>SJXQ01011731.1:44695-142678 GCA_006408695.1 Aepyceros melampus
TATTACTATATTATATATAATTATATACTTAATATAATATATACTATAATATAGTATAGTATCTATTTATTATAATTATATTGTATATATTTATATATCAAATATATATATATTTCTTGAGGAGATGTATGTATAATAATTTCTTCCTATATTACTTGTCCTCATACTGTGACTTACTACTAAGGTGATAAACTTCCTTATTTCTTGCTTACAAAGTGTGCTGTGTGTTTGCTGCTCAGTCGTGTCCGACTCTTTGTGATCCCATGGACCTAGCCCACCAGGCTCCTCTGTCCATGGGATTCTCCAGGCAAGAATGCTGGAGTGGGCTGCCATGCCCTCCTCCAGGGGATCTTCCCAAACCAGGAATCAAACCCAGGTCTCCTACATTGCAGGCAGATTCTTTATAGTCTGAGCCGCCAGGGAAGCCTAGGGTGGTTATTTTGCCAGTGAATCCTCTGAACCTGAAACCAAAAGTAAGTCTCAGCAGGACATGACTCTCTCAGCAGAACAATCATTTTTACTTTTATTATGGTGATCTCTGACCAAGCAGTCTTTGATGTCATTATTGCAGTTGACTTTTTGCTTATTTTTAATGAGGTGTGTACATTGTTTTTTAGACCTAAGGCTATCACACACTTCATAGACTACAGGATAGTATAACATATACACTGGGAAACAAGCACATTCACATGATTTGTGTTTCTTCACTTTACTGTGGTGGCCTGGAGCCAAACCTATTTCTCCTGAGGTGTGTCTGTCCAGTTTGGAGATTAGAAATACTTTTGGTAGATGAGTTTACCAACACAGAAACAGCAGGACTGAGGCCCGACTGTATGTGCACTGACAAAGGCGGGGCAGCAGAGGCCTCTCTGGGGATGGACAGTGCAAGCGGGCGAGGTGAGCAGAGCACAGTGCGCGTGAACACCCCAGCCCCCAGCTGCACACCCTGGCGTGGGGCGCTGAGCCCCAGCGTGGCGTGCTCACCTTCACAGAGGGACAAAAGGCACCTGAGCCTTATCCGCAGTGTTTTAATTTTTTTTTTTTTACTGATCAAATATATTGCATATGCAATTGAAATTAATTTTTTAAAAGTGAATTAGGAAATCAAACCCCCTCTGTGTTCCCACCACCAGGAGCAGCCTGTGGTCCTGGACTCAGAGACAAAGTCTTAGTGTGACCTGGGTTTAGCAGTCCAATGTCCTGGAGCCCCATCGGTCACTCCCAGGGAGTTTCAGGGTTTGAATGCAGAAGCAGAGAATAAGCGTGATGAGAGGTGGCCGTGAATGTCGCCCGAGTTGTTTGTGGAGGAGAAACCTAAATGCTTACAGGGGATTTTGTCTCTGGTTGCCCGGGGATACAGGGCCCAGAGCCAGACCGGTGGCTCCATGCGTGCTCCTCACCCCGACGCAGAGATGGAGGGCCTCAGCTCAAAGGTCAGGCCAGAGGGGCCGGCAGAACATGGCCCGGAGGCTGCAGGGAGGCTCAGGGCTCCCAGGCACCGCCCGCCTTCCCCAGCAGCCCCCGGCCTCCCCGGCCTCCCCGGCCTCACGCTGCAGGAGGCGGCGGGCCCGGCCCCCGTCTGACGTACCAGCACAGTGATGGTGCCATGGAGGGGTCCCATGGTCTGTAGCGTCTCCCGGCCGTCCTCATCCCGGTACTCCCACTCCACGCCCATGGCGATGAAGGTCTTGGAGTTGGGATCCACGTCATTCTCCTCATTTAAAATGAACTTGCCTGTCTCCAGGTTTTTGACGGCTGAATGATAAAAGACAGAAGTACGGAAGCCAGCCATGATCACCCGGGGGGCAGCAGTGTGGGAGGTTAGCAGGGTTCACTAGTTTGAACAGGCTGGGGGAGTTGTGGGGGGCAGAGCCCCTTGTCTTCCTCCAGGGGCCCATCAGTCCCACTGGCAGCCCAAGCTGCCTTGGGAACCCGCCTTGTCCTTTGTCTCTGCACTGGAGCTAGGTTTCCCTCTAACCCGCCCTTCTGCCGGGTCTGGGGCTCTGTCCTGGATCTGCCTCTCAGGCCCTGGAGGAGAGGCTCCATGGTGGCTCCTAGCAGCCACCAGGGCCACGTCCCTGCAGTCTACTTGGAGCACTCAGGGGGCTCTCAGAGCCACTGCCCTCCCTGACCCAGCTCCCCGGGTGAGGGGTACCTGCTGGACACCAGGGCTTCCTGCCCTGGGGTGAGCATGTGTCCCACTCACCCTCCCACCCTGCTGATAACTATGGCTCAGCCTGGTACCCCACCAGTCCCCTACACCCCAAAGAGGCCTGACCTGACTCGGGGACTACCCAGCCCACTATGCATCCACAAGAATGTCTAGGAGATGAGAATCCGCTGGTCACAAAGCCCCACACTTGCCAGAGTGTGGAAAGCGGCTATGGGGGGGGCGCTGCTGGAAGATTTTAGCAGGGAGGCCACAGACTGGCACAAAAAATCACGGGATAACAGTGAGAAAACCGTTTCCTGCACAAGTTTCCTAGACTCCCTTGAGAGCCGTTCTAAGTGCCAGGAGGTCCCCAGCTTGTCACTAACCCTCCCTCCTTGTACGCAGGGATGGCCCTGGACAGGAAACGATGTTTAGGTAGAAGTGTCTTTTTTTAAAAGGGATTGACTTTTCTATTTGCCTCCTACTTAAGACAAGGAGTACTGGCTGTCCATCTGGGGACAGCAACATAAATGTCTCCTCTAAAAATAAGAAAGAAAGAAACATTTGCATTTTAAAAAGAGTGGTGTTTGCTCATATCAGCGGGGGTGCTAGATACCTGCAGTCCTGGAACCCCTGACCCAGTGTGGCCTCCAGGGCACAGGGAAGCAGATGGGACTCAAACTAGGAGAAAGGACTTGTGCGGGGTCCCCTCACTGACCGCCAGCATCACTTCCTACTTTGGCCCTGCAACTTGCAGGGGTGTGGATGAGTGAACCCCTGTGAGGGGTTCCAGGCAGCCTGCAGGAGCACAGCGCCACAGGGGCTGCCATCTGAGAAGGGGCACCTCGAGTTGTCAGAACATCCAAATTTCCAAGAGATGCAAGGAATCTCTATTCCAAAAGAACCACTTGGGTTTAAAATGAAACTAAATGAAAATATGCGAATGCACCATGGGAGCCCGTCTACCAGCTGGCCTGGGCACTCGCTGCTTGTGGACCTTGCTGCCTTCCAGTGGGCAGGGGGCCTCCCCTTCGACCTTGAGGTGGGAGGTATGGCATGTCTTAGACAAATGTCCCTCCGAAAGTGCTGCGAGGCAAGCCCTCGGATCCCAACCCGGCGGCCTCTCCACTGGGAAAGTGCTAAAGGAGAGATCCAGCCATCAGCTGGGCCAAGCCAGGGACAGAGAGAGAGGGCTGCAGCCCATGCCTCCCAGTCAGGCCCCCAACCCCCAGGAGTCAGGCTGTGGAGCCCCTGTGTTGTCTGGCTCTGGCACTCACCCAGGTGATGGCTGGTAGTGTCTGCTTCCTGGATTAGCAGGTGTCTGGCTCCTGCCGGGATCTCAAACATCTTGATGTAACCTTGGTTGGGATGTGGGGAGACAAAGCCAAGAGAGAAGGGAGAGGCTGTCAAACGCGGACAATGGGAGGAGGGCCTGGCCCTCGATGGTGGTTCCAGAGGCCCAGTGTGTGATGGGCTCTGACTGCCCACTCAGAGAGGGACCCATGGGAAAGCTAGCATATCCCAGACAGCAACAGCCCTCCAGCTCATTTTCAAATCCCGGCGCTTCTTCAACCTCCTCCACCGAAAACTTGGTGGGTGTCCTCACGAGTAGCCCCAGAGTTATGCCCCGCATGGAGCTAAGATGCCCACAACCAGGAGAGAGGCCTTCAGCAAACTGCTCGGTCTCCCTGGACCTCAGCAGCTTAATCCCTAAACACAAGACAGCCTGCTCACAGGGGAGTGTGCAGCGGCCAGCTGGCAGCAGCCCCGCACCAGCTCTGAGTGGAGTCTGGCAGGTTTGCTCCAGGCCCTTCTTCCAAAAGAGCTGAGCCAAAGTGCCCGCGTGCCTGCGTGCGTGCTCAACCACTCGGTCGTGTGCAGCTCTGTGTGACCCCATGGACGATACAGCCCACCAGAATCCTCTGTCCCTGGGGTTTCTCCAGGCCAGAACACTGGAGCGGGTTGCCATGCCCTTCTCCAGGGGATCCTCCTGACCCAGGGATGGAGCACTCCTCTCCTGCATCTTCTGTACTGGCAGGTAGCTTCTTTACCAGTGAGGACATGGGAAGCCCACCAAAGTGGCGTCTCCCCATTTCAGCCAGGGGCAGGGCAGTCAGCTGCCGCAGGCCCACCCAGGGCCCCGAAGCCAGGTGGAGGGACCACTCTGGAAGGAGGTTCATCCAGAGGGCTGTTTCCCCAGAGCCCACTTGGCCAGGGACCCCAAGTTCCCCAGCCCCAAATTTCCTGTGGCCCTGTTGGGACAGGCCTACGTTTCCGGAGGCCACAGGCTGCACTGGCTCGGTCAGGTCCCGTGCACAGGCGCCTGGGGACAGCAGTGGTGCGGCAGAGAGCAAGGGAGGCCCGTGGTGGCTGGAAAGCCTTGGAGAGCTGGGGAGGGAGCCCTCAGATAAAGGCCTTGAAGACTCACCTTGTGCACCCCACACCCTGGCATCTCCCTGTCCCCACCCAGCCTGGGGCCTGACACAGCGACCCCTAGGACTGCGTCTCCACCTCACCCTCCCAGACAGCCCCAGCTCAGGCGCTAGAGACACGCTAGCCTCCGGGCAGGGGGCGAGAGGGGTGCACTCACCAAGCTTCTTGGGTGAGCGCGTGAACGTGCCTTTGACCACTTTGCAGTGGGAGTTGTCCCCTCCGCACACGCCACACTTGTCCTCCTGCTTGCTGGAGCCGATCACCCCGTCACAGCCCACCTTCTGCAGAGGGGCGGGGGAGACGCGGTGCGGCTGAGACCCTGCTCCCCACCGGGCCCTGGCCCTGCTCCCTCGGCAGCTCAGGGATGGGCAGTCCCTGACGCAGAGGAAGGAGAGGGGGCTTTGGAGCAAGAAGGACCCTCTGTACCCGCTGCAGGGAGAGCACAAACTGGCCCAGACGGCGTGTGCAGGCTCTCACCCCACATGTTGTAAATAATGACCATGTAACCGCTGAGCGCATTTCTAGCCCTGCGCATGAGCATCAAGAGGTGCGTGCTTGGCCGCGAGTTACTTGCGCTGTAGGGACACGTGAGCTCCACGTAAAAGCGGCGGCGTGACTGCTGCCTCCCGGCTGTGTCCCTTGTGTCAGCCACGAGAGGAGAGAGAACAGCGTGAATACCGCTACGGCTGCTGCGTCGGCCGGGAGAGAATACTGCTACGGCTGCTGCGTCGGCCGGGAGAGACGTTGTGTGCCCTTGTGTTACGTTACATCTGCTGCTATGGCTGCCGTGTCAGCAGTAGAGAATAAATGTGTCTGCAGTTCCAGCAGCTCCTCCAGTCTCCTCCCAGCCTCTTAGCTCGTGCCTTGCCTACCTTGGTTTCAGGCAACGGTGTGGACAGTGTGAACAGCAAATCAATTGGCATCAAGAATGGGATCAGCAAGACACGCCCACCCCAGGACCAGCCTTTTCCCTGCTCACTCACCCACTCATCTGGACACTGTGGCCTGCAGAGGGCTCTGCCCAGCCTAGTGTGAAGGTCACTCAGTCGTGTCTGACTCTTTGGGACCCTATGGACTATACCGTCCATGGAACTCTCCAGGCCAGAACACTGGAGTGGGTAGCTTTTCCCTTCTCCAGGGGATCTTCCCAGCCCAGGGACAGAACCCAGGTCTCCCACATTGCAGGCGGATTCTTTACCAGCAGAGCCACCAGGGAAGCCCAAGAATACTGGAGGGGGCAGCCTATCCCTTCTCCAGGGGATCTTCCTGATCCAGGAACTGAACCAGGGTCTCCGGCATTGCAGTTGGATCCTTTACCAGCTGAGCTACGAGGCCTTAGTCCCGAGGCTGCCCTGGCACAGCACACTGGCGTCCTCGTGAACATGTCAGACGTGGCCTCGGCCCATCTCCCGGGCATCCATGCAGTGGCCCTCCGGGGCTCCCCCCAGAGCTTCGGCCTGCAGGTCCCTCCCTCACACTGCTCCCAGGAATGGTGTCCTCTTCAGTTTGTCTGGGGGCGTGTGGGCATGACACAAGAGCTGGTAGGACTGCTTCTGCCTTCATTCTCTCAATGCATCCTCTCAACACTGTCCACTCTAGTGTTAAAAATCGTTCCACACAGAGCAGGGATGTTTCCTTGCCTTCCACCTGGCGGAGGCAGTAACACATTCCAGTCCCTTTACTCGCTACAGCCCTGCGACCGCAACATTCCCAGCCGCAGAGCTCTGTGCGGAGCAGACCCGGGTCAACGCACACTGCCTGAGGCCACGTTCACACCCATGACCACACTCAGCAGGGAAGACAGCCTCTCCTCTAGCGCTGTGCTCCCTGCCTGTTCTAGAGGGCACCGTAGCTTCACAGGTTTCGCTCTTTGCCCTGGCTGCCAGGAAGCCCTGAGCCAGTTCACCCCTCAAGATCCTCCTATCACCACCTCTTGTGAGACTGCTTCCTTTCCCTTTGCTCTTTGATTTCTGACTTTTGTCTTACAAAGACCCTTGAGGGCTGGGTCTCTAGACTATGAAGGGGCTACAGAGCCAGTTTCTGGCAATGCAGGCTTAGAGGATTATTCAAAGTGGCCAACCCCAAGCTGTTTATTCTGCCTGCCTCCCCTTTCCCACTATGGAAACCCCAATGAAAGCTTTGGCCCACTTTCCCCTGCTCCTTCTGCCTCCTAACTGAACCTAGTGCACAGCACAGCATGCTCTTCCCTCAGGAAATGAAAGTCATAAGCTCTTCTTTAATGACAATTGACTTCTCTGTGTCATCATTCAGTCACCTCCCTTAATTAAAATCCCACGAGTACGGAGGAGACATTGCTGTCTTTGTTGTCAAGTATTAATACTTGGTTGAGTGTTTGGAGTGTGAGCAGACTGCGTGGCTTGCCCTCCCTGCTGGCTACAATCCTACTGAAACACGTGTGGAGAGAAGCCCTGAGCTCTCCCCCCACGGCGCCACACCCCATTCCTCTGTTCTTCCAGCCTCTGCCACCTCCTCCAGAGGACCTGCCGCAGGCTCTCTGCCAGAGATAGCCTGAGGATGCTCACTTCTCAGGAAGGTGAGACGGGAGGCAGTCAGCCTTGTTGACACTGCAGTTTGTCACATTTATAGCAGCTGCAGAGGCTCCCTGCTATTTCTAGAAAGGGGGCAGGTCTGTACTCGCGTGGCTGATAACACGCTGAGTGCGCCCCACAGTGGCCTCCTGTGACAGCCAAAGACAATTCAGTAACAAAACACAGCGTTTCTGCAAAGAACCAAGCCGACAAGAGCCACGGTGGGCTCCCCCGAGCGAGAGGAATCTGTCCAGTGCCCAGCGGAGGGCAGGGGCCCGTGGTGCTTCACAGGGGTCCCAGGGACCTAGGGCGTCAGGGCTGCCTGTGGCGCTGGCGAAACTCGTGTTCTGGGCCACAGCCTCGCCCTACACAAGCAGGATCTCTGAGATGGGGCCCTGAGCTCCTCAGATGGCTCCTCAGACTCAAGTCTGAGAACCCTTGTGATGGAGGAGAACAGCAGGGAGCAGGGGCTGGGAACCAACATTTGCTGATCGAGATGTGGTTTGCAGTACTTTGCATGCTTAACCTCAGCGAGTCTTCCCGAAGCCCCAGAAAGCTGAGGCCCTGAGCCACCGCTGCCCCTGCTCCTGGAGCACCCACCTTGCAGTCCCCACGCACGCAGAGGCTGAAGGCATCCTTGTAGGAGCAGCGTGTCCCGTCATGCACCATGCGCTTCATGGATACCACCTCCCCGGTCTCCTTGGACTCACAGTAGAGGTGACACCGCTCCTTGGCTGGAAGGGAAGCAAGGGGGTGTCAGCTGGCTGGCTGCACCGCTCACTTTCTTGTAGTTTCCTTCCTAAGTTTGCTAAAGGGAAGCACCTCGCAAAGAGAAACTCCCACGCAGGAGCGCCTCCTTATGATTCACCTGCCTCCCGCCCCACGTCTGCCCTGGGCCAGGGGAGAAAGGGAAAGAAGAGCAGTGACAGCAACACACTTCATGACCCTGTTCTTTTGGACTTAGCTTCCCCCAGCTGAGCCAGGCTGCTTGGATGCAGCCAGATCTCAGATCGCTGGGGTCCTACCTAGAGAACCCTGTATTCAGCGGAAGGGCAGCTGGCTGTTTGCCAGGTCTCTACTTGAAGACCTTTTCCAGTCCACCTCTGTAACTCCAAATAAGATGCCCCTTGCTTCAGTCTCGGGGACCGGGCACCTTCCCTTCTCAGCATTTATCTCAGAAGTCACTGAGACACCTCATCATTATTTGATTTTTTTGCCAGACCACAGTCCCCCTCTGGGGGCGGGGGGTCCTATCTGCTCTGGCACCTTCTCCTTGCATGCACACGTGGGGCTTGCAACAGATGCTCAGCTGGGTATCAGATACAGCGGAGCGGGCCCCAGACCCGCCTCCCTCTGCTTGATGCCTGGAAAGAACGGAAACTGCGTGGGATCCAGTTGAAATACAAACACTCTCACGCCTGAAGCTACCAGACTTTTCAGTCCCAGCAGCCAACAAATGCCTTTTGGTGCTTAAACCCGTTCAAGTCACTTGGAACGGAGAGTTCTCACTGAAAGATGAGAGGTCAAAGGTAACCTGATTCCTTGGATAACTCTGGCCTGTCCCTGCCCTGCCGCTGGGCGGGGCTAATGGTGCAATGCCAGCCTTGTCCACCAGGGGGCAACTGCAGGCGCCTGGGGCCAGCGGGAGCTTCCCTCTCTGCGGCATCCTTGGCCAGGCTCAGTTCCCTGGATTTTCTGGGACTGCAGTCCTGCCATGAGCCCAACCCAGGGTGGGCTCTGCTGGCACGCCCATGCAGAATCAGTGGCCCAGGGAGCCCTGGCCCCTCCACCGAGTGCCCGCTCCCCCTGCGGCTCACCGTCCCGGTGCTCGTGGGGCAGCCAGTGGTGCTGAGCGTCACCATGCTCGAAATACAGGTCCCACTGCCGGCACTGCTCCTCGCGGAAGTCGGCCAGCGCATCAGGGCAGTCCTGCGAGTTGCAGAGCTGGAAATCGTAGGCAAGGCCCGAGCAGGTGCGGCCCCCATTGGCTGGGCTGGAGGAGAAAGCAGAGAGGGCTTCCAACAGGCTGCCACCAGGAAGAGGCCAGCACTTAAGGGTGCCGCCTGTGGGATCTGCAGGGATCCCTGAGCCTTGGGGGTGAGGGGGCCGCTCTGCTGAGTGAAGGAACCCAGCCCTGCCCTGTCCCAGAGCCTTGGCGCATCAGTACAGGAGAGGCTGGTAACCCTCCTGGGGGCCCCAAGGGAAGGGAGGGTCTGCTCAGCTCCTGTGCACCCCGGCCCCACCCCGGCTCCTGCAGCTATGGCTGTGGACCAACAGTGATCTGCAACAGGGTGTGTAGGGTCTGCCGCGCCCCCGGCCATAAGCCCCAGGGTGAGGAGCCGGGTGAGCCGTCCCTACATCCTCCCCACCTGGGCCTCACACACAGCGAGAACTCAGAGTAACTCTGAAGCAGTGGGATCCTGCTACACGGGTTCTCAACAAGAGTCAGGTACGCCTCCAGGTTTCCTCCCGCTCAAGAAAACTTGGGCTGTGCCTCCATATTTCCTTACTTTGCTGAGAATCTCAGCAGTCCACAAAGCACTAACTCCATGGGAAAGGTGCTGGCTGGTGGCCAGCAAGTGCCCCTGGAAGTCAGGGTGCTGCAGCATGGCAGGCCAGCAGCTTGGGAGGAGTGGGGGGCTTCAGTGTTGCCATCTGCCAGGTGTGACAGAGCCAAGCAGAACCTGAGGCCCCACCTGAGTCTTGGGCAGAAGTCATGCTCTGCTGTGATGGGGGTGTACAGCATACAGCATTGCAGAGTGGGCGACGGAAGTGGCTGACTTCCATGAGGCTCCTTGCACAGTGCCGTGTTCTTGGGGGAAGTCGGTGGAAATAACGATCGCAAAAGTTTGTGGAGTAAGAACCAAGAGGCTCAGTGTTTGAATGGGACCATGAAAGAAAGTGTGACTTTGAGGTTTACATCATGGCCCCTGATGGGATGACAGACAAATTACAACAGCAGCTCAGGCATTACCAGGAAGGGGTGCAGGCCTGGGTGTGTAGGTATGGGAAGCCCAGGGCATCGGGCAGCAAGAAACAGCAGGACGGGGCCAGCCTAGGCAGGAGACAGACATATTCAAATAGAAACCCGGGCCAATCCCAAAACAGAGTGTGAGTGGGAGAACACAGGGGAGGCCCGGGAGGAAGAGAAGCTGGAGAGCTTGAGCTCACGCTGCCAGCTGCAGTTCTGCTGTCACAAGAGTGGCAGGGCAGAGAACAGAGGGAGCTCGATCCAGGGAGCAGGGCCCAGCAGGGAGCCCCCGAAGTCTTCATACTGGCCCCAGCGTCCCAGGAAGAACCCGAGCACAGGGAACAGCAACTAAAGATGGGGCAGTGGGAGGCCCAGCCACTCTCTCAGGAGGACACACGAAAGGGGAGGCCCACGGAGCACCCTGGTGTGTGTGGGCCTCCGGGCTCTGCAGGGCTCTGGGGGCTCGGTGCTGACGCAGGCCAGGCTGGCACGAGCAAACCACGGTCAGAGCTCCGTGTGCACATTTGTGCTATCTGATGGTCATTGATGTGGAGGGAACGGGGGCACTAGCCTGGGCTGGGAAGGCCCGACAGTGTTTGTGAGCAGACGGGCTGGCAGGTAGTTCTGGCGGTTTTGTTCATGTTACTACTGCCCTTCAACCCTTGCTGCCTAAGAAAGCAGGACCAGCCAGAGGGGGAAAAATATCCCTAAAGTGCACATGTGGGGAGGGACAGGAGATAGAGTATCTGCAACCTACACGATCTCCCCTAGGGCCAGACCTGGGCTGAGTCCCCTGAGCCCCAAGAGCCCGGCATCAGGCAGGCCCCAGGAGGAGTCAGGGCCTGGTGAGGGGCGAGGGGGAGGTCAGGCCAGATCCGCTCCTCTGATGGTGCGTCCCGGACTGGAACCTGAAAGTCCTTGCCCAGCACCCCGTAGCCTCTGAGTTTCTAACTTCCTTTCTTGTCAGTCTAAGTACATGAGGCTCGTGTACTAGCCCCGCCAGGAGAGCTCTGAAGATAGCACAGGGGCTGGGACCTGCTTGGGAGGCAGGGCAGGGCGCGTGGGTGGAGGTGGGAGCCTGATGGGCCTTCGGACGCCTCTCCAGGCTTTTTCCTTTTGGGCAGCTGGGCGTGGGTGGCATGCCACCTGACCCTGCCTCTCGCCTGATTGCAATCATTTGCTCTCCTGCTCAGGCTCTCAGCCTCCCAGGACCCAAGAGAGCCCTTCTCTTTTTCCCCACTGCCTCATCTCTGTTCCACCTTCTGTCTTGATGCCCTCAACCAGGAAGAGCAGAGCAGGCTGGGGTCTAGAGGAGGATGCAGGCCAGGAGGAAGGAGGCCGGGCCTCCAGGGCTGGCTCTGCCCCCAGCAGACTGTGAGCCCTCCCCTTCCTAAGTCTCGGTCCCTCCAGGGAGGATGAGAAGGGGCCAGACTTGCGTGCTCTCACACCCTCGCCTGAACTGACTTCTGCAGGAGCCTTGCGGGATGGGGTAGGCTAGCAAGGGCCCTTGGGGACCACAGCTGCCACCAGGGAAGACTGGGAGACATCAGGGCAAACTCACTGTGGGTTGTCGCACTGGCGGGTCCTGAACTTCACACCTGTGCCGCAGGTGCGTGAGCAGGAGCCGAAGGGACTCCAGGCACCCCAGCTGCCGTCTCGCTTGAGAATGTCAGGTGTCAGCCAGATGCAGTGTCCTTTAAAGCAGTGCTGAAAGACAGAAGGTCACATGCCCCCCACTCTTCAGCCTGCAGTGTCCACGATGATTGCCCGGCCCTGGAGGTACGAGAAAGAAGGCCCCACTGACCCCTGGAAGCTCAGAATCTCTTTGGGAGGTGTGATAAGGTGTTGGCCTGCCCAGATTCCTACCACCACCACCACCCTGGCCTCCTGCCACCCTCAGTGCCTCGTTCAGCCTGCTCTGTCCCCTCACCAGCACCCACCCCATGCCATGTCTGCAGGGTAAAGCCCCCAGGCCAGTGTGCCCACACAGGGCCATTTATAAAGATGCAAGCGGCACACCAAGCCAGTGACTCTAGAGACATACAAGGTCTACTGTTTAAGTTAAAAAAGCAACTTAAATGAAGTATGGAAATGAAGGACAGGTGATACGCTGACATAGTAAAAATTCATGAATATAGGAAGTAGAACACAGGAGTGCAGGAAAGTCAGCCTGAACCTGATCACACTGCTGCCCTTCTTACCCCAAGGAGGAAGCTTTTAGGACCGACTTGAGGAAGATTGAAAAACTAAAAATACTAAACCAGGTATACAATGGAATGTTGATTTACAATTAGAAAGTATACAGTATAAAAAAGTTTAAAATTTAAAAACTGACAAATACCACAAACCACCAAAAACAGAAAACGAAGATTTTTTTTAGAATTGGTTGATTTACACAATGTTTGCTGCGATTCTAACTGCATATTCTTCATCCCCTCTTCATATGACAACAATTTTGTCAGCATGTATTTCACAGGGAGAGTAGAAAGATGATTCCTCAGCAAGCTTTTTCTGTAAGGGCCAGATGGTAACTGTTTTAATTTGTGCAGGTGACAAGGTCTCTATTGCAACTACTCAACTCTGCCATCAGAGCATGGAAGTGGCCACAGACAACACGTAAATGGATGGATATGGCTGCATTCCAATAAAACATCATTTACAAAAGCAGGCAGCAGATGGAAACTTCTAGAATGGGGCTGAAAGAGGCTTGGTGAACTCGCTCCTCAGTAAAACAACCATTTAACTGGTGAAAATTATTTTCTAAACAAACCATTTAAATTATCTGGACAATAAGGACTGAGTTATATCATAGGAAACTACATTAAATATCTTGTAATAACTTATAATGGAAAAAAATCTGAAAAAAAATTACTGAATCACTTTGTTGTATACCTGAAACTAACACAATAATGTAAATCAACTCTACTTCAATAAAGAAGGAGAAGAGGGCATCTGAGGATGAGACAGCTGGATGGCATCACTGACGCAATGGACATGCACTTGGCAAACTTCAGGAGATGGTGAGGAACAAAGAGGCCTGGTATGCTGTAGTCCATGGGGTCACAAAGAGTTAGACACGCCTGGGTGACTGAACAACACCCCCACCAACAACAAAATACTTCAATAATAAAGTGAGGCATCTGGAAACTGTCCTAAGCTCAATACAACAAATGGAGAAAATATACTAACTCTTTTAAGAATTGTGAAAGTCTATATATTTGAGCCACAACCCTCTCCCATTCTTTCCCCATCTTAGTGTGATGGAGGCTTTACCACTTAAAAGACAGAGATTCCTTGTCTCCTCAGCTTCCAGTCTAGGGGTATAGTTTCACCCTGGGAAAGGCAGGCCATTGGCATCTCCCATACTATGCAACTCTGTGTTGCAGAAAATCTGTTTCAGGCAGGGAACTCCCTTTACACATCCAGTCCTCACTCCTAGAGTGGAGCCTCAGCCCCAAGTATGGAAAACCAAGAATGCTGTACCCTAGTAGCCCCTTCCCTGATTTGCTTGTAGGGAAGACGTTCTATGCTGAAAGGGAAAAGCCAAGAAGAGTAGGGTCCTATCCCTATTCACTGACCTGTTTGTACACCAAGGGTGTCACTCCGGAAGTGGAAAACCCTGTTCCCAGCCCAGGGCAGTGCTGCAGTGGTCTTCCCAGAAGGGGAGGTAGAACTAAGAGCGCCATAGCTCACCCTAAGAGGACTAACTTTATTTGGAATGGAGCATGAGGAAGTCCATGCCTAAGGGCATTGTCAAAAACAATAGCAATCTTGGTAGTAAGCAATTAAGAGGAGACCAGAGCTCCACGATACTAGTAAGCAACAAGTAAAATAGTAAACCAACTAGAAGTGTAACAGAGAGAACCAGGGAAAAGACAGCTAGAGTACTTCTGGGATCTGTACTGTGCTGTGCTTAGTCAGTCATGCCTGACTCTTTGCAACCCCATGGACTATAGCCCACCAGGCTCCTCTGTCCATGGGGATTCTCCAGGCCAGACTACTGGAGTGGGTTGTCATGCCCTCCTCCAGGGGATCTTCCCAATCCAGTGACTGAACCCAGATGTCCCACATTACAGGCGGAATCTTTACCATTTGAGCCATCAGAGAAGCCTGAGCAAGCTTCAAATACTGGTAACACCCCGCCCCTGTGAAGGGTCCAGAATTTAACTGGGTCGGGCTGTGGACAACTTGTACCCCAGAGCATTATCAAAAACAATACAGCAATCAGCTAGCAGCTAGTGAAAGCTAATCGGGTGTGATACCAATAGAGGCAGAATAGCTAGAGCTTAGCAGTAAAACCAGAGAAAGAGACAAAGAGAATCTGGCTAATCCCATTGTTCTGGTGGTGGAGGTGGAGCTGTGTGGCTCCATTACTATGCCTATGCCCAAGGCTATGATCGCAATATCAGCAGCTGCATGCTGCAGGGCAAATAAAATTTATTAAAACAGTGCAGCCACGTCATTAGACAAATAAACAGGTAAACAAGCAAACAATAGCACAACAAGGTCTGGGAGGATCAATAACCAATATCCAGAGTTTCTTCAATGTATTATCTAAAATGTCCAGTTTCAACAAAAAATCTTCCCAACCCAGTGACTGAACCCAGATGTCCCACATTACAGGCGGAATCTTTACCATTTGAGCCATCAGAGAAGCCTGAGCAAGCTTCAAATACTGGTAACACCCCGCCCCTGTGAAGGGTCCAGAATTTAACTGGGTCGGGCTGTGGACAACTTGTACCCCAGAGCATTATCAAAAACAATACAGCAATCAGCTAGCAGCTAGTGAAAGCTAATCGGGTGTGATACCAATAGAGGCAGAATAGCTAGAGCTTAGCAGTAAAACCAGAGAAAGAGACAAAGAGAATCTGGCTAATCCCATTGTTCTGGTGGTGGAGGTGGAGCTGTGTGGCTCCATTACTATGCCTATGCCCAAGGCTATGATCGCAATATCAGCAGCTGCATGCTGCAGGGCAAATAAAATTTATTAAAACAGTGCAGCCACGTCATTAGACAAATAAACAGGTAAACAAGCAAACAATAGCACAACAAGGTCTGGGAGGATCAATAACCAATATCCAGAGTTTCTTCAATGTATTATCTAAAATGTCCAGTTTCAACAAAAATTACTGAGACATGAAAAGAAATGTAATCCATGCACAGGAAAGTAAGCAGGCAACAAAAATTACCTTTGAAGAGGCCCAGAGGCTAGACTTAGTAGACAAAAATTTCTAACCAGCTATTAAAAATACATTGAAAGAACAGAAGGAAACCACGTCTAAAGAACTAAAGGGGAGAATAAGAACAGTGTCAAATAGCATCAAGAAAGTAATAGAAACTAAAAATGAAAAAGAAAACAACTAAATTCCGTAGCTTCAAAGTACAAAAACAAATGAAAAATTCACTAGAGGTCTCAGTAATAGATGTGAGCTGGAAGAAGACTCCATGAACTTGAATACAGGTCAATGGAAATTATACCATCTGAAGAGCAGAGAGGGGAGAAATAAAGAAAACTGAACAGACCTCTGAGAAGTATGGAAGACCATAAGTTCACTGAAATGTGCATAGCAAAAGTGCCAAAAGGAGAGGACACAGAGAAAGGAGTAGAAAATATTCAAAGAAATAATGGTCAAAAGCTTCCAAAATTTGATTACAAACATAAATGTAAACATCCAAGAAATTTAAGCAAGTAAGAGAAATGCAAAGAGATTCACTCCCACATTATAGTCAAAGTTGTTGAAAGACAAAGCAAAAACGTCAAAAGAAGGAAAAGAAAAATGATTCACTGGAAGCCCAATAAGATTAACAGCTGGCTTTTAATCAGAAATAATGGAGGTCAGAGGTAATGGTGTCCACCAAGAATCATATATAACAAAATTATCTTCCAACAATGAAAGTGAAATAAAAATATTCTTAGATAAACAAAATCTGGGATAATTCACTGCTAGCAGACCTGTCATAGAGCAAATACTAAATTATGAGTTTAAGATTAACATACGCACCCTGTTATATATAAAATAGATAACCAACAAGGACTCTGCTTAGGATTCTGTAATAACCTCTATGGGAAAAGAAACTGAGAAAGAATGAATATATGTGTATGTATAACTGAATCACCGTGCTATACACCTGAAACTTACACAACATTGTAAACCAACTATACTTCAGTACAGTTATAAAAAAAAAATACTAAAAGGGACTATCCAGGCTGAAAACAAGTGACAACAGAATAATTGAAATCCACATTAAAAAAAACCAGAAAGTTCTGAAAATGGGCAAATTTCTAGAAAGACACAGACTACCAAAGCTGATTTAATAAGACCTAAAAATTTCAATAGACCTGTAACAAGTAAAGAGATTGAATTAGTGATTTAAAATTTCTCACAAAAATTAGCTGAAGGCCCAATTACTTCACTGATGAATTCTATCAAACATTTAAAGAAAAATGAATACCAATTCTTCACAAACTCGTCCAAAAAATGGAAAAGAAGATTTTTCCCAGTTCATTCTATGAGGCGAATATTACCCTGATACCAAAATCAGACAAAGATATTGTAAGATAAAGACTAGAGATTAACAATATCTCTTATAAAAATAGACTTTAAATTCCTCAATAAAATTTTAGCAAACCAAATCCAACAGCGTAGTAAAAGATTACATATCATTACCAAGTGAAATATATCTGAGGAATGCAGGTTTAGCATCTGAAAAGAATAAAGGAAAAAAATATGGTCACCTCAAGACTCAAAAACTAAAACTGGCAAAATCCAAGATCCTTCCCTGAAAAAAAGCACTCAAAAGACAAGACTAAAAGTTCCTCAAGTTGATAAAGGACATCAATGAAATACCCCATCATGCTTAGGGCTGAAAGAATGAATGGTTTCCCCCTAATCAGAAGAAAGAAAAGGGTGTCTGCCCACACCACTTCTAGTCAACACTGTACTGAAAGTTAAAGAAGGGAAGGGCATCCAGTCTGGAAAGGAAGAATTAAGACTTTATCTATTTGTAGATGAAATGATCTTCTATGTAGAAAATCCTATGAAAGTGAAAGTCGCTCCGTCGTGTCCGACTCTTTGTGACCCATGGATTACACAGCCCATGGAATTCTCCAGGCCAGAATTACTAGAGCAGGTAGCCTTTCCCTTCTCTAGGGGATCTTCCCAACCCAGGGAATGAACCCAGGTCTCCCACATTGCAGGCGGATTCTTTACCACCTGAGCCACAAGGGAAGCCCGTGGATACTGGAGTGGATAGCCTATCCCTTCTTCAGCAGATCTTCCTGACCCAGGAAGCAAACCAGGGTCTCCTGCATTGCAGGCAGATTCTTTACCAACTGAGCTATGAGGGAAGAAAATCCTATGGACACCACTAAAAACTATTGAAAACCACTAAAATCTAATTTTTAAAAGTTCAGTGAGATTG
Source organism: Aepyceros melampus (assembly GCA_006408695.1). NCBI lineage: Eukaryota > Metazoa > Chordata > Mammalia > Artiodactyla > Bovidae > Aepyceros > Aepyceros melampus. The sequence continues at coordinate 62,223 of SJXQ01011731.1, forward strand.
CAGGATTCAAGATCGATATACAAAAATCTATTGTATTTCTATAGACAAGCAATGAACGAACTGAAATGAAATTAAAAAAACGATTCTATCAGAGACATTGAGAACAGACTGATGGTTGTCTAAGGGGAGGAAGGTGGGAGAGGGTTGGATTGGGAGTTTGGAATTAGCAGATGCAAACTGCTGTATACAGAATGGATAAATAACACAGTCCTCCTATACAGCGGAGGGAACCATATTCAATATCCTGTGGTAAACCATAATGGACAAGGATATAAAATATTCATATAATTACAAGTATTTATATTAGAAAATTTATAAATGTTTATGGCTATTACTAAGTCACTTCAGTCGTGTCCGACTCTGTGCGACCCCATAGATAGCAGCCCACCAGGCTCCCCCGTCCCTGGGATTCTCTAGGCAAGAACAGTGGAGTGGGTTGCCATTTCCTTCTCCAATGCATGAAAGCGAAAGGTGAAAGTGAAGTCGCTCAGTCATGTCTGACTTAGTGACCCCATGGACTGCAGCCTACCAAGCTCCTCCATCCATGGGATTTTCCAGGCAAGAGTACTGGAGTGCGGTCCCATTGCCTTCTAAGTATGAAAATTTACATAAATTACTGAGTCACTTTGCTGCACAGCAGTGAGTAACATAACACTGTAACTCAGCTATGCTTCAATAAAAAGTAAAAAAAAGAAATTAGAAGCATTTTGAGTTAAAAAAAGAAAGAAAACAATTCTTCTTACAATAACATCAAAAAATGACAAAAAAAACCATATTCAATATCCTGTGGTAAACCATAATGGACAAGGATATAAAATATTCATATAATTACAAGTATTTATATTATAAAATTTATAAATGTTTATGGCTATTGCTAAGTCACTTCCGTCGTGTCCGACTCTGTGCGACCCCATAGACAGCAGCCCACCAGGCTCCCCTGTCCCTGGGATTCTCCAGGCAAGAACAGTGGAGTGGGTTGCCATTTCCTTCTCCAATGCATGAAAGTGAAAGGTGAAAGTGAAATCGCTCAGTCGTGTCGGACTTAGTGACCCCATGGACTGCAGCCTACCAGGCTCCTCCATCCATGGGATTTTCCAGGCAAGAGTACTGGAGTGGGGTGCCACTGCCTTCTAAGTACGAAAATTTACATAAATTACTGAGTCACTTTGCTGCACAGCAGTGAGTAACATAACACTGTAACTCAGCTATGCTTCAATAAAAAGTAAAAAAAGAAATTAGAAGCATTTTGAGTTAAAAAAAAAGAAAACAATTCTTCTTACAATAACATCAAAAAATGACAAAAAAAATTTTAGGGATAAATTGAAGGAAAAAAATGTGACATTACACTGAAAACTACAAAAACTTGTTGAAAGATCAATGATCAAAGATCTAAGTAAACGGAAAGACATCCCATTTTCATGGACCAGAGTTTAATATGGCAGCACAGTCATACTCAGAGACATTGCTGGTTCAGTTTCAGACTACCACAATTAAGCATATATCAAAATAAGGAAGGCCATATGAATTTTTTTTTGGTTTCCCAGCACATGTAAAAGTTATGTTTACACTATACTGTAAGCTTTTAAGTGTGCCATATGTCTTTATAAACAACGTACGTATCATACTTTAGAATATTTTAAGTAAGTAAGTAAAGTCACTCAGTCGTGTCCGACTCTTTGTGACCCCATGGACTGCAGCCCACCAGGCTCCTCAGTCCATGAGATTCTCCAAGCAAGAATACTGGAGTGGGTTGCCATTTCCTTCTCCAGGGGATCTTCCCGACCCAGGGATCGAAGCCAGGTCTTCAGCATTGGAGGCAGACGCTTTAACCTCTGAGCCACCAGGGAAGTCCTTAGAATATTTTATTGCTAAAAAATGCTAACCATTAACTGATAATGCAGGGTGTTAGGGAAATTAAATGAATAGTCTGTTTAGACTTCAGAGACAAAGCAGAGCAGGCAATGAATTTTTTTTTGGTTTCCCAGCACATGTAAAAGTTATGTTTACACTATACTGTAAGCTATTAAGTGTGCCATATGTCTTTATAAACAACGTATGTATCATACTTTAGAATATTTTATTGCTAAAAAATGCTAACCATTAACTGATAATGCAGGGTGTTAGGGAAATTAAATGAATAGTCTGTTTAGGCTTCAGAGACAAAGCAGAGCAGGCCTTTGACCTTGCTTCTAACCTGCCTGGACACTGCCCTGACTGGGAGTGATTGGGAGTGACTGTCTGCTGTGAGTGCAGTTTAGGTAAGATGGGGGAGCAATCTTGAGATTGTTGAGTCCCTGATGGGGGCCTGGCCAACCAAGTCCCAGGCTTAACAACATTCCAAGTTTTACAAGACAAAGCAGAAAGCGTTAACATGAAACCAGGTTTGCAATTTGGTCATAAATGGATGATGCTATCCGTTTGCTTCCATCCTGGGATTACAAATGGGAACCCCTGACTGCAACCTTTGAAGTCTCACCCACAGAGCTGCCTTGCTGACCCTTCCCAAAGGGGACTCCAGATGCTCTCTGACACGGGACTTCCCAGCACTGATTAAGTCTGGATGTTTGTCAAAACCCAATTTTGTGATGTATCCTCTGCTCTTTCTATTTCTCTTTTCTTTTAATCTTAGTATATTGAAAGTAAGCTAGATAATTCTCTAATAAATATTTGTATCATTTATTTGTATTATCAAGTGGCTTATTTTGTTAACAAATCCTTTGAACCTGAGACGAGGAAAGTGAAAATTTTCAGCAAAACACAAGGTGGCCACAAACCTTCAATTTGTTAAAAATAAATAAATAAATAAAGTAGTGTCTGCAAAGCGCAATAAAGCAAAGTGTAATAAATGGAGGAATGCCTGTATTCCCCATATTGATCTGTGACTCAATGCGACACCTATGGTAGATTTTGCAGAAACCGAGAAACTCCTAAAAATTCAAATCAAAGGATCAGGAATAGCCAAAACAATCTTGAAAAAGAAGAAAGTGGAAGGACTCAAGACTTACCTGTTTCAAAGTTTACCACAAAACTAAAATAAACAAGACAGCGTGGCTCTGGCATAAAGAAACAAAACTATTAATGGAACGGAACACAGAGTCCAGAAAGGAGCCTTTACATATTGAAGGAGGAAACAGAGCTGGACTCCATCTTAGGCCAGGCTGCAAACATTAGGCTACAGGCACAGGTCACCCTCCCAATGGTCACCCTCCCAATGGACTCTGAACTTTGTGCCTGGTGTCTATAGAGATGGCATACCAATGGGAAACCAGACTCCTGGATAAAAGAGCCTCAGGACTTGTACTTCGGCTCTCTGTTGCCTAAAAGAATAGCTAATTATCTCTGTAGCAGAACAAAGTCGTAAATTCCATTATGTTTATCAGGATATGACCACAGTCCTATTGATTAATGTCCACTGTTTATCTAGTCTTGTGACCCATGAATCATGGGCTAACTTTGATCATATCTCTCTTTTACCTGGTCCAGACTAGTTTCAAGGAATTTGGGGAGGTGGGTTTGAGCAAGTACACTTAGGGTATATAAGGTTTTCACAAAAACTGGTCGGGGTCCTTGGTTCAGAGGAGACTCTGCCTTGGGCCTGCCGGTGTAATAAACTGCACTCCACTATCTGCATCGTCCTTCTGAGTGAGTTTGTTTCCCGGAACGCGTGGCTACAACAATATGATCAACTGATTTTCAGCAAGGGTACCAAATGATTCATTGGAGAAAAATAGGCCCTTCAACAAATGGTGCTGAGACAAATGGGTATTCACATGCAAAAGAACAACGCTGGACTCTTTCCTCACACCTTACACAAATACTAACTGACAGTGAGTCACAGATCCAAATGAAAGAACAGCAACACACCTTCTTCAAGTACAACACCACAACACAAGTGACAAGAGAAAACACATCTACATTCAGCTCAGTCGCTCAGTTGTGTCCGACTCTGAGACCCCATGAATAGCAGCACGCCAGGCCTCCCTGTCCATCACCAACTCCCGGAGTTCACTCAGACTCACGTCCATCGAGTCCGTGATGCCATCCAGCCATCTCATCCTCGGTTGCCCCCTTCTCCTCNATGATCCAGCGGATGTTGGCAATTTGATCTCTGGTTCCTCTGCCTTTTCTAAAACCAGCTTGAACATGTGGAAGTTCACGGTTCACATATTGCTGAAGCTTGGCTTGGAGAATTTTGAGCATTACTTTACTAGCATGTGAGATGAGTGCAATTGTGCAGTAGTTTGAGCATTCTTTGGCATTGCCTTTCTTTGAGATTAGAATGAAAACTAAACTTTTCCAGTTCTGTGGCCACTGCTGAGTTTTCCAAATTTGCTGGCATATTGAGTGCAGTGCTTTCACAGCATCATCTTTCAGGATGTGAAATAGCTCAACTGGAATTCCATCACCTCTACTAGCTTTGTTTCTAGTGATGCTTTCTAAGGCCCACTTGACTTCACATTCTAGGATGTCTGGCTCTAGGTGAGTGATCACACCATTGTGATTATCTGGGTCGTGAGGCTCTTTTTTGTACAGTTCTTCTGTGTATTCTTGCCACCTCTTCTTAATATCTTCTGCTTCTGTTAGGTCCATACCATTTCTGTCCTTTATTGAGCCCATCTTTGCATGAAATGTTCCCTTGGTATCTGTATTTTCTTGAAGAGATCTCTAGTCTTTCCCATTGTGTTGTTTTCCTCTATTTCTTTGCATTGATTGCTGAAGGCTTTCTTATCTCTTCTTGCTATTCTTTGGAACTCTGCATTCAGATGCTTATATCTTTCCTTTTCTCCTTTGCTTTTCACTTCTCTTATCTCCACAGCTATTTGTAAGGCCTTCCCAGACAGCCATTTTGCTTTTTTGCATTTCTTTTCAATTTCTTTTCTTGATCCCTGTCTCCTGGACAATGTCAGGAACCTCCGTCCATAGTTCATCAGGCAATCTATCAGATCCAGTCCCTTAAATCTATTTCTCACTTCCACTGTATAATCATAAGGGATTTGATTTAGGTCATACCTGAATGGTCTAGTGGTTTTCCCTACTTTCTTCAATTTAAGTCTGAATTTGGCAATAAGGAGTTTTTGATCTGAGCCACAGTCAGCTCCTGGTCCTGTTTTTGTTGACTATATAGAGCTTCTCCATCTTTGGCTGCAAAGAATATGATCAATCTGATTTTGGTGTTGACCATCTGGTGAACTATTTCTCACTTCCACTGTATAATCATAAGGGATTTGATTTAGGTCATACCTGAATGGTCTAGTGATTTTCCCTACTTTCTTCAATTTAAGTCTGAATTTGGCAATAAGGAGTTCATGGTCTGAGCCACAGTCAGCTCCTGGTCTGTTTTTGTTGACTGTATAGAGCTTCTCCATCTTTGGCTATAAATAATATAATCAATCTGACTTCAGTGTTGACCATCTGGTGATGTCCATGAGTAGAGTCTTCTCTTGTGTTGTTGGAAGAGGGTGTTTGCTATGATCAGTCCATTTTCTTGGCAAAACTCTATTAGTCTTTGCCCTGCTTCATTCCGTATTCCAAGGCCTAATTTGCCTGTTACTCCAGGTGTTTCTTGACTTCCTACTTTTGCATTCCAGTCCCCTATAATGAAAAGACATCTTTTTTGGGTGTTAGTTCTAAAAGATCTTGTAGGTCTTCATAGAACCTTTCAACTTCAGCTTCTTCAGCGTTACTGGTTGGGGCATAGACTTGGATTACTGTGATATTGAATGGTTTGCCTTGGAAATGAACAGAGACCATTCTGTCGTTTCTGAGATTGCATCCAAGTACTGCATTTTGGACTCTTTTCTTGACCGTGATGGCTACTCCGTTTCTTCTAAGGGATTCCTGCCTGCAGTAGTAGATATAATGGTCATCTGAGTTAAATTCACCCAATCCAGTCCATTTTAGTTTGCTGATTCGTAGAATGTTGACGTTCACTCTTGCCATCTCTTGTTTGACCACTTCCAATTTGCCTTGATTCATGGACCTGACATTCCAGGTTCCTATGCAATATTGCTCTTTATAGCATCGGACCTTGCTCCTATCACCAGTCACATCCATAGCTGCGTATTGTTTAAGCTTTGGCTCCATCTCTTCATTCTTTCTGGAGTTATTTCTCCACTGATCTCCAGTAGCATATTGGGCACCTACTGGCCTGGAGAGTTCCTCTTTCAATATCCTATCATTTTGCCTTTCATACTGTTCATGGGGTTCTCAAGGCAAGAATACTGAAGTGGCTTGCCATTCCCTTCTCCAGTGGACCACATTCTGTCAGACCTCTCCACCATGACCCGCCTGTCATGGGTGGCCCGTAGGCATGGCTTAGTATCAGAGTCAGACAAGGCTGTGGTCCTACTGTGATTAGATTGACTAGTTTTCTGTGATCATGGTTTCAGTGTGTCTGCCGTCTGATTCCCTCTTGCAACACCTACCATCTTGGGTTTCTCTTACCTTGGACATGGGGTATCTCCTCACTGCTGCCCCTCCTGACCTTGAACGTGGAATAGCTATTCTAGGCCCTCCTGCACCTGCGCAGCCACCGCTCCTTGGATGTGGGTTAGCTCCTCCCAGCCGCCGCCTCTGGCCTCAGACGTGGGATAGCTTCTCTCGGCCTCCAATTAAAATAAATAAATAAAGAAATTTAGCAAGTAATAGAATAAATGATGTTATACTTTTAATTGAATTAAACATTTGTTAATTTCCAAAAACCAATATCTTTTAAAATTGCTCCCCCCAAAATAAAATACTTAGGAATAAATGTTTCCAAGGAGGTGAAAGATTTATGTGCTGAGAAATATAAGACATTAATACAAGAAATTGAAGATGATTCAAAGAAATGGAAAGATGTCCATGCTCTTGGGTTGGAAGAAGTAAGATGGTTAAAATGGACATACTACCCAAAGCAATCTACAGATTTAATGTGATCCCTATCAAATTACCTATGGCATTTTTCACAGAACTAGAACAAATGATCCAAAATTTACATGGAACCAAATCAGGATTGCGAAAGCAATCCTGAAGAGAAAGAACAAAACAGGAGGCATAACCCTCCCAGACTTCCAACAATACTGTAAAGCTACAGTAATTAAAACAGTGTGACATGGACTTCCCTGGTGGTTCAGTAGTTAAGACTTTGAGTTCCAATCCACGGGTGCAGCTTTGATCTCTGATTGAGGAGCTAAGACCCTATATGAGAGGCAGTCAAAAAAATATAAAACAGGAGGAATATTGTAACAAATTCAATAAAGACTTTAAAAATTATCTACATCCAAAAAACAAAAACAAAAAAAAAACCTTGAAAGGAAGAAAAAACAGTGTGCTGTTGGCATAAAAACAGACATTATGGATTAATAGAACAGAACAGAGTCCAGAAACTGTAGGTGTGTAGCCCACACACTTACAGTAAATTATCTTCAACAAAAGAAGCAAGAATATACAATTGGAAAAAGACAGTCCCTTCAGCAAGTGGTGCTGGGAAAGTTGGACAGATACCTGTATGTAAACCAATGGAGTTAACACCCTCTCACTGTACACAAAATAAACTCAAAATGGTTTAAAGACTTAAACATAAGACAAGACACCATAAAACTAAAAGAGATCATAAGCCAAACATTATCTGACCTATGTGCTAATGTTTCCTTAGGTCAGTTCCCCAAGCAATAGAAAAAAAAAAAGAAGAAATAAAAAATAAATAAACAAATCAGACCTAATCAAATTTGTAAGCTTTTGCACAGCAAAGGAAACCATGAACAAAACAAAAAGACTACTTATGGAATGGGAGAAAATATTTGCAATTAATCTGCCTGACAAGGGTTTAATTTCCAAACTATACAAACAGCTCATAAAACTCAACAACAACAACAAAAAAAGACCCAACCAAAAAATGGGTAGAAAACCTAAATAGACATTTCTCCAAAGAAGAAATACAGAGGCCAATAGGCACATGAAAAGATGGTCAATGTCATTAATTATTAGAGAAATGCAAATCAAAACTGCAATGAGGTACCACTTCACATCAGTCAAAATGGCCATCATTAAAAACTCTACAAGGAATTCCTTGGTGGGCCAGTGATTAAGATTCCACACTCTCACTGCAAGGGTCCTGAGTTCAATCCCTGGTCAGGGAACTAAGATCCCATAGGCTGTACAGTACAGCCAAATAAATAAAAATGAAAACTCTACAAATAACAAATGCTGGAGAGGATATGGGAAAAAAGGGAAACTTCCTACACTGTTGGTAAAAATGTAAGTTGGTACAGCCACTGTGGCAAACAGTATGGAGGTTCCTCAGGAAACTAAAAACAGAATTACCATGTCATCCAGCAATCTTACTCCTCCTCACACAAAACTGTAAGTTGAAAAGATGCATGCACCCAGATGTTCATAGCAGCACTATTCAGAAAACATGGAAATACTTAAATGTCCATCAGTAGATGAATGGATGAAGATGTGGTACGTATATACAGTGGACTACTACTCAATCATAAAACAAAGAATAAAATAGGGGCTTCCTTTGTGGTTCAGTGGTAAAGAATATGCCTGCCAATGCAGGAGACCCTTGTTCAATCCCTGATCTGGGAAGAAGCCACATACCACAGAGCAATTAAGCCTGAGCTCTGGAGCCTGAGAGCTGCAGCTACTGAAGCCTGTGTACACTAGAGCCCGTGCTCCACAAGAGANGTATTGTTTTTGCTTTGGCTCCATCCCTTCATTCTTTCTGGAGTTATTTGTCCACTGATCTCCAGTAGCATATTGGGCAGCTACTGACCTGGTGAGTTCCTCTTTCGGTATCCAATCATTTTGCCTTTTCATATTGTTCACGGGGTTCTCAAGGCAAGAATACTGAGATGGTTTGCCATTCCCTTCTCCAGTGGACCACATTCTGTCAGACCTCTCCTCCATGACCCGCTCATCTTGGGTTGCCCCGCGGGCATGGCTTGGTTTCATTGAGTTAGACAAGGCTGTGGTCCTAGTGTGATTAGATTGACTGGTTTTCTGTGAGTATGGTTTCAGTGTGTTTGCCGTCTGATGCCCTCTTGCAACACCTACCATCTTACTTGGGTTTCTCTTACCTTGCACGTGGGGTATCTCTTCACTGCTCCAGCAAAGTGCAGTCACTGCTCCTTACCTTGGACTAGGTAAGGAGTGCCTGTGAAGCCACCGCTCCTTGGACGTGGGGTTGTGCCTTCCAGCCACCTCCCCTGGCCTCAGACGCAGGGTAGCGCCTCTTGCTGCCTCCCCTGACCTCGGACGTGGGGTAGCTTCTCTCGGCCCTTCCTGTGCTGTCACAGGCTGGCACTCTCAGCCGCTGCCCCTGGCCTCGGATGTGGAGTAACTCCTCTTGGCTTCCACCCCTTGGGCATGGGGTCCTCCTGGCTTCTGCCCCTGACCTCCTACGTGGGGTAGCTCCTCTCAGCCGCGCTAAGTGCGCCGGTCACAGCTGCCCACACTAATGTATATCTACATTAGACTTCACCAAAATTAAAAACTTTTATGCATCAAATGATATTAACATGAAAGTGAAAAGACAATAATAGGAGAAAATATTTGCAAGCCATTTACCTGAGCAGTCTGATAAGGGATTTGTATCCAGAATATAAAATGAATAAAGAATGATTAACCCAATTAAAAATAAGCAAAGGTGATAATGAATAGACATTTGTCCAAAAAAGATACATGCAAGCTGTCATTACACTCATGAAAGGTGCTCAACACCACAATGAGATAATACTTCACATCCACTGGGATGATTATAATAAAAACACAAGTAATAACTTTTGGTGAGGATGTAGAGAAATTGTTAGTAAGAATGTAAAAAGGTACAGCTGCTTTGGGAACTAGTTTGGCAGTTTCTCAAAAAGTTAAACATAGAGTTACCACAAGAACTGACAATTCTACTCCTAGACACATATTCAAGAAAAATGATGCATCCATGGAATAACTTGTACACAAATGTTTTCAGCGGCATTTCTTATAATAGCTGAAAAGTAGTTAACAGCTCAATGTCCATCAACTAATACATTGATAGATAAAAAAACAGTGTATCTATACAGCAGATTATAATCAAGCAATAAAAAAGAATAAAGTACTGACAAATGGTATAACATGGATGAACCTTGAAAACATTACACTAATTGAATGAAGCAGTCAAAAAGGCCAGACATTGTACAATGCCTTTTATAAGAAATATCCGGAAGAGGCAACTCTAAGGAGACACAAAGTAGTGATTGCCTAGGATTGAGGAGGAGGGGGTGAATCATGTTGTAATGGTTGTACAACTCCAGGAATACAGTGAAAACCATTGAATTGTACATTTCAGACGAGGTAATTTAAATGTGAGTCACATCTTTATAAAACTGTTATGGGAAAATAAAACAGGAGGTAGGTAAAATTGGTGTGTGTGCTGTAGCTTAACAACACTTGCTCTAGCATGTTGAGAGAAAAATATTTTAATTTTCAGTAATTTAGAGAAGTTATTGGTGAAGAAGGCTGAGCGCCGAAGAATTGATGCTTTTGAACTGTGGTGTTGGAGAAGACTCTTGAGAGTCCCTTGGACTGCAAGGAGATCCAACCAGTCCATTCTGAAGGAGATCAATCCTGGGTGTTCTTTGGAAGGACTGATGCTAAAGCTGAAACTCCAGTACTTTGGCCACCTCATGCGAAGAGTTGAGTCATTGGAAAAGACTCTGATGCTGGGAGGGATTGGGGGCAGGAGGAGAAAGGGCGACAGAGGATGAGATGGCTGGATGGCATCACAGACTCGATGGACGTGAGTCTGAGTGAACTCCAGGAGTTGGTGATGGACAGGGAGGCCTGGTGTGCTGCGATTCATGGGGTAGCAAAGAGTTGGGCATGACTGAGCGACTGAACTGAACTAATACGAATATTTAGATGACCAAATTAGGAGAAACTGCTATCTGGTGTGCTTCTGGATGTGGATTTCAGGGTGTTTGACATTTTTTTGGTTGGAGACTGATTTAAAATGCTTTTTAGATTAGCAACTCAGTAACTGTTGCTGTCAACATTTTTACTGCAGAGGCAATATTCTGAGCTTTACATTGTCTTTGAGGTTGTCAACATCTCATGTCAAAATCAGAAAGAAGTTTAAATGCTTTTCCAATGTGTTCATCAGATTCACTCCTCTTTGTTAATTGCACTGTCAAACACTTCAAGAGCCTGTTACTTACTTCTCTTGAATATTTATCTCTTCCTCCTAATGAATGACTGCTTCAGTCTGATCTGAAACTTTTTAGTTATAATTAAATTTTTGAAGTCAGATTTATTTCTACTGATTTCTTCACTCATTTTAAATCTTTATTTATTTTCCATGGATTTTTACCTGAGTTTTATTTAATAAATAATTTTAAAATGACAAAAGAAGGTATAATAATAACTACTGTACAACTGCACTCATCTCAAAATTCTCCAAGCTAGGCTTCAACAGTATGTGAACCGTGAACTTCCAGATGTTTAAGCTGGATTTAGAAAAGGCAGAAAAACCAGAGGTCAAATTGCCAACATCCGTTATATCATAGAAAAAGCAAGAGAATTCCAGAAAAACATCTACTTCTTCACTGACTATGCTAAAGTCTTTGACTGTATGATCACAAAAAACTGTGGAAAATTCTTAAAGAGATACGAATACCAGATCACCTTACCTGCCTCCTGAGAAATCTGTATGCAAGTCAAGAAGCAACAGTTAGAACCAGACATGGAACAATGGACTGGTTCTAAATTGGGAAAGGATATGTCAAGGCTGTATATTGTCACCCTGCTTATTTAACTTATATGCAGAGTACATCATGTGAAATGCTGGGCTGGATGAAGCACAAGCTGGAATCAAGATTGCTGGGAGAAATATCAATAACCTCAGATATGCAGATGACACCACCCTTATCGCAGAAAGTGAAGAGGAACTAAAAAGCCTCTTGATGAAAGTGAAAGAGGAAAGTGAAAAAGTTGGCTTAAAACTCAACATTCAAAAAACAAAGATCATGGCATCCGGCCCCATCACTTCATGGCAAATAGATGGGGAAACAGTGGAAACAGTGACAGACTTTAGTTTCTTGGGCTCCAAAATCACTGCAGGTGTTGACTGCAGCCATGAAATGAAAAGACACTTGCTCCTTGGAAGAAAAGCTATGACAAACCTAGCATATTAAAAAGCAGAGACATTACTTTACCCACAAAGGTCTGACTAGTCAGAGCTATGGTTTTTCCAGTAGTCATGTATGGATATGAGAGTTGGACCATAAAGAAAGCTGAGCTCCAAAGAATTGATGCTTTTGAACTGTGGTGTTGGAGAAGACTCTTGAGAGTCCCTTGAACTGCAAGGAGATCAAATCAGTCAATTCTAAAGGAAATCAGTCCTAAATATTCATTGGAAGGACTGATGCTGAAGCTGAAGCACTGATATTTTGTCCACCTGATATGAAGAACTGACTCATTGGAAAAGACTCTGATGCTGGGAAAGATTGAGGACAGGAGGAGAAGGGGACAACAGAGGATGAGTTGGTTGGATGGCATCAGCGACTTGATGGACGTGAGTTTGAGCAAGTTCCAGGAGCTGGTGATGGACAGGGAGGCCTGGCGTGCTACAGTCTATGGGGTTGCAAAGAGTGAGACACGACTGAGCAACTGAAATCAGAAGTCTTTCATCTCTCCCTTACTTTATTGTAAGCCAAAATTTTCAAAATAGCAGTTTAACTGGTAACAGCTTTATCAACATTTTGAGCAAACTTTTCGGGTTCTGTCTGCATTCAAGTTTCCTCCTGGTGTTTGAAAATTATTTTTAATGCCCGTTATGCTTTGTAATACATATGTTTGGAGGTCTGGGAAGTTTTTCAAGAAACAAATCATCTTGTTAAACTTAGCATTTTCAAAGAACTATCCAAGTTGGATCTGTGTTAGCAGTCCCAACTACAAGACAACACCAAAAGGAAACAAACTATTGCAAAGACAAGAGTAATCACAACCTCTAGTACAATTGAGGCCCCTTGTCTCCAATCACTTGAGAAGGCTGTGCTGAATACAGCACATATTCTTCAATGACCTTGGGTAAGTCGGTACAGAGGCAGTAAGAGTATTTCTAGAAGCTAAAATTATACCTGGACAGAATCAACAACCTAGCTGTAAATATAAGGCACTAAAAGCCATATGCACGCATGCTCAGTTGCTTCAGGCGTGTCCGACTCTTTGTGACCCCATGAACTGTAGCCCCCAGGCTCCTCTGTCCATGGGATTCTCCAGGCAAGAACACTGGAGTGGGTTGCCACGGCCCCCTCCAGGAGATCATCCTGACCCAGGGCTCGAACCCGCATCTTTGACGCCTCCTGCATTGGCAGGCATGTTCTTTACCCCTAGCTCCACCTGGGAAATCCCCAAACCATATAAATAAGCCAATAGATACACCCCAAATCCAATTTCTCCTTCGCCAAAGCCACAGAACACCTGTGGCTGCTTTAATGTGAGCCAACAGGAGAAGTGTATCAAAGGGGAAGGAGGAGTAAAGCAGGTGAGGTGAAGGTGAAGTCGCTCAGTCGTGTCCGACTCTTTGCGACCCCGTGGACTGTAGCCCACCAGGCTCCTCAGTCCATGGGATTTTCCAGGCAAGAGTACTGGAGTGGGGTGCCATTGCCTTCTCCAAGAGTAAAGCAGAAGTGGTCCTAATTGATCATAGTCAGTGAAAACGTAAGACCACACTGACACCCTGCTCTCAGATTTCCAGCCTCCAGACACGTAAGGAATAAATGCCTGCTCTTTAAGTCACCCTAGTCTCAGGTATTTCTGCCCACCTGACTAGGACAACGAGGGTGGGAAGGGTCCTGGCACCTCTGAAGCTGTGATGGGGCCCAGCCTCTGAATCACTGATGGCCACAGGGACCAAGGACCAGGAGGAGGCCACGCGGTGGTCCCTTGTCCCCACTGGACTAACCGGTCTTCAGCTTGTAAATGGGGAGCTGGGCATGGGACAACTCAAGACATCCACAGACCCATGGTGTGATGGACCACCTCCTCCACAAACCTGGGTCCAAATGCAGACAGGCCACACATACACATGATAGGGAAGGTGAACACGAGGCAGAAAGACAGAAAAATCACCCTGAATTCCACAAGCTAGAAGCTGTCCCTCTAGTATTTTGGTTTATTTCTTCCTGGATAACTATGAAGACTTAAAAGAGGAGAAGCAAACCAAATGAACAGGTTTAAGCTCTGATGCCTCAGTGTTATCATGAAAGAAACATGTTTAATATTACTAAAATGTTTTATACACATATGTTTAAATGCTTATAAACATTTCATCCAGTAGAAGGGCTTAAACCTTTAAAAGCACAAAGTCACCCGTCACGAGTGAATTGGAGCCACACATACCCATGAAGAAACCTGACCTGCCTCTCAGGATAAGCACCATGGAGAGCACGGGTGCACTCCAGCAGGGCCAGGAACGCTGCCAGGTTGGTCTGAAAGCCTGAAAGGCAGACTGTTCTTTTCAGGAAGTGCGCATTTAGCATTTCTGAACCACTGTGGCCCTGGGTTTCCGTTCTCCACCCACCAGCATGTCCTGAGCTGGTGCCATGTGCCAGGAGCCTGGGATGTGAAGATAATTGACTTGGACACTTAGGTGACTCGCCCGAGGGGGGACAGGATGGCTCAAGGTCACACAATGGGGAGGGAGGGAGGGCTTAAACTCCCATGCCCAGACCCTGGGCGATCCCTACGGTTATGCCTGCCTGCCAGTCCTCGACTGTGCAGCAAAACACGGGCATCACACGGCCTCTGCACTTGGATAAGCACTGTGGCACATGTTTCTGAACAGTCCTTCTGAATTCATGAACACTTAGGGTGAGTGTTGTTCCCAAGACACTGCAGGTGAATGTGAGACCTGCAGGACTCTTTTCTGCCAGGACACTCGGATGCAGAAGCCATCTTGACCCAGTTGGGTCTGTACCCTGGCTCGGGCAAGGAGGGCACGGCGAGCCCACTAACCCTACCTGCAGAGTAGAGGCACCTGGGAGGACCCTCTGTGCCTGGCCTGACCTTGCCTCCAGGGGATGAAGGCACCCCTGTGTGGCCACAGGGAGCTCCTGTCTGTGAGAGCAGATCCGAGCCAAGTCTCCAGCACCCTGGACAGGGCAGGACATGGCTTGCGCTCAGGAAGAGTCATCATCAGTTCAAACAGTCCCTGCCTCTCTCCCGCCATCACTCGTCTCCTGGGGAGCCATGTGTGTCAACTATGTCTTTTGTTTTCTGGATTCTGATCTTTTGACATCTGGGTCTTGCTGACCCTGGAGGGACTCCCCCTCCTAGGATTAACCAGCTCCTAGAGATAGTAAACAACTCACCCACAGGGTAATTTTCAAGTGCAAACTAATCAATCCAGAGCACACATACCCCCCCTACAGCCTCCTCCTTCATCAGTGTTCCTAAATTCCAGGCCACCCTTCCCCATCCTAATCACTCCAAGCCCAGTCAGGTACTAGACAACTAGGGGCAGCCCAATGCCCCAGAGCCCACTGAGATGATTCCCACCAGCCGATCCTAATCCTGCTCGCCTTTGCTTTGGCATTTCTTTCTCTCCAAATGCAGTTCCTGCCCTCATCCCCCACCCCGCTCTCCAACCGATCCTGGAGCTTCCCTGTGAGACTGACCACTCCTCCCCGCAAACTTCCTCGGGATTTTTGAGGAACTGTCTTTTCAATGACAACTCTCTTGATTTGTTGGCCTTAGCACACTTCAACTTTTCCCTTAGTACATTACATTTTAAAATACCGTGCTCCTCTCAACCACTCTCCCCAGCCATCTTCCTATGCTCCCACCCAAGGAGATGCCCCCACTGGAGCGCTGGTCCCACATCCCTCTAGGCTTTGGCTGAACTCCACTGAAAGCCTCTCTGTGCTCCCTCCAGGCCCCTCCCCATCCCCTTGCTCACCATCACGTCATTGCCACCTTGTCACATTCATGGCCAACCATCGGAGACAGTGACACCCGATGGAAAAGCAAGCCTGACATACGGATGGACGGATGGGTGGGTGGATGGATGTGAAGCTGAGGTGACTAACCAGCCTAATCCCCAGGTCCACTGCACACATCTCTTCCAAGAACCATAAGCTCAGCTCTCCCCTCTCAGCCAGACGTGCCTGCTCAGAACTCCTGATTCTGTGAGAAAGCTGCGTGCCCACAGGTCCTCACTGCTACTGCCCATCCTCTCCACCTGACCTCACCTTCCCATCCACTCCACAGTGTGCAACCCAGGCAGACAAGGAACAAGTCATGAAACCAGGGGCAAAGGATGCAGGTGGCTCAGCTGTAGGTTTAATCCCTCTTTCCAGGTCATCTCTGTGGATGGAATAAAGATACGCGGTTCTGTCTCTGGGAAATGGCAGGTGCAGGAGAGGAAGATGTGCTTGGAATGACCCACTGCGGACAGACCAGGAAGAGCCTGAATGCCATGTGACCTCCTGCCCAGCGTCTGGCGGGGAGGCAGCAAGGGACAGAAAGGGACAGCTGAGCCTGGCACAGCCCTGCTTCCCCAGACAACCTGCTATTTCTCCAGCCTGCCTAGGTGTTCCCCTGCTCCCTTCTCACTCCCTTCTCTCCTGGGCCTGGTGGCTGCTCTTAGAGGAAAGGGAGAGATAAAGGAGGACTACTTTCCAGATATAAGATTACACTGCCATAAGTAAGACATAAAACACACAAACTCACAAGGGCAGAGGACCCTGATGGAGCCCTGGGAGGTGCCCCTCCTCCGCTTTGCCCCTGCACCCACTCCACACACACTAGGAATCCCTGATCCCGCTCAGCTTTCTGCCTGTGCTCCTCGTGAACCAGGGCAGGCTGAGCTAAGCCCAAGCGCCCCCAATCAGCACGACTGGGCTAAATAAACTGAGGGTCCTACTGGCAAAAACAGTGAAGAGTCATCACTGGGTCAGCACTTTCCGTGAGAAAAGGTGCTTTGGCCACACCTGCCCACTTCCTCACCATCCCGCCAAGGGGAAGTGGGCCAGTAAGCTGGTGATCAAGCACTCTCTGGCCCACATTTGGCAGTGGCCAGTATTCCTGTGGCAACCCACTCCAGTACTCTTGCCTGGAAAATCCCATGGGTGGAGGAGCCTGGTGGGCTGCAGTCCATGGGGTCACACAGAGTCGGACACGACTGAGCGACTTCACTTTCACTTTTCACTTTCATGCATTGGAGAAGGAAATGGCAACTCAATCCAGTGTTCTTCTTGCCTGGAGAATCCCAGGGACGGAAGCCTGGTGGGCTGCTGTCTATGGGGTCGCACAGAGCTGGACACAACTGAAGCGACTTAGCAGCAGCAGCAGCAGCAGCAGCAGTATTCCTGTGGGAAAGGCCTACCACCTACCCCCCAACCCTGGACGAGCACACCACGCAGTGTCTGCTCCCACTCCTCTCCAGTCCAAGGTTGGACTTGGAGGGGCAGATTAGGGTAGGGGTCCATGCCAAGCTAGTCTCATTCTCCAGTTCAGCATTTACTGAGCTCCCCATTGGGGTTATGGCAAAAGTTTTGGAGTCCCTGTCTTCTCCATCGAGGTCCCGCGGAGAAGAAGGCTATGAGGTCCGTTCTGGCATTATTAGGTCCCTGGAGTATTACTAACAACATCCCGTTTGCAACATCTAGTCTACGGGCACAGCTAAGTCACCTGGATGCCTCTTAAAAACACCAATTCCCAAGTGTTCTAACAAAAACAGACACGTGAATGTCCATTAGCAGGACTATTCACAGATACCAAAAGGTAGAAAAAGCCCACATGCCCACCAAATGGTAAACAAATCTGGTATATCCATATAGTGGAATGCCACTTGGCCATAAAAAAAGAAATGGAGCCCTGATATCTGCAATGGCACAGATGATCTTTAAGTTATGATGCTAAGTGGGAAAAAGTCAGACATGAAAGGCACATATTATGTCATTCCACTTATAGGAAACTCCAAAGTAGGCCAATCCACAGACAGAGAAGGCAGGTTAGTAATTTCCAGGAGCTGGAGGGGGACAATAATCAGGAGTCTCCGGTTCGTGAGGTCTCTTTCTGGGGTGATGAGAAATTCTGGAAACTAGAGTGGTGTTGGTTACACAACTCTGTGAAAGTCCTAAAAGCCACCGAGAGTGACTTAAGTGATGCATTTCATATTATGTTGGATTTTAACATAATCTTACAAATAAAGAACCAAACAAAATAATTCTCAAACCTTATCCCAAATCAAAATCTTCAGGATGGACCTGGAAATCCATATCTCTAACAAGTTCTGCCAGGGACTAAAATAAAGCAGAATTTAAAACCTGTGGTGCAGAAACCTCAGGCCCAGGTGATTTGGGTGTCTTTCTAGGCCTAACACCGGGGGACACTGGAGTCCTCTCCTGGACCTCACGGGATCCTGCTGTATCTGCTGTCTTCCCTGGGCTGAACTCTCATGGTCTTGTCTGCGTAAGGAGTGGGAGTGCGAAAAACCAAGATCATGGCATCTGGGTCATCACTTCATGTCAAACAGAAGGAGAAAAAGTGGAAACAGTGACAATTTTATTTTCTTGGGCTCCAAAATCACTGTAGACAGTGAGTGCAGCAATAAAATTAAAAGACGCTTGCTCTTTGGAAGAAAAGCTATGACCAATCCAGTCGGTTTGTCAGAGATATCTGAGACATCAACAGCGACAAAGCAGAGACATCACTTTGCTGACAAAGGTCTGCATAGTCAAAGCTATGGTTTTTCCAGTAGCCACGTATGGACATAAGAGCTAGACTATAAAGAAAGCTGAGCACTGAAAAACTGATGCTTTTGAACTGTGGTGTTGGAGAAGACTCTTGAGAGTCCCTTGGACTGCAAGGAGATCCAACCAGTCCATCCTGAAGGAGATCAGTCCTGAATATTCATTGGAAGGACTATGTTGAAACTGAAGCTCCAATACTCAGGCCACCTTATGCAAAAAGCCAACTCACTAGAAAGCATTCTGATGCTGGGAAAGATTGAAGGCAGGAGGAAAAGGGAATGACAGAGGATGAGATGGTTGGATGGCATCACCAACTCAGTGGACATGAACAAACTCAGGGAGACGGTGAAGGACAGGGAAGCCTGGTATGTTGCTGTCCACAGGGTCACAAAGAGTAGATGACTTAGCAACTGAATAACAATGAGAATCAGGCCCAGAATTGGGGCTAGAAGGAGAAGCCCTTTGTCTTGCTGCTTCCACAGAAAGTGGGGAGTGGGCCTGGGGTAGCAGGCAGGCAACTGGTAGGTGGCCATCCAGCTACCTCTAGGGACAAGTGTGCCCACCAGGGAGCAAACAGCAATGTGCTAGGGGGTAAAAAGGCCAAGCCTGATGCCAGGCCTGAGGATCCCAGGGCCACTAGAATGTTGGCCAGTGTTGGTGTCAGGGTGAGGTGATGCGGGCACCACAGTGTGCAGAGGGTATGGAAGGCTTCCGGAACCCCAAAACTGGTCCTTAGAGGAGAGGATTCCCACAGTGGGGCTTGATGCACATTGAGGAGCTCTGAGATATCAGGTTCCCTCCGACAGAAGGAAGAGTGTGTGAGAGGTTCAGAGGGCAGGAGCTCTGGAGAGTGGAGAGTGGGGTTACTCGGAGGGAGGCAGGGGTCCCCTGAGATGACTCCGGCCGCACTCCAAGGCCCTGCAGGATCTGCCCTGGAGAGCTGTGCACGTCCTTGTCTGCCCTCCACCCTGACTCACCTTGCCAGGCGCACACATGGTCCCATCCAGGGGTGGCCCCTTCTTTGTCTTGCAAAAGTAGGGGTTTTCAGGGTGGCTGCACCACAGCTGTTTGCACGGGTCGAAGGTCCGGAACTGGAAGAGAGCAGCAGCAGCTGGCAAGCCATCTCCCACTGCAAGGGCCTTCCAGGGTTGCCCCCTGTCACTCCGAGCTCTCACGCACGGCTGCCCAGGACAGGCTGAGTGTTGCCCCGAGCTCTGTGTGGTTCTGGTGCTGTGAGGACTTCAGGCGTACTTCATGCTTCATGACTGTACATGACATAGGGACAGCGCCTCACGTCCCTGGGAGCTACTGGGCCTCCCGAGCCTGCAGACCTTGGTGGCTACACCTTTCATGGAGCCTGGACCTCTCATGGAGCCAGCTGGGCACCAGTGTGCTTGGCATGAAGGCTGATGGGCATTCCTCTGGCTCAAGTAGGCGTCCCATGAGCACCCGCTGTTCCCCGGCTGAACATTCCACTGCCTGAATCCCTCCCGAAGCCACATCTGGACCAGCCAGGAGAGCACGGGGCACCCACTGGATATACGGCAGTAGGTGTGGGGAGAACCTGATGTTTGGAGGGCTGCTGCTCCACCCTGTCCCGGGGAGCCACCCCGACACCAGCCACCTCCCGGGAGACCAGGCAGGTCTGGGTTAAGCTCCCGCTCAGTCCTTGCAGGTGTCCCGGGCTCCGACACTCACCGCGGTACACATCATGTAACCAAGGCCAAAGTCGAAACGGCACTGCTCGTTCATGGAGTAGTGCAGCCCCGGGAGCTGGGGCAGCGCCGGCCAGTCGTGGGTGAAGGGGTCATCCCGCAGGCAGTCGTAGGAGCTGTGAGGGGACACGGGGGCACCACAAGCTGCCTTCAGCAGGACCGGGCTGTCCAGGCCAGGCGGCAGTTGAGGCCCCTCGTGGAGCCTCGGCGGTGGGCCTGCTTGCACACCCCAGCCCTAAGGCTGTTGCTTTAGTTTCCTGTTGCACCTCTTTTCCAGGGCATGGTTAGGCAGAATCTGGCTTGGCTGGGCCCGAGGCATCCATTTAAAGGTGCAGTGGTTGTAACCACTTTCCATCCAAAACTTAGCCCCCAACAGTGGGATCCCCCCAACCAGTACTTCTGTCCCCCTCTCCCCTGCTTTGCACTTGGGGCTAGAGGCACCCTCCTAGGCCTGAGTCCAGCACTCCAGGTTCCTCCTCAGGGGACAGGGTGGTACTCACTGCGGTAGCGGCTCAGCTCCTGCTGGCTGCAGCGGGACCAGTGGAAGCGATGGAAGGCTGCCTGCACCAGGGGCGCCATGATGCTGCCCAGCCGCACCTCGTCACCGCAGCGGTTGCCCTGCCCGTCATGCTCCATGCCCAGCCTGTGAGAGGAGCCAGGGCAGCCTCCTGGACCCTCGCCTGGCCACGCTCACTTGCCAGCCAGCCCCACCCCCTCTAGATGCTGGGAGGGGACCCCGATCTCCCTGAGCTGACTCCCCTCGCCCTTAGCTGGCCTGGTCGGCCCTGAGCCAGGTGGTACCCATTTTCTCCCAGCTGGATTTTAGAGCCGGGGCGCCCTGCGGGGACAGCATCCAGCGGCAGGCCCTGCGGGGTCCTGTCCCCAAGGCAGAGCGCTGCGGCATAAGAAAGCAGTAGGGATGGAAGCGCCCACCGCCCTCCCTACACACCAGCAGCACGCACACGCGAGCTCCAGCCCTCTGTTCCTGGGGGAGGCTCCCTCGCACCCTCATCTACAGAATTGGGTGAGAAGACCCTCCTGCCCAAGTGCTTCGACGGCATAATGGGTGGGCAGCCCCTGGCTGCCGCCTGGCCCTCGGTGGAAAGTGGGCCAGGACATCACATCCGAGGGGCTTGTCATCCAGGGTGTGTCCCTCTCAGGGCGCAGAGGAGAAGCGGGGCCCCTCGAGCCCCGACCTGCCTCAGAGAGCGGGGCCTGCTGAGGCCACTTACACATGGCCAGTCTCGTGGGCTACCACGAATGCGGAGGAGAAGCCGTCCTCGTGGTTCAGGGTGCAGCTGCGGACCGGGTGGCACATCCCAGTGACAGGAGCGTAGCCTGGGAGAGACAGAGGGGGCTCAGAGACCTCCCCACGTGGAGGGGCCCAGACCCCAACGTGCCCTGGCATCACCAGAGCAAACGGGCACAGCCAACGGCCCTCAAGGCTGGCACAGCTCAAGACCAGTTCTCCCCTCCCCCGGGGGAGTGGGCCTCAGCCCTGCCCATCAGCAGCCACCCTGCAGCCGCTCAGTTACCCACGTCCAGGTCTTATCTGCCAAGGCTTTCTGCCACCTTGGTAGCCTCCTGCCCACGGTTCTCTTTGAGGCCACCTCCCACTTTCCTTCCCCACTTGGCTGAGTGGCCTTTTGGTCCCCGAGGCTGCAGGTTGCTTCCTGGGCTGTTGGCACTCTGGCCCTGGTGCCTGGCACCACACCCTGAGCCGCTCTCTCGGGGCCTCCCTGGGGCCTCTGAGACCTCAGCTGGACCCTTTTCCACAGTGCACAGATGGCTGCAGGGAGGGTGGCCCCAAGCTGTTCAGGGCAGTGTGCTGCCCTGCTGAGCTGTGCAGGGAGACTGACTACGCAGACTGGGAGGCAGGCCAGTCACAGGTGATGAGGCTCTTGGAGCCCTTGGCCTGGGAACCCTGCGCTCTGACTGGGCAGTTTCTGAACCACATTCTTGCTGAGGGGTCCAGCGGTCTGTCCTGGGCAAGGCACCCCCAGAGGGGGAGAATGGGGATCAGAGGGGGAAGGACAGCTGCAGCAGGCTAACCTCTGACGTGAGAAGCCACAGACCCTTCAGCCACCGCTCAACCCACCAAGGGCTTCTGAAGAGCCACTGAATTAACAGGTCACAGTGAGGAGACGCAGTGGGTTTTGCCTGCCCAGTTACAGCGTGTGGTTCAAGGAAGAAGTAGGGAATGGAGTCTCACAGGGAGAGAGGGCAGGGCTGAGGCAGGAGCCTGAACCGCCTGAGCAGGAAGGTGCGAAGGCCACCCTGTGATGTGACTGGTCTGCGGAAGGATGATGCCCCCTGACCGGGCTGAGCCGGATCACAGGGAGTCTTAAGATGCCCCCGGGGGAGGACCACGTTCCCGCCCACGGGGAGAGGGAGAGTGATGGGAGGGCACAATGGTCCCACCCGAGATGGAGGAAATCCAGACAGTGAGGCCTCGCCACTTGCCGCTGGGTGAGATACAGAAGTGTGTGCAGAGCTGTGTGTGCCAGGCAAGGCCTCTGTTTAAAGACCTGGGCATCCTAGAGGCTGCAGCCACAAATCAGCACCGCCATGGGCACTTGCCAGCTGCCCATGGCTAAATCAGGTGCCCCTGCAGCTGCTTCAACACCCCCCTGAAAGGGGTTCAGGGTGGAGATCAGAGATGAGGCGCTCTGTGCTCTGGGAAAAACTGGCAGGACAGGTCTTCAGATACTTATTTTCAGGGGCCAATTTTATGAGCTCAATTCCTGAATCTCCCTGTAACTAGAAAAGCACTAAATTCCTTCACGGCGATGTCCGCTCCTCATGACTAACAGGAATTCTCAAGAGACCAGCAGGAACCTTCTGCAAAAAAATACGCACTTGATCGCACATGTTCTCTCGTCACTAAAATCACAAGTGTCCTGACCTTCCCCCTACCTCTTTGGAGCCGTTTCTCAGAGCTATCTGAAACGCTGTCTCCCAGGCTACAGGTCTCATTTTGCCCCAAATAAAACTGAACTTGCAACTCTCAGGTCATGTACTTTTTTAAGTCAGCAAGACCCAGAAAGTTAGAAGCCCAGACTGTCCCCCCACTGAGCCTCACTCATCTGAGACCCCATGGAGAGGTCCTAGGCAATGTGTTCCAAGAGAAAAGTACAGAAGGAAGAAGTGTGACTGGGGAGTGCTGGTTCCGGAACTGTCTAAAAGCAGTCTCCCCAACCATTGTCTATTTCCCTTCTAATAAACAGGAAAATATGTGTCTTAAAGTGTTTTTTCGCTCTGCAGATTTTGAGATGCTTGTTCTTGAATCAGCGCCAGGGCAACCTTTGTGGTCTTCTCTTTGTCCTTTGTATGCAAAGCCTGCATATGAATATGTGTCTCAGTCTGTGTATTTCTCATTCACCCACGCTAGCATTACATAAACATTTAGGATTTGAAGATTTGAAAATGTATCTATATTTTTTCTTTATATCCTCCATTCTTAGTTTATTTTGCTATTATTTTCTTTCCAGAAATCCTTTTAGATAGACACAGTGTTCTTCCTGGATTGTGCCTCTACATCAATTTTTCTCTCGTATTTTGATCTTTTTGGTGCCCTTGACTTTTTATTTCAGCTTTTGAATTTTCTATTTCACCCACTGAGAAATGCAATATTGCTGCCATATCAGTAAAGAAAGGATGTCACAGCATCAGCAGTTGCAGCCACCATGGATGGTGAGCTGGTGAGCCCCGAAGAAACTCAGGATGGGAAAACACTGGGTACTAGCCCCAGATGGCTGAGACGCATAGCAAAGGACTGACTTCAGTGAGCCCAGACTCCTGCATCTTCCCACACATAGAAAAGCACTTGAGATTTTCATTTTTTTCAGTTAACAGTAAGCTTTGTTCTTATTAGCTGCCCTTTATTGCAAAACTCCTACATATCCTAGCCCCCCTCGCCTCCTCAGAGCAGCTCAGTTCTCTCAGGGTTACTTGAGATGCTGTCCCCCAGGACTGAAGTGCTGAACATTTCTGATGAATTAAAACACACACACACACACATAACTTTCAGGTTGGACATTTAATTTTTTAGTCAACACCATCAAATCTTTAATGAAAACCCTTTTTTTCTCTGATTCTTCTTTGTAGCCTGTTCTGGGTTTACAGATATATTTCCTCAAACATTCTGGAGATATGACTTTATAAAAATGTACTTTTCCCTTCTCTAAATTATCTGTTTTCCTCTGGAGTTAGCTTTTTAACTTTATTTTACATCTCAGTCCATCTTTTTCATCCTTTCCTTTTTTTTTAAATATCTGGTAATTCTTGGCTGTCCTTTCACATTTTGAAATGAAGAATAAAGTCACTTAATATAAAAGTTGTGTTGGTTTCTCTCCCGCAGAACAGTTCTGCTCCCCGTTAGAGCTCTCACCCGGACAAAGGGCGGCAGTGCTCCGTCAGCTGGCCACACAGAGGGGTTTGACGGGGAGCGAGCAAGCCCTGACAGTGGGGAGGCACCCACACCGGCCAGGAGGCACAAGTGACCACCCCTGTGCAGCCACCCCCCGACCAAGAAATAAAACTGTCCCCACACTGCAGAAGCCTCTTCTCGGTCCCAACAGCGACTCCCTCCTCCTGCCCACTCTCCTGTCTGTTGACGCCACAGACCAGTTTTGCCCACTTCCAAGCCTGAAAGAAGTGGAGTCATGAGTATACATTCTTCTCTGTCTTATTTCACTTATTTTATCTAACATTCACTGTGTGAGATCTTCAACGACGATTGTAGACTTGTCAGCTTTTTCTTTTGGATCTGTCTGTCTTATATAGTTTGAATTTTTAAGTAAAGTCCCTTATCTTTTAAAGATTGAAAATTTATTCAAATTTGTTTTACAAAAGTTGGAGGACGCAAGGGTTTCCCAGGTGGCGCTAGTGGTAAAGAACCCACTTGCCAATGAGGGAGACGTAAGAGACGCGGGTTCAATCCCTGAGTAGGGAAGAATCCCTGGGGAAGGGCACGGCAACTCCTCCAGTACTCTCGGCCTGGAGAATCCCATAGACAGAGGAGCTGGGTGGGCTACTGTCCATGGGGTCGCAAAAGAGTGGGACACGACTGAAGTGGCTTAGCAAGCACGCACGGAGGAAGCAAACAACTGAAACCCAGCCTCAGAGCTTGTCTGGCCCCTGGGCTGCCAGCCCCACACTCTGCCTATTTCACTCCCTTTGATCTTCCCTGTCCCCAGAGAGACAGTTTCCTGGGGGACGTGTCAGAGTTTCTGGTAGTTTTGAAGAGCCAGGAGGAGACTAGCACTTACTCTCAACCCGGACACCCTTCTCAGCACTTACCCCCTTGCCCAGACACCCCTCTCATCCCAGGCCAAGGCTGCCGGGGGGCCCTGGCAGGGTCAGGCACTCACGTGCAGTCTCCCTCCTTTCTGTGCCCCCGCAGGCCCGAGACTCACCTTGCATGCCCGAGGGCCCAAAGTCCTGCCGTGTGAGGAATATGGCGTGATCGTGGTACTCGTCGTGATCAGTGTCTGGCTTCTGCTGGAGGTAGGCCCAGCGGCAAACATTCTCCAGACTCTGAGAGGGGTTCCCAATCTCAATGAGGCTCATGGACTGCAGGGGCAGGAGAGACAACAGAGATGGATTGGTATCGGTGGTCCGGATGGGAGTCGAGCAGACCCCGTAGACTGGGGACCTGGCCCAGGTGGCCTCTCAAGAACTCCCTCCCATGTGGCTCCATTCTCCAGAGTGGTGGAAAAGATCCCTGGGTGCACAGACCTGCCTGAGCTTCCACACAAAGTCACTGCCTGATTTCAGGTGAGACACAGGAGCAAAACTCTGAGGCCTCAAAGCCTCAAAGGGTCCATTCAGCCCACCCCGCCTCCAAGGGCCATGCGTCCTGCTTGGCACCTGCTCTGGGCAAGCTCTGGCCAGGAGGCCAAAGCAATGGACCTCGGGCAGGATCTGGGACAGGGAAGACACAACTTCCAACATGGCTACAAGCCCAGAGAAGGAGAAAGGAGCCCTGTGTTTCCCCTTTGATAGAAGCTATTTGCAGAAAACAACACAAGGGAGGGGAAAATTCTGCAGCACATGCCATATGAGGAACAGGACCACTGGGGCAATTCCTGCAGGACCAGTGGACAGGAAGCCACCAGGAGCAGCCACAGTCCATTCGGTATCATGACACAAGCCTGCTAGCCAAGGCTGGCCACCAGGCTGGCAGTATCGCAGGCCAGTCTGCCTCATGGCATTGGCATTCACTCTCTTACCCAGTTTTTACAGTTACCCAGAAAGGCAAGAGACTGAGGCTCAGAGAGGTCAGGTAACTTGCCCCAGGTCACACAGCTCAGAAGCCTAACACCGAAAGTCTATATTCCATCCACTTCCCTTAACTCCCTCTCCAAATAAAACACACACCATTATCATCTCAGAATCAGGTCTCACAAGCTGCACTCACCCCTTTTCTCTCCACAGTCCTCACAGCAGGCATTCTGGTTTCCGCTCTCACCACATAATCCTACCATCAAAGCGGTTCCCTCTAGGCAAACCTGTCCGTAAAGGAGAGCTACGCATTCCTTGGTAGACCTGAAAGCGTGCATTTTCCCTCTTCTCTTGCATAAACAAATCCAACAAGCATAGTCACATATTTCTCTTTGTGTGTATAAGTAGAAGGATTTGGGGTGTATTTATAGGGTACTGTTAGTAAGCCAGCATGTTGCAGAAGAAGGAAGAATGAGGCAAGGGCAGGGAAGATCCATCATTGCCAGGCATCCTGTGAGTTACCCAAGTCAATGGTTTACAAGACGGTGGACCAGTTCCCACACCCTAAGCACAGAGCCAATTGCTCCTGAGAGATGAGAATACTTGTTTTAATAGCATTCAGTGAGTCCTAATGAAGTCAGTCACAGATAGGAGCGAGAGACCTGGTGGCTGGGACCTACTGAACATTCCCCAGAGATGGACAGCCCCAGAGGATGCTGGGAAAGGGGAAGAGAGGCACATTACCGCCCTTCTCGTGACTGGGAAAGCATGTGACTACCTCCGGCCAATTAGTTGCCATTAAAAGTGATGTGTGTCTCTTCCTGGTCTGAGCACTTTATTGCCCACATGAGAGCCTTCGGAGGTCGCTCCTGGCTGGCATGGGAACCAGCAACCAGGCTGCTCTGTCGCCCAGGTCCTGAGTGAAAATGAGACCAGAGTCCGATGCCAATTCACACTGAAGACACCAGTGTGAGTGAGAAATCAAGCTTTGTTGTTGTAAGCTGCTGGGACATGGAGCTGGTTTGCTTCTGCAGCACAGTCTTGCCCACCCCAAATGACACAGAAGGGGCAAAGGAAGGGGTCATGGCATCTGTATCTCATCCAAGCAGGTCAGCGCAAAACCCTATCAGGAGATCACTGCCTCCAGAAAACCTTGAGAAGCCACAGCTCTGGAGGAAGAAGCAAGTCAAAGACTCTCCTTTCTAGGGAAGGAACTTTGGGTGGAATGAGAAGGAAGGGACCTTCAGGGACGGATCTGATTTGGTGCTTGAGTTTGGACCCCATTGAGCTTAAGATTGCCACTCCAGTCTGGACCACAAGGGCCACTGATCACCACTCAATCAAGGATGGCTGCAGAGCCCCCACGGGAGGGGGACCCCCCAGCTCCACAAAGCCCAAGGCACGTGCAGATCACTCAGTCGTGTCCAGTCTTGCAAGCCCCACAGACTGTAGCCCACCAGGTTCCTTGTTCATGGAGTTCTCCAGGCAAGAATACTGGAGTGGGTAGCCATTCCCTTCTCCAGGGGTGGAACCAGGCTTTCCTGCATCGCAGGCAGATTCTTTACCATCTTAGCCACCAGGAGAGCCTGGACCCTTGCTAAGCCACCTCTAGCAGAAGGACCTTATTCCCTTCAGGGCCATGTCTCTCAGCCCAAACATTAGGGGACCGAACCCCTGGTTGGTTAGTTACTTTTGCCTGGGTTCTTCTGACAGCAGGCCAATCTCTCTCTGGTAAAAGATCTCCTCTGTTAATCTGGGTCTGACCTTGGGCTCAGGGGTGGGAGAGGTCAAACCCAGACAACCCCACCTAGCACCTTCCCAGCACCATGATGGTTGGGGCCAAGGGGTTGGAAAGGTGTGTGACTATGAGCCTGGAGCTTCCGCCAGGGCAGAGAATTCCAGGGGAGGAAGAAACCAGAACAGACAGAGTGTGGGCTGGGGTGGAGAGAGCTTGATTCCCAGTGTCCTCACACCGCCACGTGGCTTACCCAGGCCTGACGCCAGCTGCCCACAGGCCTGTATATTATCTCCTGCAGCCATGAAATTAAAAGACGCTGATGCCTTAGAAGAAAAGCTATGACAAACCTAGACAGTCTATTAAAAAGCAGAGACATCACCTTGTCAACAAAGATCCATATAGTCAAAGCTACAGTTTTTTCCAGCAGTCATGTGAGGGCTGGAACATAAAGAAAGCTGAGAGCTGAAGAATTCATGCTTTTGAACTGTGGTGCTGGAGAAGACTCTTGAGAGTCCCTTGGACTGCAAGAATATCAAAACAGTCAATCCTAAGGAAATTAGTCCTGAATATTCATTGGAAGGATTGATGTTGAAGCTGAAACTCCTATACTTTGGCCACCTGATGTGAAGAGCCGACTCATTCGAAAAGACTCTGATGCAGGGAAAGATTGAAGGCAGGAGGAAAAGGGGACAACAGAGGAAGAGATGGTTGAATGGATCACTGACTCAATGGATATGAGTTTGAGCAAGCTCCAGGAGATAGCAAAGGACAGGGAAGCCTGGCTTGCTGCAGCCAGTGGGGTTGCAAAGAGTCGGATACGACTTAGCAAATAACAATGAATAACAATAAGGTAATGAGTTATTTCCAAACTTTATGATCTGAAAAGTTTGGAAATCTGAAAAGAGTTTCCCTGGTGGCTCAGGTGGTAAAGAATCAGCTTGCAATGCAGGAAACCCTGGTTTCATCCATGGGTTGGGAACATCCCCTGGAGAAGGGAATGGCTACTCACTCCGATATTCTTGCCTGGAGAATTCCATGGACAGAGGAGCCCAGTGGGCTACAGTCCATGGGGGTCTGAGATGGTTGAATGGCATCACTGACTCAATGGATATGAGTTTGAGCAAGCTCCAGGAGATAGCAAAGGACAGGGAAGCCTGGCTTGCTGCAGCCAGTGGGGTTGCAAAGAGTCGGATACGACTTAGCAAATAACAATGAATAACAATAAGGTAATGAGTTATTTCCAAACTTTATGATCTGAAAAGTTTGGAAATCTGAAAAGAGTTTCCCTGGTGGCTCAGGTGGTAAAGAATCAGCTTGCAATGCAGGAAACCCTGGTTTCATCCATGGGTTGGGAACATCCCCTGGAGAAAGGAATGGCTACTCACTCCGATATTCTTGCCTGGAGAATTCCATGGACAGAGGAGCCCAGTGGGCTACAGTCCATGGGGGTCACAAAGAGTTAGACACAACTGAGTGACTAACACACACACACACACACACACACACATGATCTGAAAAAACCCAAACACTCGTTATCTCATGGTTTCTGGGTTAGGAATCCAAAGGCAGTCCAGTGTGGTCCTCTACTCAAGGTTCTCCCGGGAGATTGCTGGCAGCTGAGCCTGGGGCTGCAGTCTCAGCTGAAGACTGCCCTGGGTGGGACACCCTCCCACACTCACTCCCGTGGTTACTGGCAGGATCCAGTTCCTCACGTGCTGCTGGGCCTAGGGCTCCTTGCCACCTCACATGGACCTCGCCACAGAGCAGTCACACAGGGCAGCTTGCCTCCCCCAGCATGAGCGACCGGAGAGCGCACAGCCGAGACACAAGCCACAGTCCAGTTAGAGGCGAACCTCGGTCCTGCCCATGCCCGCCGGGAAAGGACCACAGCAGGGAGTGAGCACCAAGAGGTGGGCTCCCGGGGGCCATCCTGGCGCCTGCTTGCAGCAGAGAAGTGTCTCGTATATGTCATCAGGAAATCCCTCCCGTGAAAGCCAGCTGGAGCTGTGTTACTCTCACTTGCAGCTGAAAGGCCACGAGCAGCGGACGTCCTCCTTGGAGCCTCGTGGGAAGCCCAGGCGAGTGCCTGGAGGGCCCACTAGCGTGTCCAGCACCAGTGGGAGAGGAGCTCTAGTCACATTTTCGAAGAGAAGTCAAGGGTCCCAGCTAGGCAGACACATGGTGTCAGGGCCAGAGAACAGGAAGAAGGGCATGGAGGTGGAGACAGAGCCAAAGGCTGAGGTGAGAACAAGCAGTCTGGGGGCTCAGAGAGAGGCCTGACTGCTCAGGGAGGAGGCTCATTGGAAGTGATGGGTGGGTGTTGCAAACCCAGTGCCCACAGGCCAAGGCTGGTGATGTGAGTCAGTGAGGCAGGTCGGCTCAAAGAAAAGCAAATCTGTCTTTTGTTTGCCAGTTTAGAAGGTTGCAGAGAATATTTCCCTGTTATGATAACGAAGTTGGGGTGACAAGGAGTGGCAAGAACTGGCAAACCAAGGAGCCCATGCCCTGATGCAGGGGCAACAATACTCAGCCCCTAGAACAGGAAGAAGGGCATGGAGGTGGAGACAGAGCCAAAGGCTGAGGTGAGAACAAGCAGTCTGGGGGCTCAGAGAGAGGCCTGACTGCTCAGGGAGGAGGCTCATTGGAAGTGATGGGTGGGTGTTGCAAACCCAGTGCCCACAGGCCAAGGCTGGTGATGTGAGTCAGTGAGGCAGGTCGGCTCAAAGAAAAGCAAATCTGTCTTTTGTTTGCCAGTTTAGAAGGTTGCAGAGAATATTTCCCTGTTATGATAAAGAAGTTGGGGTGACAAGGAGTGGCAAGAACTGGCAAACCAAGGAGCCCATGCCCCGATGCAGGGGCAACAATACTCAGCCCCAGCTCCATGGGCATGGCATGCAAGAGCAGCACCGAGCTGTCACCAGACTGACCTCTCAGGCCAGTCTTTACATTTTACAGAGAAGTGTGTGTGTGTGCGTGTGTGTGTGTGTAAGTTGCTCGGTCATGTCCGACTCTTTGCGACCCCATGGATTATAGCCCACCAGGATCCTCTGTCCAGGGAGTTTTCTAGGCAAGAATACTGGAGGGGGTGGCCACTCCCTTCTCCAGGGGGTCTTCCCGACCCAGGGATCAAACCTGGGTCTCCTGCATTGCAGGCAGATTCTTTGCCATCTGAGCCACCTGTGAAGCTCACAAAAAAATACTGTGGACCACACATTCCTCACGTCACCAGGTAAGGAACCATGGAATAAAGGCCTTTCCGGGCTGGACCCAACACTGGCATGCTGGTGAGCGCCTCCTGCCTCCCAGACACCAGGCCCTTGGATTCAGCCCAGGTTCCTCACTCTTCTCAGCAGCCACCGTGATCTCACTGCTGTGGCAGGATAATTTACTGAAGTATTGATTTGCATTTTGTTCTTGCCTTGTCTTCCCTTCCTCCACTCCAAGAGCACATCTGTTCTCCAGGCCTACAGGGGTCTGTGCCACAGGACCCAGAGCAGAAGTTGTCTGGGACCCTCTCCCTGCTTTTGGCTTCCAAGGAGACTCCCCAAGGGGAGGGGCAGAAGGAAGGGCTCAGAGGGGTTCCACCAGGACGAGGTGGCCCCAAAGAGGCAGATCACAAAAAAGCAGTGGCCGAGTGCTGGGCCCTGGGAACTTGCAGCCCAGATGGGGCCTGGAGGAAGGTGACGTCAGCATCTGACATCCACAGTCCGGAGGTGCATGGACTTCCTGTTTCTTTGCTCACGTCCCAATTCTCCCAAGGTTCTGGCCATTCTCAAGGAATTAAGGGCTGGTATCCTCCTCCGTGCTGGCCTGGAGAGCTCAGGAGGGTGCACTGTGCCTCGTGCTGTGTGCAGGTGCCAGACTCATGTGCATTTTAGAAAGAGCTGAGTCAGTGAGGAGAGAGGACACAGTCAGGACCGTCAGGTGGCAGGAGACGAGCAAGCCAGCTGGCAGGGGAGGAAGCATGGTTTCTGGCCACGGAGCTTGTGGAGGAGGCACGGGAGAGGACCACTCGTGCATGCAAACGGAGAGTCTGCAATGCCCTGGGACACAGGCCAGAGATGATCTTTTTGGGCCCAGGTTTCCTCTTTGGTAAAAGTTCAGCAATTTTCCTTTGGGGAGCTCTGCTGCTTCTCAGGTGAAGCTCCTGGGGGAACAGTTTAGAGCCAGCTGGGGGTTCAAGTAAGGTCTGTGGATCAGAGGCTCAAAAGAATCAAAACACCAGATGAAGCAGGCTTACCCAGAGGCAACCCCCATCCAAACAGCCACCCGTGAGCTTCCAGGCAGAAGACTGCACCCCAGACTCAACCCTCCCTTGGCCTACTTCTCCGCCTTCCTGAGAGCTGCCGGCCTTCCCATAGGTTCTGCCTGCCTTGAAGGGCTCTTCACAGAGCTGTCCAGGCAGAGGGCCCAGGAGGGAGGTCTGCACAAGGGTCACTCGGGCTCCGGTGGGATCTCCGCACACTGCTCTGCCACCTGAATCACACTCACAGCCCTCCATCCCATGTCTTTGCCACGTATCGCGCAGCGCATGGACTGCAGCCCTATCCAAGCACGGACAAGAGACATGTCTGTCTTTCTTTCAGAAGTGACGGCCGTCCCGCAGTCTCTCCGTGCTGCCACAATAGTGTGTGTGGCGGTCCGGGCTGATGCTCTGAAGAATGTCAACAGCACTGAAAAGAGAGGCAAACGCCAGGTGCCCAGTAGGCCATGCTCCCAAGTCATCGAGGGGCTTCTAACTGTGATGATGAAGGATGGTCACTTCGGCGAACTTGACATCACCGAGGATCACAGAGCTGGGAAAGCTGTGAGCCTCACAGGCAGGCTGAATAAGTGTGGAGCGGTCAGCTTCAGATTTGATGCGCACCTCAAGGTCTAGAAAACCCGCAGAATAACTTGCTCCCACCCGGTCAGCTTGGTTTCACTGTCCTGACAACCTCCGCGGGCATCAAAGACCACGAAGAAGCGAGACGAAGGCACACAGGAGGAAACAAATCTTTGGGTTCTTTTTCTAGGGATGTAATACACACAAATAAAATGCCTCGGAGGGGCGTCTGGAAGCCAGGCCACCTCTGAAGGCGTTCTGTGTGCGGGGCCGTATCACCCCTGCGCAGGCAGGACAGGAAGGGAAGGGCGAGAGCCGAGGTGGCCACCAGGTGGCGCCGCTGCCGCAGGAACAGCAGAGGGAGCCTCGTGCGCCAGGATCAAAGGGCTGCTGCTCCTGAGACGCCGGCCACCGGCTCAAGCGGAACCACGGAGGCCCCAGCCAGCCTCTGGGGTCCCACATCAAACAAATCAATTAAGACTTCTGCAGAAAGTTCTATCCCAATCTCTGCTCGCTGACAGCTCCATTGTTTGCTCTAGAATGAGCTGAATTATTTATGCCCTTACCTCCTTTAGTCAAGGAGACAGAAAAGTGGGACCAGCAGCGCGGACGCTCCGCAGGTTCCAGGATGTATCAGGGAATCCCCCAGATCACCAATCCCACACACCAAGGCACCTGCGAGTGTGGCGCGGCTCCCCAGGCAGCTCCGGGCCCTGCGGGTGGAAGCCTGCTTCGCTGTCGTCGGCTCTGTGCCCCTGGACATGTTCCCTGCTTCCCTGTCCCGGGCGCCCCCTCCCCGACCGCAGCGTACAGCTGGGAGCTCAGGCGCTTCCGGCCACGGCGATCAGCATCTTCAATATTGTCATCCAGCGGGAGCCAACCGAAACCTCAACTGCTCTGACCCCAGAGAGTCCCCCCTGCAACCCCGCAAACTTGCCCTCCCAAAGAAGCACAGGACCGCGTGCACAGAGCGGCGTCCAGACCTGCTGGGTTCAAGAAAGCAGAGCTCCCTTCTCAACCTCGGCACTGCTAAAGTGCAAAGCAGGGTGGGGGCCAGTCTGCGCACTGAAGAGGTTGAGGAGCATCCTGACTTCTTCCTGCCAGATGCCATGAGCATCCCCAAGGTGGGGAGCTGCAAACTCGCCCTCTGAGGGGGACCCTGCCATGGGAAACCCCCAAGGGGAGCAAACCCAAGGAGCCCTGTGGAAAAACAGCCCAACCCAGCCTCCCTGAGCACAGCCGCTTGCTCCCCACTGTGTGACTTCGGCAGTCCTCACCTGTCCTAGGTAGGGTGGGGTGCATGGTGAGGTAAGTGCCGCAGAGAGCTGCTGTGAGGGTAGGGTGAGGTGAGTGGTCACACAAGGGGCTGCAGACAGGACCTGACCCAAAGAGGGCGCTGCAGGCTGAGACTTGCAGGAAGCCTCGCCCCCGCTGCCATTGCTGGTGTGCGCTCACCTTCCAGGGGGCCCTAAGGCTCAGTGATGGAAAATGGCTCACAAGGACCGACAGGGGCCAGAATCAAGACCAAGCTGAGGGTCTTGTCCAGGCTGCTCTGGGGTGCCAGGGAGTACCTGGAGCTCAGACCTCACCACAGGCATCCACACTCCCAGCAGCACCGAGGGCCAGAAGGCGTGATCCATAGTTCTCTGCTCAAGACTCCCGGATCATCAAGGCACATTCCAGCATCCTCCCAGAGGCTGGGAATCTATTCCCAGAGAAAGCCAAGCTGCCAGCTCAAGACTCTTCAAGTGAGCCTTCCCAGCTCAAGCCTGGAGGGCACATCTGCCTCCAGTGCTTCCTGCCCTTCTCTGGACCCTGGAGATTCTGGCTCAGGAGGTGGGGCCATAATGGCCAGGGGCTGGGCACCAGGCCTGACATCAAATGGTTGAGGAAACCAGGGGGCTGTCCCTGGGATGTCTGAATCCCCTACACAGCCCCCACACAGTCAGGGAGGCAGGGGTCCATATCAGGTCTGCAATGGCCTGGCGTATGCAGGAAGAGGGCGGTGGCACCGGCCCCTTGAACGCTGAGCCCTGCCCCCGCATTTTCTTCTCTTGCCTTCCCCTGAGAGACTCACAGTCAGAATTTCTCCACCCTTCTGTTCTAATGCTGAAAAATTCCTAGGAGCGTTCCATACTTTGTCTTGACCTGGTCTTTCACAACAAGATACCTTATGTTCTTTGATTGTCCCCAAGTCTCTGATTTCCATTTGCTTTGATTTTCATCATCTTAGGAAATATTTAAAATGAGAACAGTTCAGTAGCTTTGGTTCCTTCTCAAAAAAATCAATTGAAAAGCCAGTTGCTATGCAACCCTCAAGCATTGCTGATGTTCTGCTCCCTGGCTGATGGCATATTGTATAAAATAAGATAATCTCTTTTCTTCTGCTGAGTTTTTTTTTTTTTTTTGTAAGAAATGGAGAAAAATGTTGTTTTAGGAAAAACTTGAGATAACTCAGAGGCTCCTCATAAGCTGGAAGATAAACAACATGTCCTTTGCACAAGCACTCCTGATTTTCTCCCCGGCAGGGCCTCGGTGGGGCCTGGGGACAGGTGCAAGGGAAGCAGAGGACAGGGAAGCTGGTCTACTTCCATCACAGCTTGGAATGAATAGCAGAATCTGAATACCCAGGCCACTTTCTGCCCCCAGTCTGGGTCTCGCTCTCACTGCTCCCAGACCCACGCCCTTGCCCTGACTCCACAGACCTTGGGAGACACAGCTCAGGGCCCTCTCCTGGCAGGGGTCAGCCTGCAGTACCCCGGGCCTTTCTGTGCTTCGAGCCTCCCAGGGACAGGGCCTCACTCACTGTCAGGAAGCACGTGGCTCCTTTAAGAGCAGCTCATCGGAATCCATTCTCCTTGGGAGCCAAACTCTACTTGTGACTCTCGTCCAGAAGCCTTTCCTGGCTTTTCCTGCAACAAGCAGAGCTCACTCCCTCTACATGAGTGCCAGCCAGGCAGTCCCCTCCGGATCACCTCACCCCGGGCACCTGTTCTGTCTCCTTTGTGGTGCTCACCACTCCAAAATAACCTTGTTTACTGGTGGACTCACAGGAAGCTGGTGCCCCAGGCCTGCGGGCAGGCACATCCCAGGATCCATCTGCCCAAGAGACGGTCCTCCCGCTTCCTGAGGTCCCTGAGAGCTCTGGAAACAGGGCCTTACCCCCAGCACTCTGCCAAGTGGAGTCTGTGGCTGGTGGACACAAACTGATATCGCCCACAATGAGATAAGTACAGAAATGGGAAACTTTCATAGCAGTTTGATGGAGTGACTTTATGTCTAAGGAATTTAATAATAAAAAGTCGGGGCTGGTATTCATGAATAATCTTGGTTTTGTCACATTTCCCTTTTTCCAGTTATTCTTTTTAAATGTACTTACAGAAATACTGGTCAGTGGTGTGACCTCCAGCTCTGAGGCGTTCTGTTTGTCTAGCCTGGCACCCTTGGCCCTGGCACCTACTCTGCAGGGACTGTCACTGGAGACTTCCTGTTCAATTGCTTCAGGTCCATGGAGTGACCCCTCCTTTCCCAAGGGTGTTGCCCCTGAGCCCACAGCCAAGCATCCCACACCGTCCCTGGGCTTCCGTGTGAGGTGCACCCACTCCAGAGCCGCAGCCCCTCTGCATTCGATGTCTGTCCAGCACCAGCCTCCCTGGGACGTGGTCAGCCAGCCATGTCCTCCTGACTCTCCTATCCACCCCCACCTGTGTTTCTGCAGCGTGTCCTCCCCAGGGAAAGTGAGATCCCCACCTTGGACCCCGCTTGCTTCTTACAATCCCGCAACTTGCTGAGGAGGCCCGAGTCTGGTCCTGTAACTTTCTGGAATCCTGCAGGACACACAGGCTTGGAGGGACGGCAGCCTCCCCCGTGGCTTCCTGAGTAGAGGTGGGGGCGGCGGGCAGGACGTGGGGCATGGCATGGGGAAGGCTCGGCTGCGGGAGACGGCTGGGCCCCGGTCTGTCCCTGGGTCCAGGCGGAGGGGCAGCAGCACCTGTCCTCTCTGGCCAGGCGTGGGGGCTGGGGATGCATCCGGGGATCTAACTCCTCATTCTGGCGTGTCCTCTGTCCTGACACCTCTGAGCTCCCGGGCGGAGGTCTGAGTCTGCGCAGCTGTGCCCTGCTAGGGTACAGCGGCTAAGTCTGCACCCTGCCGCAAGCATGCATCGAGCTCCACTTTCTCCCTTCCCGTCACCTCACCACCACGCATTCCTAGCTTCCCAGCAGGAAGTCAGGGAGTGAGCGGGGCCCTCGGTCCCCCTGCGCCCTCTCACTTCTCACTGCATCGGTCCTGGTCTCGCCGGAGCTGTCCCAGTGCCCAGGTGGGCTGCGGCCCCCTATCTGGTTGGCCAGGGGCTCCGGTCAGCCCCATGGCCCGCCCTCCCCACACCATCCCCAAAAAGAGGAGGCTGTAGCGTCACAAGGGGCCCATGCCCACTCCCCGTGCCCTCACTCTGCCTGTGGGGGGCTCCGAGGGTATCAACACGGCCCAGGCAAAGCAGAACCCCTCCCGCCAAGGTGGAACGCAAGAAGCGGTGGCCAGGCTGGCCGTGGCCACGAGGGCGGGCCCTGCCACACCTCATCAGCCGACCTCCCCTGCAGGCGAGGCCGCGCACTGGTGGCAGCCTGCGTCCCCCTCTAGCCGCGGTGGCTTGCCCGAAGTTCCCACAGACACTCGGGTGACAGAGGCCCCAGGCTCAGGCCCAGGAAAGGCAAGATTGCCCACAGGGCGGAAGAACTGAGGCCTCTCCACTACCTCCAAGCCATCACAGAGAAGAGGTGCCAAGTAAAGCCTGAAGTCCTTCCTGCATCCTCCTTCAAATCAGAAATAAACGTTGGACACGACCCTGTGGCATGCCACTAGAGACCCTTCCCCAGGTGCTAGCGCTCAGTTAAACAGAACTACTTGGACTGTCTCATTTTTAAATTATTGCTTTTTAAAAAATAAACAAATTTTCCATAGTTAAAAATGTGCTATAAGTGTATAAAAGAAACGCTCAAGTATAAAAGAAATATCCTTATCAAGATACATTAAGAAAACTCAGCAAAGTAAAAGGAAGAAAATAAAAATCCATGACCTACTATCCAGAGATAAGTACTGTTCACATCGTATGTATTCCTTCAGTCCCTTCTGGTATAATTTGTACACAAAAGCGAGATCATAACACTGGAAGCTTATATCCTTCTTTCCCCAAAAGCAAACCAACTTGACTTTATGCTGTAACCATTTCCCAAAGCCCATACACATGCTTTGAAAATGGGATTTATTGCTAGTCTAATAACCCACCACTGAAAAAGCAAGAGAGTTCCAGAAGAACATCTATTTCTGCTTTATTGACTATGCCAAAGCCTTTGACTGTGTGGATCACAATAAACTGTGGAAAATTCTGAAAGAGATGGGAATAGCAGACCACCTGACCTGCCTCTTGAGAAATCTGTATGCAGGTCAGGAAGCAACAGTTAGAACTGGAGATGGAACAGCAGACTGGTTCCAAATAGGAAAAGGAGGACGTCAAGGCTGTATATTGTCACCCTGCTTATTTAATTTATATGCAGAGTACATCATGAGAAATGTTGGGCTGGAGGAAGCACAAGCTGGAATCAAGATTGCCGGGAGAAATATCAATAACCTCAGATATGCAGATGACACCACCCTTATGGAAGAAAGTGAAGAAGAACTCAAGAGCCTCTTGATGAAAGTGAAAGAGGAGAGTGAAAAAGTTGGCTTAAAGCTCAACATTCAGAAAACGAAGATCATGGCATCTGGTCTCATCACTTCATGACAAATACATGGGGAAACATTGGAAACAGTGACTGACTATTTTTCTGGGCTCCAAAATCAATGCAGATGGTGATTGCAGCCATGAAATTAAAAGATGCTTACTCCTTGGAAGGAAAGTTATGACCAACCTAGACAGCATATTAAAAAGCAGAGACATCACTTTGTCAACAAAGGTCCATCTAGTCAAGGCTATGGTTTTCCAGTGGTCATGTATGGATGTCAGAGTTGAACTATAAAGAAAGCTGAGCACTGAAGAACTGATGCTTTTGAACTGTGGTGTTGGAGAAGATTCTTGAAAGTCCCTTGGACTGCGAGGAGATCCAACCAGTCCATCCTAAAGGAGATCTAGTCCTGGGTGTTCATTGGAAGGACTGATGTTGAAGCTGAAACTCCAGTACTTTGGCCACCTGATGCAAAGAGCTGACTCATTTGAAAAGACTCTGATGCTGGGAAAGATTGGGGGCAGGAGGAGAAGGGGACAACAGAGGATAAGATGGTTGGATGGCATCACCGACTCAATGAACGTGGGTTTGGATAGACTCTGGGAGTTGATGGACAGGGAAGCCTGGTGTGCTGCGGTTCATGGGGTCGAAAGAGTCAGACACAACTGAGCGACTGAACTGAACTGAACTGAATCGAACTGAATAACCCACCCCAGAGATGTGCTGTAATTTATGTAACTAGACCCTTATTGGCAGACAGTTTAGATTGTTTCCAATTGTTTACACTTAGAAATAAGGCCATGACCTTTGGCTTAGGCCTAAAACTTCATGCACAAGGCTGTTAACTGCTTTAGAATAGAATCATAGAAACGAATGAATGAATGGGGGCAAACCTGAAGAACCTTTTAAAGGGAAGTGACCGACTGTCACATTTCCTTCTAGAAATGTGTACACATTTACACTTGAAAATGGAAGAGTGTACTGCTGCGTTCACCCAAAACAGCAGTAAATCTTTCTTTTTAATCCTAATACAGCTGATGCTTTTAAATGGTAAACCATTTTATTTACTTATTGATTAATGGTAAAGCTCAATATTTTCTCTTTTTTGCAACATGTATTTTTTTCTTTAGTTAATTGCTTATGTCAATTGCCAAGTCTGTTTTTCATGCTGCTACTGCTAAGTCGTTTCAGTCGTGTCCAACCCTGTGCGACCCCATAGATGGCAGCCCATCAGGCTCCTCCGTCCCTGGGATTCTCCAGGCAAGAACACTGGAGTGGGTTGCCATTTCCTTCTCCAATGCATGAA
The DNA here is from genome assembly GCA_006408695.1 of Aepyceros melampus. Lineage (NCBI taxonomy): Eukaryota > Metazoa > Chordata > Mammalia > Artiodactyla > Bovidae > Aepyceros > Aepyceros melampus. The sequence continues at coordinate 102,472 of SJXQ01011731.1, forward strand.
AGTGAAAAGTCAAAGTGAAGTCGCTCAGTCGTGTCCGACTCTTCGCAACCCCAATGGACTGTAGCTTACCAGGCTCCTCCGTCCATGGGATTTTCCAGGGAAGAGTACTGGAGTGGGGTACCATTGCCTTCTCTGTTTTTCCTAGGACTCTTCATATATTAGAGTATTTTTCCATATTGCAAATGCTTTTCCTCATTGTGGTTTGCCTTTTGATGGTGTTTTTTGACAATTTTATATTTTAAGTACTCAAATATATCTATCTTCCCCATTACAATCTTTTCTACTGTATTTTCACTTAGGAATCCCTTGACAATGAATATTTTCTTCTTGATTTGTATGATTTAAATAGCTGAATTTTATTGGTAATATTTATCATCTGATATATTTAATTTACTATTTATCATATATTTATTCTAACACTTTATAACTTCCATTTATATTATCACATTTTATTTATGAGAGGTATTTTCAGAGTTATATATTTTATTCAGTTGATCTGTTAACATTTATGCAAATATAGTATGATTTTACTTGTTTTTGCTTTACAAGGTGTTTGTAGTAAATCCTTTTTATCTGCTTGGCTTTCAAGGTTTTCCCGGCCATTCTTGAATGCTTATGCTTGTAGATGAATCTCAGAATCATTTCATCAAGTTTCCAATTATTAATCTAGGAAAAAATCAACATTACCACCATGCCCAGTATTCCCATAAGGAACAGCATATGTCTCCTTGTGCATTTTTCTTTCTTTCCTATCATTGTGCTTAGTTGCTCAGTCATGTCCAACTCTTTGTGACCCCATGAACTGTAGCCCACCAGGCTCCTATGTCCATGGGCTTCTCCAAGCCAGAATACTGGAGTGGGTCCCATGCCCTCCTCCAGGGGATCTTCACAACCCAGGGATTGAACCCAAGGCTCCTACATTGCAGGTGGATTCTTTACTATCTGAGCTACCAGGGAAGCCCAAGAATACTGCAGTGGGTAGCCTATCCCTTCTCCAGGGGATCTTTCCAACCCAGGAATCAAACTGGGGTCTCCTTCAGTGCAGGAAGATTCTTTACCAGCTGAACTACCAGGAGCCCTGTTAACAATGTGCAATTGTCTCCCTATACGTAGGTCTTACATTGTCTTGTTAGGACTAGGCCAGATATTTTATATTTTTGGTTACTATTCTAAATGGAACTTTTCTTTCCCTGGTATCTTTACTACCAGGGCATTGTAGGGCTTCCCAGGTGGCACTAATGGTAAAGAATGCACCTGTCAATGCAGGCAGAGATGAGGGTTGGATCCCTAGGTCAGGAAGACCCCCTGGAAGAGGGCATGGCAACCCATTCCAATATTCTTGCCTGGAGAATCCCATAGACCGAGGAGCCTGGTGGGCTACAGTCCAAGGGTCGCAAAGAGTCAGACACGACTGAAGCGACTTAGCACGCAGGCGTGCACACACCGGGGCATTGTGAGTTTACACAGAAATTATTGGGCTTTGTGTAATTATCTCATATTTGGCCATATCACTAAACTCCTTTCTTAACCCTAAAAGTTTTCCAATGGATTTTTTTGTGTGTGCTGGGAGTTTCCTAGGCACATAAGTATCAGCAAACAATTGTAGTATTATCTACTCTCCTTGGATACTGGTTTCATGTCATATGATATTATGGCAGAAAGTGAAGAACTAATGAGCCTCTTGATGAAAATGAAAGAGGAGAGTGAAAAAGTTGGCTTAAAGCTCAACATTCAGAAAATTAACATCATGGCATCTGGTCCCATCACTTCATGGCAAATAGATGGGGAAATAGTGGAAACAGTGGCTGACTTTATTTTGGGGGGCTCCAAAATCAATGCAGATGGTGATTGCAGCCATGAAATTAAAAGACGCTTTACTCCTTGGAAGGAAAGTTATGACCAACATAGACAGCATATTAAAAAGCATTACTTTGCCAATAAAGGTCCATCTAGTCAAGGCTATGGTTTTTCCTGTGGTCATGTATGGATGTGAGAGTTGGACTGTGAAGAAGGCAGAGCACCGAAGAATTGATGGTTTTGAACTGTGGTGTTGGAGAAGACTCTTGAGAGTCCTTTGGACTGCAAGGAGATCCAACCAGTCCATTCTGAAGTCCTGGGTGTTCTTTGGAAGGACTGATGTTGAAGCTGAAACTCCAGCACTTTGGCCACCTGATGTGAAGAGTTAACTCATTGGAAAAGACCCTAATGCTGGGAAAGATTGAAGGTGGAAGGAAAAGGGGACGACAGAGGATGAGATGGTTGGATGGCATCACTGACTCAATGGACACGGGTTTGGGTGGGCTCCGGGAGTTGGTGATGGACAGCGAGGCCTGGCGTGCTGCGGTTCATGGGGTCGCAAAGAGTCGGACACGACTGAGCGACTAATCTGAACTGAACTGAGAATTTCCAAACCTCAGTAACAAAGTTATGCATCTCTTTCTTGTTGCCCATTTTACTGTCACTGTCTCATAAGGGCAGCATTTCCCAAAGCAAATTCTGTAGAACGTTGATTCCATGAGGAAAGGGGTTCTGCTGAGAAAGAATTTTGAGAAACCGTGTGTTTGACCCACCTCTTGGAGCTTCACCCTGCACGTTGTCATAGTGAAGTCTCTGAGGAATTTCGTTGTCTGAAACACCTGTTTTACTTTGTCATATACACCTTTCCCAGACTCATTTGACCATGGAACCCCTCTATTCTCCTATGCAAACATCTAAGAACATCCTAAGAATTAGCAATGCAGAACACTTTTAGGGACAATGTGCTTCTTTTTCTACCTTTAAATAAAATTTGGGTTGTGATGTTACCATCTGTTACCAGTTCTCACCCTCTCAGCTCCCAAGGAGCTGATCAGGCTCCTTGCTCTGCTGCTGCCTTCAGCAGGGGCTCTTGGGCTTTGCCAGGTGCCCCAGACTCGGGGTGCTCCCCGGTGCACCCCACCCATGCCTTTGCAAAGGAGGCACCCCTATGCTCTCCAGACTTCAGCCCCGCGTGCCAGTGTCTCCCTGGCTGGCTCTCCTGGAATGGCACAAGGCGCCCCAGACCCAACCCATCTCCCCTGAGCTCCCTGCCTTTCTCCCCATGTGCCGCAATCCCCTCCTGTGCTCTCCACCTCCGGGGCCGCCGCATCACCTAGCAGGCTGCCCAAGGCACAAGCTCAGTGTCCTTCCACCTTCATCCACGTAGCACCCATCCCCTCCTGGTCTGGCCTCCTAAAATTCTCTCCCTTCTGTGTGGCTATGGTCCCAGGACAGCCCACGACTGTCCTCCCTTTGACGCTGCCCACTTTCTCCCAAGCCACCACTCCCACGGCCATTCTGCACACTGGAGCCCAGGATCTTCTTAGAAATGCAAATTGGATCATGTTACTCTCCTGCTAGAAACTGCCCTAGTGAGAAAACCAATCCGCTTGGCAGGAGGTACGGAGCCCTCAGATCTGCTCCTTCCAGCCAGCTTCTTCAGCACCACTTCTGCTGCTTTCCCATCTTGCACTGTCCCCTTCAGTCAGATTCAGCTGCCCCCTGTTCCTCCCACAGCCTGCTCTCTTCCTGCCTTTAACTTGAAACATCCCTGTGCTGATTCGTCCCCTTTTTCACTCCCTCCCTGTGGCTGAAAAGTCACTGCCTCCAGTCACCTGCCTTGACCTCTAAGGAAGGACTGCCTGCCCCACCTTTCCCCTGCCAAGCCTCTGAGCCCTCAGTTATAACTGTTTTCCTGTCTGCACCTCCACTCCAGAGCAGCCCCCGAGGTCCGGGATCATGGCAGTGAAACAGGACAGCACGTGACACACAAAACCCCTCACAAAGTGCCTGTTAGATGATGAGCTGTGTCCTTAGGCGAACGGATGTGACAAATCATATGAACAGACTTTCTGATACTAAACAATCATCACCTTCCTATAATAAACCCTATTTAATCATGAGGGGAATTTCTCTTTATGCATTGTTGAATGAAAGCCTTAAAGCCTCAGGATTTTTTACATCTGTTTTTAGAAGTGAAACAGGTCTATGCTTTGTCTTATATATGCTACCTTTGGCAACTTTGCATGTAGGAATCATACTGGCCTGAAAGACAAATTGGGTGGATTTTAGAACAGATATATATTCTGAAATTGTTTATATGATATTGCATTATCTTTGCTTAATAATTCCTTGCAAATGAATAAAATATACTGGCAAAAACAGGTTATCTGATTCTCTATTTAGAGGTAATTTTAAGATAACTTTGAAAACAGTGAAGCACTTGAGTTCCCACATGATTATGGGGTTTCCCATTTCCCCCAGAAATCCTGAATTTCCCAAGATCTTCTGGGTCCCTGACCCAGAGTTTCTCAAAATCTTACCTTCAGGTTTTCTACTGGTTTTGACCAGGTTTCTACCTGCGTGAGATACTTAAGGAAAGAAAAAGAAGAAGAAACATCTTTGGGTGGGGACAATTTAGCACAAAGCGTGTCAGAAGTAGTTAAAATAACCAAGGCTTTGTTCCATGGAGTAATCAATACGGGGAAGGAGAGAGACAGTTCCCAGGCCAAATAAGAACCAAAACGTGGCCAGCACTGGTAAGCAGTTAACCACACACAGCCCTCCAGCTTTTCCTTTTAGCGCCCTGACCACTCGGTAGCTCTTCTCCTCTTCCTACCCGCTGTCCTCTGCAGAGGCAAAAAGTGGGGAGGGGGCTGGATATGATCATGCCCGTCCCTCATGCTACCAGCCTCAAAGTTCCTCAAATGCTGAAGGATGCTAATGAGGGGTCTCAGGCCAGCAAAGGGGAACCCAGCCTGCGGAGGGGGACGGAGGGGGAGGAGCAGGGAACACGTTGATGACTGCTCTTACTGGGATGCACAAGTCCCATCAGACGTTCCAAAGCCCTGCGTCAGCAAACAGAGGCTGTAACTGTATCACTGGGAGTGGGTCACCCTAGCTTTACCCCGCTGTATACTGTGCCTGCACGCCTAGAATGTACCAGCCTGCCACAAACTGCCTGCTTACCTGCAGAGGAAGGTGTGCCAGAACACCTCCTTCACAGACCACCACTGGGTGTCAGGGTGGAGGGGCAGGGAAAAGGCCCAGGCAGAGATCTCCCAACAGCCGAATATAGGGCAGTAACTGTCCCCAAAGTTTCCCTTCAGCCAGAAAAAGCACCCCACTGTGGGTTGCATTGTACGCATGCTTTCTGATCTTTTAGTTTATGCTTCCTCTCTTTTTTCTAGACTAAATATGCCAAAGGTTTGCTTTTCCCAAGGCTCGCTTCTCGATGGACCCTATTGTTACTTTCTATTTTCTACTTTATTGATTTTTGCCTTTTTCTAAACCACCTGACCTGCCTCTTGAGAAATCTGTATGCAGGTCAGGTCAGGAAGCAACAGTTAGAACTGGACATGGAACAACAGACTGGTTCCAAATAGGAAAAGGAGGACGTCAAGGCTGTATATTGTCATCCCACTTATTTAACTTCTATGCAGAGTACATCATGAGAAAGCTGGACTGGAAGAAACACAAGCTGGAATCAAGATTGCCGGGAGAAATATCAATAACCTCAGATATGCAGATGACACCACCCTTATGGCAGAAAGTGAAGAGGAACTAAAAAGCCTTCTGATGAAAGTGAAAGAAGAGAGTGAAAAAGTTGGCTTAAAGCTCAACATTCAGAAAACAAAGATCATGGCATCTGGTCCCATCACTTCATGGGAAATAGATGGGGAAACAGTAGAAACAGTGTCAGACTTTATTCTTTTGGGCTCCAAAATCACTGCAGATGGTGACTGCAGCCATGAAATTAAAAGACCCTTTCTCCTTGGAAGAAAAGTTATGACCAACCTAGATAGCATCTTCAAAAGCAGAGACGTTACTTTACCGACTAAGGTCCGTCTAGTCAAGGCTATGGTTTTTCCTGTGGTCATGTATGGATGTGAGAGTTGGACTGTGAAGAAGGCAGAGTGCCGAAGAATTGATGCTTGTGAACTGTGGTGTTGGAGAAGACTCTTGAGAGTCCCTTGGACTGCAAGGAGATCAAACTAGTCCATTCTAAAGGAGATCAGTCCTGGGTGTTCATTGGAAGGACTGATGCCAAAGCTGAAACTCCAATACTGTGGCCACCTCATGCGAAGAGTTGACTCATTGGAAAAGACTCTGATACTGGGAGGGATTGGGGGCAGGAGGAGAAGGGGACGACAGAGGATGAGATGGCTGGATGGCATCACCGACTTGATGGACATAAGTTTGGGTGAATTCTGGGAGTTGGTGATGGACAGGGAGGCCTGACGTGCTGCAATTCATGGGGACACAAAGAGTTGGACACGACTGAGTGGCTGAACTGAACTGGACTCTCATTTTGATTGGTTTTCCCAATAGTCTGCAATTGAAGCTTTAACAGTATTCTTCCCAGGAGATTTGTTTTTTTCAGAGAGACTGGACTTATTTTTTTATCTATCCCTTTCCTCCATCTAGTTTTAGAGCACTGAGTATAGTCCAAACAATTTTTGCTGTATGAAACTCACTAAACTTTCTTTACGACCTAAAGTACATTTGTAATTATTAAGTGTTCTATGAGTCCTCTAAAGGAATGCTAAAGCTGAAGCTCCAGTACTTTGGCCACCTCATGCAAAGAGTTGACTCATTGGAAAAGACTCTGATGCTGGGAGGGATTGGGGGCAGGAGGAGAAGGGGACGACTGAGGATGAGATGGCTGGATGGCATCACTGACTCGATGGACGTGAGTCTGAGTGAACTCCGGGAGATGGTGATGAACAGTGAGGCCTGGCGTGCTGCAATTCATGGGGTCACAAAGAGTCGGACACAACTGAGCGACTGAACTGAACTGAACTGATGATTCCTCAAAAAGAAGGCATATCTTTCCATAGGTATAGCAAGGGGAAAAGATGATATAACTAACTTAACTTTACTCATTATATTATTTGTGCTTCCTAGGCAGCTCAGTGGTAAGAATTCGCCTGCAATGTAGGAGACACTGGGTTCAGTTCCTGGGTTGGGAAGATCCCCTGGAGTAAGAAATAGCAACCTACTCCAGTATGCCTGCTAGGGAAAACTCCATGGACAGAGAAGCCTGGTGGGCTATAGTCCATTGGGTTGCAGAGCCAGACACGACTGAGCAACTAAGCATGCTGCTCCTGCTGCTAAGTCGCTTCAGTCGCGTGTGACTCTGAGCGACCCCATAGACGGCAGCCCATGAGGCTCCCCGTCCCTGGGATTCTCCAGGCAAACGAGCATTGTATTATTTGAAACTCCTGTGCCTTTAAGAATGTAATCTGTTAAAGGTCTTGGAAAGGGTATGAAAGACTCCTGAAGCTAGGTTTTTTGCAGATTTCCCCCTTGTTCCGACAGTCTGCTTTGGCGCATTTTACGCCGTCCTTGGGACAATGAGGGACCGTGACTACCATGCTCCGCAGTGGTCACTTGTATCACCGTAGAGTAACACGCTTCCCAAGGCAGGGAAAGTGGGCTCAAGGCCCAGCATTGCTGGAATTTGTCCAATCACAGAGTCCTTCGCTGTCGTTTCTGTACTCAGGACTTGTATGTTGTATGCAGTTCAATTTCATTTTGTGAGACTAAGGCTCTGCCTCTGAGTAGAAGACTTAACCCTCCACATAATTACTATGCCTGACATGCCTCGGCTTCATCTTAATATGACTTGACTTTGTTCATACTGAGTGAGGTCAGACCACGGATTCCAGAATTTGGCTGCCAGGCTGAGAAGCTGGACTCCTAAGGAGCCAGATGCCACTGGCTACTCACACCACTGAACTGCCTTAAACCTCGGTGTAAGTTTCACAAGTCCTTACTTGTGAAATGGGATCATCATAGCTCCACCTTCTCCTCTGTCCTTGGATTGAGTTAATTCCATGTAACATGCTCCCAAGCTGCTTAGCACAGGCCTGGCTCAGTCCACACTGGCCTGGCACCACAAGGCTCCTTCCTTCCTCACCAGCTCTCCTTTCAGGCCACCCCGTAATGTTTCTGTCTGGGGGCCTCCTAACCCTGCTTGCATAGACCTGTGCATGCTGATAGGAAAAAGGCTTCAAGTCTGACGGCAAAGGGGTATAAGAAGGGCAAGAGTGCTCAGTGAGAACAGCAGCTATGTGGCATGAGAAGAGGACATAGGCTGAAGACACAGGCAGGAGTCAAACTGAGGGGCATCTCAGCCTTGCATTTCTGCTGCTCTGACATCCAGGGCCTCGCTGACCTGGGAGGAACTGTCCCTCCCAGGGTTAACCAATTCCCAGAGTCAGTAAAGCGCTCACTCTGAAGCATGTGCTCTTCAAATGCAAACCAACCAATGCAGAGTCCACACCCCCAGCCATCTCCTTCATTGAGTGCTCACACTCCAGCCCATTATCCCCAAAGCAAATCCCCGAGGGCCAGGTACCAGGCACTCAGAGGCAGCCCTGGTTCCCCAGAGCCCACTGAGATGATTCACACTGGCCAATCCTAAGCCTGCTTACCCGTGATTAACCTGGTCCTTCCCAAGGAAACCATAATGAAGGGGCTCACCCACAGTTTCCCTCTCTTCCCCCAGGCCTCCTGACCAACCCTGGCGCTTCCCTATGAGGCCCTGCAGAGCCAGAAACTGTGGGTAAAACCCAGCTTTTCCATGGCAGTCACCTCCTGAGCTGTTGGTCTCACCAAACCTGAACCTAAATTTTTAAAGAGAAAGTGAGGTTGAAAGGAGAGTAGGGGCAGCTCACAAGTTCCCTGTTTCTTACAAGGAAACACGGGGCAGCTGGGGAGAGGCAAGGTGGTTTTGGCCAACATAAAGGCTTTTCAAGGGGGCCTTTGCCTCACTGGAGGGCCCATTCATCCCACAGAGGCGGGGGCCCTGGTGAGTCTGGAAGGCACCGGCCCGCAGTGCCCACTCACCTTCCCGTAGCTCAGCAGGATGATCCGCACCAGGACGACATTGATGTGGGCCCCCAAGGACTCATCGTGATAGATTTCGTTGACCTGAAAGACAACCAGGGACACGTCAGCAGAAACCACAGGCTCACAGACCAGCCCTGGCTTTGTAAATGGCATCGCCACCAGCTCAGCCCCAGGGCAGAACCTGGGCACACCACCCAACCCCTTCCTCCTTGCCACACTTCATACTCAGGCGTTACCATCAGCTCCGAATCAACCCCTTCCTTTCCCTCTGCTCCTCCTGCCCGCTTACAGCCAACCACTGAGTGGGCACTGCCCCGTCTCCTCGGCAGCCCCTCGGACACCCCAGGGAATCTCCAGCTAGACCCTACACTGGGATGTGGACACTGCCCACGCTAACTGCTGGAGCTGCTAACTGCAACACGGCTGTTTCTGGCAGGGTGAGCACGGCTCAAGCCCTGGTAGAAGGGGCAATCCTGGCACTGTCACTGGCAGAAATTACTCCACAGGCGCTGCCGGTGATTGTGAAACATTACCTGTACTCAGCACAGCTTGGAAGGGGAGTCATTTCAGACGACCCCCCGATCTAATTTTCAACCTGCTAATTAAGAACAGATATTGCTGCATCACAAAGGTGCTTTCTGTGTTCTGTTTTGGGAACGACAGCTGACACAGTGGGCTTCCTTTGTATTTTATCATTTTTTACTTTCCTGTTTGGGCTTCCCAGGTGGCGCTAGTGGTAAAGAACCCATCTGCTGGGTTGGGAAGATCCCCTGGAGGAGGGCGTGCAACCCACTCTAGTATTCTTGCCTGGAGAAGCCCCACGGACAGAGGAGCCTGGCGGGCTACAGTCCATTGGGTCACAAAGAGTCGGACACAACTGAAGTGACTTAGCGCACACATGTATTTTATTTTTTACATTTACAAACATTATTTGAACAGGTACCCGTGGGCCTCATCAGAAGTCGGAGGAGTCCACGGAACGAGGAAGGTGAGGAACCTCCCCTCCCCACAGCATGGCCTGCACGGCCTTCCAGAAACACTGGTTATGGTTAACCCCGGGCTCAGGGCCAGCCAAGCCTCCCTCTCCCACCGACCCCACCCTCACACACTCTCAGGATCTCACCTGGAACAGTGCTCTCACTACCAGCCCCTCCATTCATTCACCTCCTGACCAAACTTGACTATTCTGGAGGCCCAGCCTCCAGATCTCATCTGCTTCCCAGCAAGCATCAGGGCCCTTTACTTCCTGAGTTCTCTCTGTATTTTCCCTGCTTGTCTCCAGCACTCAGGATGCAGCTGTACCCAGCAGATACTCAGGACACACTTGTCGAGAGAACAAATCCACTCATGCCATCACGGAGTGGAGAGGCATGAACTCATCGTGCAGGCCCTCCCTGTGTACAGACCACACCCCAGAGGCTGCTGGCCTTCCCCTGGTGGGGGCAGATCCCTCCAAATGCATCTCCAGAGCCCGCCCTGTCATCTCAGGCCAGGGCCCTTCTCCCTCGGAATCCCAACTTTTAGGATCTCTATCTGAGCAATGGAAATTGCTACCTACAAACAGCAGGAAAACCCTTTGGGAAATCTGAGAGTTAGCAAGTAAAATCGATTCACGATGGATGGGACGGGCAGGCACATGGGGCATGCTAGACAAAGAGCCTGGTGATCCCTGTCACCCTTGCTGTGGCACCAATGGGAGGCACAGAGGGGTCCTGAGATGCTTCCAGCCAGCCCTACATGGGGCCCCGTGGGAAGCCTCCTGCCCACAGATCTACTTCCCAATTATAATTTGTTTCTCTGCCCCGACCTGGCTTTCCTCCAGGGAAGTGATGACCGAGAGCCTACAGGACGGTCACTGCAACTCGTGCGTGAGTCTGGAGAGAGTGAACGCTGGCCTGAGTCATACACCAACAAGGTGAAGCTATGACTGGCAAGGCAGAGCGAACTCACCCAGGCTGGGCCTTCCCTTCCTGAAAACAAGATGACAGTCTCAACTCGCTTTGTGAGGACTAGACCTCCACACGTATGTGATGGAATGATCCTGCTGAAAACAGCAAAGCTGTGCTTGTCACCGCTGCTGAGCCCTGGCAGCCCGCAGCCCCCAGGAGGTCGCAGTGGCAGGGTGCGCACCCTCTAAGCCCTGATGTCCTTGCTCATCTTTGAGGGTTGAACCACACCTAGGCGTTTTGGTCCACAGTGAGACAATAACCCAAAAAGTCAGTTGTTCTTAAGAAAGAGGTTGTTTTTGGTTTTGTTTTCTGTCTGTCTCCAAAGTATCATTTTCTCTCTCACAAGCAGAGCCTGGCCAATTTGTTTTACAGAGTTGGACCAAAAGTTGTGGTGTAGAACAGAAGAAGGTAGTGATACAGGGAGGTTCCGCTGCCCCTGGGGCAGGGAGCAGGGGTGGGCACGAGAAGAGAGGGGGCAGAGACAGGGGTGAATGGCAAGCTTCACTCTACACCCTTCACTTCTGACTCCCAGGTCATGCTTCGAGTGAAAACAGTTCAGATACTTGGGAAGAAGATGAAAGCAGAGAAAGCTTGAACCTGCTCTCTGGGACCTGGGAGGGGTCAGGGTCACATCCAGTCCCCAAAGTCTGGGTAACTTCAGATAGCTATGCCTGGGGACCCAAAGGCAGTGGCAGGGTAGCCTGCTGTTCTGAAGGGATTCAGGGCTGAGTTTACAAAATTATCTCCTTTGATGCTCCCAGTAGCTGTTGGAGGCCAGAAGGAGGGGTGTCAAGCCCTCCTGAGAGATGAGGAAGCTGAGGCTGGCCCCCGAGGGAGGAAGGAAATGCAGGGCTGGCCCTGCCTCAGTTGCTGGCCCGGAGCCTGCCATCAAGGCCCTCCCGTCTCCTGGCCCCACCACTGGGGCTGAGGGTGGCCACTCTCATCTCGGGGAAGGGGTCTTACGTCCTTCTTGGACAGTGGGTGGGTCTGACCCTGACTCCTGATTCCAGACAGAAAGGGGCCAGACCCTCCACCACGAGGTGCCAAGCTCTGCGAGGCAAAGCCCCACCTCCCACTGGGGGTGAGGGCCAGGCGCTCAGGGCCAGGGGTGTCGGGCTGCTGCACAAGGCCCAGCTGTATCTTCTGAGCTGCCCACCAGCCACCAGCTCCTGGCAGTAGGGCTGGGCACCCTGCCTCTGGCCTTGGAGACCAACTGAGCCTCCAGGACTGCTGAGGAGCTAGACAGGGCATGTCCAGAGCTTGCCCAGGAGAGAGCCAAAAAGGAAGCCAGGCCTGCTCTTGAGGTGCCGCAGCCCCGCCTGCCCTGCTGCCCGCCACTGTGGTGCACCTCTCTCTGTTTCTCCTAGAAAGCCTCCGCCCTTCCACACAGGGACACAGCTCCAGACAACCTGCTTCTTCGGGAATGGGGCTTTGAGCTGGGTGTGCCCCAGCCCCTCTCTACAGCACAGGCACCTCTTGGCAGCTGCTGGACCTTCTAGGTGGTCCCCAGCTCGGATCCCCACTCCCAAGCCCTCCTGATGGCCCGGCCCCCGCAGACCCCCCAGCGGGTGGGAACCCCACGGCAACCAGCTGGCGGAGCACGTCTTCTTGCCCATTAGGCGATGTGACCGAACCCTCACGCCGGCAAACACATCCCCCTCTGGCGTCCAGCTCCTAGTGCCCACACTGTGATTCATCAGGACCAGAAAGAGCAGAATGCAGGGCTTGTGGGGCATGGAGAAGGCTGGTTGTGCTGAGGAGGGGGCCCTGCCCTGCCCCCAGGGCCACGCCAACTTTTCAGCGGGTTGTGAAATTGCCACAGCCCCGCAAAGCCAGCTGCTCCCCATTCCCCACAGGATGCTCCCAGCAGGGCCCACTGTGGCATGAAGACCCCCGGGAATGAGCCTCAGTAACAGGGACACAGGGGCAATATTTGTGCCAAGCAGAGAGCTCACGGACACGCCACAAAAAGCCATGAAGACAGAGGCAGCTTCCCAACATCTCCCTTCCAATGCCCCTTTCTCCCCGACCCCCATTCCACTTGCTCAACAGGCAGACAGAAAGCAGTTCCTTCCTGTCCCACGTCCTGCCCAACCTCCCACCCTCATGGATCATTCTTCATGGTGGCTGCCACTCAAAAAGGTCTGACTTCCTCTTTCCTCTGCCTGAAACCCCCAATGGCTCCCCAGTGCTTTCAGGAACAGCCCCCAGCCCTCAGCCTGGCATGTGGGGCCCTCTCAAAGGTGGCCCTGGCTTGCTTCTCTGAGCTCCACTTCAGCTTCTTTCCTTCAGGAACCCTCACTCCTGACAGCTCTGCCTTCTTCTCCTGCTTGTGCAATGGTTCATACCTGTAATTCCCTCTCCAGCCTCTGGATTCTTGAAATACCCAGAAAAGCATTTGAAAAAGCAAAGGGCAAGCAATGTGTTTCAAAGGAGGAGGGCAGTTACACCCTGCGAGCACCCTGCAACCCCAGCCTGGGGCCTTCTCCCTACAACAGGAGGAAGCCCGCTGCTGCCTCTCAGGTTGTCCCCCTTTGCACACAGTGATCCAATCTGAGCTTCTTAAACAGGGAGTCCTACCCTTCCTTGGGACCTTTGCACTTGCTGTGCCTCCGGTTTCTCACGCTTTTCCCCCAGCACAACTATCCCCTGCTCAAAGTGGGCCCCTAAAAGTAGTTGCTCCCACCACAGTACAGAGGTTCCTTAAAAAACTAAAAATAGAGGTGCCATATGACGCTGCAATCCCACTCCTGGGCATATATCTGGAGAAAACTATGGCCCAATGCATCACTGTTTATGATAGACAAGACATGCAAACGACTAAGTGTCCATAGACAGAGGAATGGATAAGGAAGATGTGGTATATAGAGATATATACAGTGGAATATTGCTCAGCCATTAAAAAGAATGAAACAAGGCCATTCGCAGCAACATGGATGGACCTAGAGAATGTCATACTGAGTGGAGTAGGTCAGACAGAGGAGGAATGTTACATGACATCTCTTATATGTGGAATGTTTGAAAAAAAATGATGCAAATGAACTTACGAAACAGAAAGAAGCTCACAGACTTAGAAAAGGAACTCACGGTTGCTAGGGGGAAGGAATAGTTAAGGACTTTGGGAAGGTCATGTACACACTGCTATATGTAAAATGGATAACCAACAAAAACCTACTATATAGCACACGGAATTCTGCTCAATGCTATGTGCCAGCCTGGATGGGAAGGGGGTTGGGGGAGAATGGATACATGTATAGGTATGGCTCAGAGAAGACAATGGCACCCCACTCCAGTACTCTTGCCTGGAAAATCCCATGGACAGAGGAACCTGGTGGGCTGCAGTCCACGGGGTTGCTAAGAGTTGGACACGACTGAGCGACTTCACTTTCACTTCTCACTTTCATGCACTGGAGAAGGAAATGGCAACCCACTCCAGTGTTCTTGCCTGGAGAATCCCAGGGACGAGGGAGCCTGGTGGGCTACCGTCTATGGGGTCACACAGAGTCGGACATGACTGAAGCGACTTAGCAGCAGCAGCAGCATAGGTGTGACTGAGTTCCTTCACTGTTCACCTAAAACTATCATAACATTGTTAAACGGCTACAGCCCAATACAAAAAGCTTTTGGTGTTAAAAATAAATTTAAAAAACCAGCAGTTGCTCCCGTACCGGACTCTGCACTTGGGCGGGAGGCGCCCCTCTTCCTCACTCACTGCTGTGTCCCTTGAGAATCCCAGGGACGAGGGAGCCTGGTGGGCTACCGTCTATGGGGTCACACAGAGTCGGACATGACTGAAGCGACTTAGCAGCAGCAGCAGCATAGGTGTGACTGAGTTCCTTCACTGTTCACCTAAAACTATCATAACATTGTTAAACGGCTACAGCCCAATACAAAAAGCTTTTGGTGTTAAAAATAAATTTAAAAAACCAGCAGTTGCTCCCGTACCGGACTCTGCACTTGGGCGGGAGGCGCCCCTCTTCCTCACTCACTGCTGTGTCCCTAGCAGTGCTGAGCGCACAGTAGGTGCTCAGTAAACAGTTCTGACAGCAGCAGGGTCTGCGGTGCCCTGCCGTGATCGAAGGCCAGGCCAAGCACCCCAGAGCCTGCCCACCCTCCCTGCCCTCCTGAGGCCTCCTGTGTGCCGGGGAGAAGCTACTCACCTCCGACCAAAGCCGCAGGGCTTCTCTGCACAGAGAGAGGCCAACAGCTCTCTTGTTTGGGGAATACATAGTAATGCACCTTTTGCTTATGCAGAGGTGCAGCCAAGTTTCTGTTCTGGAATAGAAAATAAGAAAGGATGCAGGCTCTGCATGATAATGTAAAAGTTGGCTTTCTTTGTGGCAGACTTCTACCCTGGACACCAGTGAGCCTTGGCAGGTGGCCTGCGGCTACTGGGCAGAGGTGACCTTCTCCCCTGCCGAGGTGGAAGGCAGGGCAGGACAGAGAGGCTGGTCCAGGCAGTGGGGCCCTCCCTGGGCAGGCAGGGGCGAACTGCTGGTTGGGTTCTCATCCGTTATGCCCAACTGTCAGGAAAGTTACCACCTCTTCCTCTGAGCCAAGCTCTGCCAGCTAAGGCGCCTAAGCACCCAGTGAGGAGAAGGCAGGCCTGGAGGAGTCTGTTGTGAGGCCTTAGAGGCAGGCACAAGCCGGCTCTGCTTTGTGGCTTCTCGGAGCTTTTGACATGACTGGGAAGAAGGTCTCTCTGAGTCCTCCAGGAGGAGGCTTGTACATCACAGTGGATGTGGAGATGAAAGGAGTGCTAGAGAAGCTGGGGCAGAAAGTCTGTGGGTTGCCAGTGAGCATTTCATTCGTGCCCGTCTTATAACACACAAATGGGGCTGCAAAAGCCCAGTCTCACTATGAGAATAACATTCCCTTTGCAGATCTTCTTTACCACTCGCTTCTCAGCAAATGCTTCGCAGGCAAAGCAAGAACAAACACGACTCCAGCCTCTGCTCAAAATATCAAACTGTCATGAAATGCAAATGAGCAGGACAGGAATTGCTAAGATCGTATTGTGCACAAAAATGGGAGGCAGGTAGAGCCCCTTCTTCAGCCCCCAGGCCCCCCACTGTGACACCTCCCATGACTGTGAAACAATCCAGTCCCCAAGCCTGCACCAGGCCACACTCTGCTGGGCCTGGGGACATCTCTGCAGGTCTCCAGGGTGGAGACAGGTTCCTCCACTCCCAGGCAAGTAGTTCGATGCCCAGAATCTAGAGGGAGCCTCAGCAAATGGTTACTGTCAAACAAAGAAACAAAGCTGCCGTAAACCATTGCCCGTGTTGGTGCTGATTACTTCCAAGAAGCTGCCCGTTCCAGTCACTTCGTCAGGTTGCACGGGTTCCAGGGTGGGCTCGACTGCCATCTTGCCCAGTGACTTGGGCTTGATATTTGGCCCATTTGAGCCTCAGTTTCCTCATCTGTGAAATGGAGGCAATACCAGTTCTAACCTCTCAGGCTGATACCATGAACCGAACTCAACACTATATTTAAAGCATCCAGCAAAATCCCAGGCACACAGCACAGACTCAGGAACTCAGTAGAGCTCTCATCAAATGACAGGTCACATACCCGAGTTTTTTCTCTGGCCCCACCAGGGCTCTCCTCGGGGCCGCCAGGGAGGGCTTGCTTGGACCACAGTGCGCAGCCAGGCTGTTTTCCAAAGCCCACGCTTGGCCTCAGCAGGCACCTGTGTGTGACCCAGACCTGGGGTTGTCCCCGCCAGCTCCGCCACAGGGCTACCAACAGCCACACCAGCACCCGAGGCCCAGCCCTCCCACTCACCACCAGAGGGCTCATCAAACAGGGACAAGGCTGCAGACCAGGGAAGCACAGCTCTGCTGAGGCCGCGGGACACAGAGGATCTGTCTGAGGTCCAAGTGGAGGGCACTGACAGGAAGGAGCGGGGAAAGATGGGGACCTTGATTCCTTCTGACAGCGGCCCTGGCCCTGGAGAGCCCTGGGGTGTCAGCAGCCTCCCTGTGTCCCCTGAGCGCCCGAGCCCTCCCTGACCCGAGCCCCGGGGCCTGGCATGGAGTCTCCTCCAGAGGAAGCCCTTCGGGGAGGCCCTGGTGGTGATGCCATGTGACACCCCCACCAGCCCCACCAGTCTCAGAGACTGTGAGCACGACAACCAACCCCCGCCCCCGGCCCCAGCCAATGTCAGCAGCTGGGCACTGGCAGGGCATGAGAAAACAGTGATTTTTCATTCTTCCTATGATTCATACTCTTCTAATTCCCTACTGCTCTTTGACCCCAGGAAAGAAGAGGGAAAATGCCATCATGGGGAGGGGAGCCACAGCCCCTGGGAGGTTCCCAAGGAGGGGAACAGGGAGGCAGCAAGTGCCCTGCTTGACGAAGGTTAGTGGAGGTGGCTGAGGACAGGCAGGAAGGCAGACCTAGGCTATGCCCCCAACCCCTGCTCCTGCTTCTCACACGCCTTTAGGGTCAAACATAGATCCCGAGAGCTGCGGGCCCTGCTGCCCGCTGGGACCCTAAGATGAGACCACACGGCAAGAGTAGAGTCCCCTCCCCAGGCGGCTCTAGTAGGAGGTGAGAAACGGGAGGGGACCCTGTGAGTGACGTGGCCTCAACAGTGGCTGGCACCACTCGCCCCAGCCCTGAGTGGTGTGTGTGAGCTCCAGAAGCTCCTGTCTAGCTGGCTGGGTGGGAGGTGGCGGCTGTGGGCTGGGAGAGGCTGCAGAGTGGATAGGGCGCCAGGCCTGGACCGGGTGGGATCGGCACACTTGAGCAGTCCAGGTCAGAACCCCAGGCCCGGGTCTGAGGACACACAGGGCAGGCACTCAGGCCCGCCTCCCCACCGCCACTAGGGCCTCAGGGTCCCCCACACGAGGACAGCCAGGTCCAATCCCTGGGTCAGGAAGACCCCCTGGAGGAGGGCACGGCAGCCCACTCCAGGATTCTTGCCTGGAGAATCCCACGGACAGAGGAGCCTGGCGGGCCACAGTCATGGGTCACACAGAGTCAAATGCAACTGAGTGACCAGCTCTTACTTACTTACTTACAGCATCAGGCCTGCCTCCCCACTGCCACCAGGGCCTCAGGGCCCCCCACATGATGAGGAAGGAGGAAGAGGTCCACCCAGCAGGCCCTGATCCAGAAGAGACTGGGGACACCCTGGCTGTTCACAGCCACCTGCGCCTTTGGCACAGCCGGGGCTCATCAGGAATTCCCGTCTCCCAGCAAAATTCAGAAGTTTCAGAGCACCGCTCCCTGTAGTATTACAGAGTTGTCTGCTGTGACAACTCCCTCCTCTAAAGTGAAATCCTCAGCATGATTCCTAACATCCGGAATGTAAGGAGCCTCCCCGAACGCAGTAGGAAGTCGCTCTGTCCATGCAGCCCACAGCACCTGGTGCCACGGGACCCTGTTCGGGTAGCAGTACTCCCTTGCCAGCCTCTGTCCCCAGGCAGAGCACTGTGCTGACTACCTGGGCCAGGCTGGGAGCAGGGAGGAGCAGGGACTCAGAAGTGTGGAACCAGAGAACAAATGGGTAGCCGGGAAGATGGGTGAACATCCCCTGTGACGCAGGGAGCCCAGAGCCAAAGGCAGAGGGGCTGAGCTCTCAGACACGCGAGGAGCTGCCCCAGAGCTGCAGGGTCAGAGGGGGCCCACTGGAGCCCACAGGCCCGTCTCACTGCCAGGCCCGAGTGCTCCACCCCCGCACCCGGCCACCCCGCACGCACCCTGCTGTGAGCTGCGGACATCCCCACAGAACGGGCTAAGCTCCCTCGGGTGCTGCTCTCTGCGGGGCCGGCCCCTCTGCCACACCACCGCGACCCCCAGTGCCTTCAACTGGTTGTCACTCTGCTAACTGCCACCTCCCTCCACTGGGCCCGCCTGTGTCCCCTGAGAACTGGGGGCTCCTCTGCACCTTTAGCTGCCGCAATGTCTAGGACCCGGCTGGCTCCCAAAGCTTCAGGATCAATCCAGGCTCGGCTGTTCTGGCCAGCTCTGACCCTCCAAGGCCTCCTGTGCCACAACCCCATGCCTGCCCTGCTCCATGCCTCCCAGGACACGCTGAAGGTCTACACAGGAAAGCACGCTCCCCAGCTTGTCCACTTCCCAATTTGTGGTCAAAGCCAGTTCCAGACTCACCTCAACTGTGAGCTCCCCAGCCAGGCAGAGGGCGCTGGCTGTGTCTCGAGGCTGCCGAGGCCCCTGTCCTTCCTGTTGCACTAAGGGAAGCCAGTGTGTCCCCAAGAGAGCCAAGCTTCTCGAGGACAAGAGCGGGGCTGCTTTGACAGACATCACAGACAAAGAAACAATGGCTGCACCTCGCTGGTCAGTCTGACCCTCCCAGACCTGTGCCAGGCACCTCCTCACATCACCACCGTCCACCTCCCACAGCCTGCAAGGGAGCGTTGCTGCCCCCATTTACCCGTTGTGGAACAGAGGCTCAGAGAGACTGAGAAACTCGCCCACACGAGCACAAGTGGGGCAGGGCAAAGGCTTTGGAGAGCACTGGGCGCAAGTGCTGACATTAAAGCTGCAGATCCCTCACCCTGGCGACTCAAAGCATCTATGCCGGAGACAAACAACCTTGAGCATCAAGGAAGGTGGGACAAGAACACTTACGCTACCAGGGCTTCTCTTCCATGGACAAACAGAGCCTGTGTTCCATGGGAGTCTGTGGGACCATGGTCATCCTACGAGAACTCATTTACTCATTGATTCATTCATTCACGAGACACTTCCTCAACTCCTACTGTGTGCCTGACCCTTCACCAGCTGCTGAACAGAACCAGGTAAGCAGACCCTCTGAATCGGACATTAAACTTGGGGCATGCAGCCCTCCTGAGACGTGCCGCCAAGGTAGCCCTCAGGCAGCAGAGGTGTCTGCTCAGCTACAGGGTCGCTCAGCTACAACTCCCGCAGCACAAGGAGCAGACAAGGAGGAGCCCGGATGGGAGGGGCAGCTGAGGGGTTGGGGGGAAGCGGCACCCTCTGCTCTTCCCGCTCGGCTGCCCCCTCCTTACTGGAGTTTGCGGGCGACAAGCTCTGCCGCTTCCCAGAGCTGCCACCAAGGAGGGACACTGCCCAGCCTTTCTGATCCACAGCGACTCTCACTCCTACTTTGACAACCAGCAGCTCCCCAAGGGAGGCCAAGGACAGGCTGCTCTGGGGCTTCCCTCCTCACCCGTCAGGAGGCCTCCAGGAGCTGGAAGGAAGGTGCAAGGGAGTCCTGGGGGCAGGAGAGAGCCTCACACTTCAGGGCAGAAGAGGCAGAGGGAAGGACAGATCTCGGCTCCCCCCATCAAAATGTCCTCCGCCTGCACTGTCATCCCTGGAAGGAGGGAGCTGGTCTATTTCTCCCCCATGGGAATGTGACTTCTTGCAGCAGGACCTCAGGCCTGCTAACATGACGCTTCTAGCACCTAGAACTGTGCTCAGAGTAGATATGTGCTCTGTAGCTATGGTGAAGTGAATAAGTCAGCGGGTGAGGGGTGAAGAAGAGCGAGGAAGAAGACACAAGCCCGGGGAAAACGCCAGGAGAGTCACAGATGGAAAAGACAGTCAGGGCCGTGGGCAGCGGGAAGAGGACCAGTATCCAGGCACACAGGTATGTGAATTCCATCTGCCATGCCCCAGCCATGCCACCCAGCCTCTCTGAACCTCAGGGACCTTATCCAGGAAAGGGAACCTCATGGGGCACTGGGGCAATGTAGAGAGACATCGTGTAAGAACTTCCTTACACGTGTTTGAAAACTCAGCCCCTTAGGCCACAGGGAGAGGTGTCTGGAATGGTATCGACAGAAGGCATGAGCCCCAGACTCCCTAAGAGAGATGTTTCTATCTCTTTAGAACCCAAACCAGCCTCACGACTCCACTGATAGTATGTTGGGATCCCAGGCCCCTTACCTGGCACAGAAGGCTTTGCCAACCTCATTCCTGCCTCTCCCCCAGCACCCTACCCTCTGACTGGCCCCAGCCTCGAGCTGTGATGTGGTGATGCCATTGAGCCTTTTCACATGCTATTCTATCACCCACACCACCACCAGCCCACACCACGCTCCCCTGCAGGTTAACTCTGCCTCAGGGGCCAGGCGGCTCTGCAGCAAAGAATCTGCAGGAGCCACAGGAGACACAGCTTTGATCCTCAGGTGGGGCAGATCCTCCGGAGGAGGGCATGGCAGCCCACTCCAGTGTTCTCGCCTGAAGAATCCCATGGACACAAGAGCCTGGTGGGCTCCAGTCCATAGGGGTGCAAACCTGGCTTAGCACGCATCCACGCACCTGGGAAGCCCCCAGTGCCCAGCGTGGGGCCCAATTTAGACCAGGCTTCTGAGAGTGCCCAACAATTAAATACAAGCCTGGGGACAGCTTACACTCAAGGCATGCTCTCTGTGTGCCCAGCATGCTGTTAAGCACTTTTCCGGTATTTAACTCAAGTTATGCTCCCAACAGCCCTGGGAGGTAGTACTAATTATCCCCCATCCCAGCATCCAGCAGGGCAGGCAGTCGTCTCCTTTCTTCTAGGCCTGAAGGAACAATCCACCTGCTGAGCAGCCAGTCGTGTTCCGACTCACTAGTGCAGTGTGAGGTCTTAATTTCAACTTGTTGCCACATTAAAAAGCAATTAGACTTCCTGTAAATTTGGATTTCCAGCTTCTCAGAGGACATGGAGGCGGGGGAGGGGCTCACAATGGTGCACCTGTTCATTCCAATATGACAAGTGAATGAGACCTAGGAGGGGATCTCCAGGGCTGTAGCCTCTCTTGTTGCCCCAGTCCCCACCACACCCTATTGTCCACAGCCCGGACACCTGCATGAGGCCTTCTGCCTGGCTCCCACCAGCATCTGAGATGCTGCCCCTTCTAAGTGCTATATTTGCTGGCAGTCATACCTCCTGGCGGCTCATGAGGCTATGCTCTCAGACCAGATAAACATGAAGAACAGGAACAGTGCTGGGACGGCCGGCTGTGGCTACACCAGGAGCAGAGCCCGAGCCCTGGGGAGCTGCCATGTGACAGTGGGAGCCTGTTCTCCCCATCCTCACATCCCTCGCTACACCCAGGCCCAAACTCAGTGTGTCCTCTTTGTCCCGGGAGCCCTGCTCACTTCCCTGCAGCTTCAGGGAACCAAGCTTCTGTGCCTAGTTTCAGATGTGTGTTTCTCTTCCCAGGAACTAGAGCCAGAGGCATGTGAAAGGGACTGGGGCCTGCGCCTTTCCCCTGGTGGGTTTGCAGCTCTGCAGCCAGTTCATGGGATCATCCCTGAGACCCGCGAAAAACACGCCTGTCCTGTCTCGGCCTTCCCTACAGTCACCACGTGGCCTCAACATTCTTGGAAGTTGGTGAGAAATGGAGCCCTTGGGCCTCTGATTGTTTGCAAATCCTGGCAAGGCTTTGGTGAGCCCAGGCCAACCTCTGGACTAAACTAGAAAAGAGGAAAAATATTTGAATCCTGGCACAGAGAGAAATCATTCAACAAAAATTGTTTAAGAACATCTCATGCTAGGAAGGGTCAAAGGGTACAGTCTCTACTCTGAAAGCTCAGGAGTTCCTTTGGGTACCTGTTCTCCACAAGCCTAAAGAGTATGTCTGCCCTTGACAGAAGACACGCTTGGGGTGGGGGTGGGGGAGCAGAATTCTTCCAGAACATGAGAAATTAGCCTGGCAAGGAGGGGCAGCTATGTCTGCCCAGAAATCTTGCTCCTCCTGCTCTGCTGTTTTAAAATGTTCGCTCAGTTGCTTTAAACAGAATCCCCAAAGAGACTTGCTGGATCCATTCAGCTGGCAAAGTCGGGGTGGAGGTGGGCTGGGGTCTGAGCAGGCAGAGGGTGGAGCTCAGCTCAAGTGTAAGGTCCCTGCGATGGCCTTCAGGAAAGCTTGCTCTAGCTGCAGGGTCTTAGAGGCCTGAAGGGAAGAGAGGGAGCTCGTCTCCTGGGGGCACCTGAGTGCCTTTCCTTCCAGTCTTTATTGATCAGGGTGTATGGGAGGTGTAAAGATGAAGAAACCAAGTTCAGGGCAAGGCAGGACCTTTGCCAGGTAAGTAAAGCCAAGATTAGGATGCAACTGTTTCCAACTCCAAAGCTGGTCCTCATTCTATGCCCAGTGCTTCCCTAACACATGCGCCCACGTGCGTTGACACAGGGGGAGGCAAATGAAACTCTGAAGTGCTGGGGTTCAGCTCAAGGAGTTGTTGTTGTTTTTCAGTTGCTCAGTCGTGTCCGAATCCTTGCAAACCATGGACCGCAGCACGCCAGGTTTCCCTGTCCTTGACCATCTCCTAGAGTTTGCCCAAACTCATGTCCATCGAGTTGGTGATGCCATCCAACCATCTCATCCTCTGTCAGCTCAGTTCAGTTCAGTTTAGTCACTCAGTCGTGTCCGACTCATTGTGACCCCATGAATCACAGCATGCCAGGCCTCCCTGTCCATCACCAACTCCTGGGGTTCACTCAAACTCATGTCCATCGAATCGGTAAAGCCATCCAGCCATCTCATCCTCTGTCATCCCCTTTTCCTCCTGCCCCCAGTCCCTCCCAGCATCAGAGTCTTTTCCAATGAGTCAACTCTTTGCATGAGGTGGCCAAAGTACTGGAGTTTCAGCTTTAGCATCATTCCTTCCAAAGAAATCCCAGGGCTGATCTCCTTTAGAATGGACTGTTGGACCTCCTTGCAGTCCAAGGGACTCTCAAGAGTCTTCTCCAACACCGCAGTTCAAAAGCATCAATTCTTTGGCATTCAGCTTTCTTCACAGTCCAACTCTCACATCCATACATGACCACTGGAAAAACCATAGCCTTGACTAGACAGACCTTTGTTGTCAAAGGAATGTCTCTGGTTTTCAATATGCTATCTAGGTTGGTCATAACTTTCCTTTCAAGGAGTAAGAGTCTTTTAATTTCATGGCTGTAATCACCATCTGCATTGAATTTGGAGCCCCCTTAAAGTCAGCCACTGTTTTAAAGCCAATGTTGAGCTTTAAGCCAACTTTTTCACTCTCCTCTTTCACTGTCATCAAGAGGCTTTTTAGTTTCCCTTCACTTTCTGCCATAAGGGTGGTGTCATCTGCATATCCAAGGTTACTGATTTCTCAGGGCAAGCTTGATTCCAGCTTGTGCTTCTTCCAGCCCAGCGTTTCTCATGATGTGCTCTGCATAGAAGTTAACTAAGCAGGGTGACAATATACAGCCTTGACGGACTCCTTTCCCTATTTGGAACAGTCTGTTGTTCCATGTCCAGATCTAACTGTTGCTTCCTGACCTGCATACAGGTTTCTCAAGGTGGGCATTAAGCAAGTAGAAGATTTCTTTAGCTCTAAGTGCAAATATTTATTGAGCCCAGGTAGTGGCTTTGGGGGCCACGTGGTCTTTGTCCCATTACTCAGCTCCCCCGGTAGCACAAAAGCAGCCATAGACGATTCACAAATGAGTGGGTGTGGTCAAGTCCCAATAAAACTTTATTTTCCAAAAAACGATGGGCTGAATTTGGCTCTTGGGCTCTAATTCTGGCAAGCTTGCTTTAGACTACCAGTTTACCCTGAAAAAAATCATGTGAATTTGCTTAAACCAGTAATGTGTCCAAGTTTCAGTTCAGTCGACTGCTTGAGTTGTCTCTGCCTCTTTGCGACCCCATGGACTGCACCACAACAGGCCTCCCTGTCCATCACCAACTTCCAGAACTACTCAAACTCATGTCCGTCGAGTCGGTGATGCCATCCAACCATCTCATCCTCTGTCATCCCCTTCTCCTCCCCGCTTCAATCTTTCCCAGCATCAGAGTCTTTTCCAATGAGTCAGTTTTTGCATGAAGTGGCCAAAGTATTGGAGAATCAGTTTCAGCAACAGTCCTTCCAATGAATATTCAGACTGATTTCCTTTAGGACTGACTGGTTTGATCACCGTGCAGAAGACTCTCAAGAGTCTTCTTCAACACCACAGTTCTAAAGCATCAATTCTTCAGAGCTCAGTTTTCTTTATAGTCCAACTCTCACATCCATACATGACTGCTGGAAGAACCATAGCTTTAACTAGACGGACCTTTGTTGGCAAAGTAACGTCTCTGCTTTTTAATACGCTGTCTAGGCTGGTCATAGCTTTTCTTCCAAGAAATGAGCGTCTTTTAATTTCATGGCTGTAGTCACCATCTGTAGTGATTGCGGAGCCCAAGAAACTAAAATGTCTCAATGTTTCCATTATTTCCCCATCTATTTGCCATGAGTGATGGGACTGGATGCCATGATATTTGTTTTTTGAATGCTGAGCTTTAAGACAACTTTTTCACTCTCCTCTTCCACTTTTATCAAGAGGCTCTTTAGTTCTTCACTTTCTGCCATAAGTGTGGTGCCATCTGTGTATCTGAGGTTATTGATACTTCCCCCTGTAATCTTGATACTAGCTTGTGCTTCATCCAGCCTGACATTTCTCATGATGTATCCTGCATATAAGTTAAATAAGCAGGGTGACAATATACAGCCTTGACGTACTCCTTTCCTGATTTGGAGCCAGTCTGTTGTTCCATGTCTCATTCTAACTGCTGCTTCTTGACCTGCATACAGATTTTTCAGGAGGCAGGTAAAGTGGTCTGGTATTCCCATCTCTTTCAGAATTTTCCACAGTTTGTTGTGAAGCATACAGTCAAAGGCTTTGGCATAGTCAATAAAGCAGAAGGGGATGTTTTTCTGGAATTCCTCTGCTTTTTTGATGTCCAGTGGATGTTGGCAATTTGACCTCTGGCTCCTCTGCCTTCTGTAAATCCAGCTTGAACATCTGGAAGTTCACAGTTCACATACTGTTGAAGCCTGGCTTGGAGAATTTTGAGCATTACTTTACCAGCGTGTGAGATGAGTGCAATTGTGCAACAGTTTGAACATTCTTTGGCATTGTCTTTCTTTGGGATTGGAATGAAAACTGACCTTTTCTGTGGCCACTGCTGAGTTTTCCAAATTTGCTGGCATGTTGAGTGCAGCACTTTCACAGCATCATCTTTTAGGATTTGAAATAGCTCAACTGGAATTCCATCACCTCCACTACCTTTGTTCATAGTGATGCTTCCTGAGGCCCACTTGACTTCAGACTCCAGGGCATCTGGCTCTAGGTGAGTGATTACACCATTGTGGTTTTCTGGTTCATGAAGCTCTTTTTTGCATAGTTCTCTTGTGTATTCTTGCCACCTCATCTCAATATCTTCTGCTTCTGTTAGGTCCATACCATTTCTGTCCTTTATTGAGCCCATCTTTGCATGAAATGTTCCCTTGGTACTTTTCATTTTCTTGAAGAGATCTCTAGTCTTTCCCATTATATTGTTTTCCTGTTTCTTTTCATTGATCCCTGAGGAAGGCTTTCTTATCTCTCCTTGCTATTCTTTGGAACTCCGCATTCAGATGCTTATATCTTTCCTTTTCTCCTTTGCCTTTAGCTTTTCTTCTTTTCTCTGCTATTTGTAAGGCCTCCTCAGACAACCATTTTGGCTTTTTGCATTTCTTTTTCTTGGTGGATGGTCTTGATCCCTGCGTCCTGTACAATGTCATGAACCTCTGTCCATAGTTCTTCAGGCACTCTGTTTATCAGACCTAATCCCTTGAACCTATTTGTCACTTCCACTACATAATTATAAGGGATTTGATTCAGGTATGAATGGTTTACTTTCATATAAATGGTTTACTTTCATATAAATGGTTTACTTTCATGTAAATTTCATACAAAGTTGATGTTTTAAAAAATCTTGCATTCAAAACAAGTGGCACTTTACAGAAAGACTCCTCACACCTGTGCCCTGGCCTCATGACACAGGCCTCCTGAGAGGATGCCTGGCCACCTCACCGCTGCAAGGAGGCCAACTGGACCAGCAGCTCAGTCAGGCAGCGCTAGGTCACTATGGAGCCTGAGAGCCCGTGCAACCAACAAGGCCTTTGCTTTGTCAAGGAGGAGTAGGATTGAAATGAACGCTTTAGTTAAATGCTATAAGCCACATAGGAAGCACTGATCTTGAGCCCAAGATTTTATACTTTTTGAAGTCTTGGCACAAATAGGTTTTACTTTTAAAAGTGCGTATGTAAACATGTGTGTATGTATGTTCATCACCCAATCATGTCCCTAACCCTTAAGGATTGTGGCCTGCCAAGCTCCTCAGTCCATGGGATTCTCCAGGCAAGAATACTGGAGTGGGTTGCTATTCCCTGCTCTAGGGGATCTTCTCAACCCAGAGATCAAACCAAGGTCTCCCACATTGCAGGCTGATTCTCTATCATCTGAACCAACAGGGAAGTATATATGTAAACATTGCCTGCAGTGCAAGAGACCCCAGTTCGATTCCTGAGTCTGGAAGCCCCCCTGGAGAAGGGATAGGCTACCACCTCAGTATTCCTGGGCTTCTCCGGTGGCTCAATTGGTAAGGAATCCATCTGCAATCTGGGAGACTTGGGTTCGATCCCTGGGCTGGGAAGATTCCCTGGAGGAGGGCATGGCAACTCACTCCAGTATTCTGGCCTGAAGAATCCCCAAGGACAGAGGAGCCTGACAGGCTGCAGTCCATGGGGTCACAGAGAGTTGGACAAGACTGAGCGACTAAGCACAGCACAGAGCATATATAAACATACTGCTCTGAAAATGGCTCTCCAGTCTTCTCCGAACGCATTCCTCCCTAGTCTCCCGTACAGCCGAGCCTAGAGAATAGCTGCTCTCCATGCCTGACAAGCTAACTGGAGGTGCTGTGAACATGGGGGGTTGTGTCCCCACGTGGCTCCTTAGGTGCCTGGCTCACACGCCCACAGCATTGAGTCTGCAAGGAGAGACTAGCTCAGGGGCTGGCAGCGTAATCCCCTCAACACCAGAGTCAGCTGCAGGTATGTTCAGGAGGGCTGATGGCCTCCCCAGCCTGGGAGCACCAGACACAGCGGAGAGCACATTTCCAAGGAAGAAGGGTCAAACAGGATGTTTTCCAGCACAGAGGGGTGCCCAGGCATGGCAAAATTCATGATTATAATTAAAGATCCTAATTTTTTTTTCACTTAGAGTGACGATAAACAGAAATTTTAAAAATCTTAACCAGCTGAGAGACTGTGAGAGAAAGGAAAAGGCTTTAGTATTAATATATGTACCTTTTATGGCACCTTTTTCTATTCTTTGAATAAGAGAGCCATATTTTCAATATGCACTTGGCCCAGGAAGTTTTGTGCCCAGTAGACATTCTGGGTGGGGGGCTGTCACAGCTGAACATACAGCAAGAACAGTTCGGTGGTCAGTGAGAGCCAGGGTCTGGGAAGCGATGCTGCTGACAATGGGCCATGGGAGTCACTGTGGAGGGCAACCAGAACGAAACTCCAGAAGCCTAACTTCTGGGGAGGGCATGAAATGGCAAAGACAGTCCCCAAAGGGAAAAACCAGGGAGGGAAAGGTCTCAGGACAGGACTTCAAACAAAAATGTAAGCCATTGACAAGCCACCCCCAACCAAAATAAAGGCAAACAACAAAACTGGGGGAAATATTTCCCACACATACATCAGACAAAAAGTTAACCTATCTTAACAGTTCTTAAAATTAACACAGAAGAAACTAAAATCCTGGTAGAATAAAGAAAATGAAGAGAACAATCATACAAATATAATAAGACGATGGCAGTTTTAAAACATATGTGTATATATTTTAAATGGAACCTCATTGCCATCAAATATCTGCTGCTGCTGTTGCTGCTAACTCGCTTCAGTCTACAGCTCACAGCAAAAGTACACCCTGCTGTAGCTATCAAATTGCCACAGCTGAAAAAGATCAGGTGTGTGAGCAGGTGAAGAGATGGGCATTTACTCAATGGAACATGAATAGCTGAAACCATAACAGAACATTCTGACATAGAAAGCTTTAAAATGCACACACCTGCTGAGCAGGGATTGTACTTTTAGGAACTTAGTTTAAGGAAATAGTGAAGGATAAGCAATAGATTCAGCTATAACATTCATTACTATTAGTGGCTGAAGAAAAAGTCACTCAGTCGTGTCCGACTCTTTACGACCCCATGGACTGTAGCTTACCAGGGTCCTCCCTCCATGGGATTCTCCAGGAAAGAGTACTGGAGTGGGTTGCCATTTCCTTCTCCAGGGGATCTTCCCCGCCCAGGGATCGAACTTGGGTCTCCCGCATTCCAGGCAGACACTTTAACCTCTATCTAAAAGGGAAATAAATCCTGCTACATGAATAATATAAATGATCGATCATACAAAAAAATATGCTATATTTACAAAGAGCAATGTTATGCCATCACTAGAATGAGGTTTGGTTCAGTTCAGTCGCTCAGTGGTGGCCGACTTTTTGCGACCCCAAAGATTGCAGCACACCAGGCTTCCCTGTCCATCACCAACTCCCAGAGCTTACTCAAACTCATGTCCATCAAGTCAGTGATGCCATTCAACCGTCTCATCCTCTGTCATCCCCTTCTCCTCCTGCCCTCAATCTTTCCCAGCGTCAGGGTCTTTTCCAATGAGTCAGTTCTTCACATCAGGTGGCCAAAAGCATCCGTCCTTCCAATGAATAATCAGGACTGATTTCCTTTAGGATGGACTGGTTGGATCTTCTTGCAGTCCAAGGGACTCTCAACAGTCTTCTCCAACACCACAGCTCATAAGCATCAATTCTTCGGCACTCAGCTTTCTTTATGGTTCAACTCTCATCCATACATGACTACTGGAAAAATCATAGCTTTGACTAGATGGACCTTTGTTGGCAAAGTAATGTCTCTGCTTTTTAATATAATAAAATGAGGTACCAATAAAATGAGGTACTAGACAATAATTGGTAGGAGAAACACAACTTATAGGAATATATTCTAATTTTCCATCATAAATAGTATATCAGACATGTTAAGTAGCATATTTTAATAAACAATGTTACTCTTCTAGATTTGAGGAGGAAAAGAAGGAAACTAGAACTCACAAGAGGTGCTTGAATGGGTTGGTGGGAGGGTTCTGAACACAATGAGACCCTTTCTAAACCCAGGTGGCTTTCTTGAAGTGCTCAGCAAATATTTCCAACCCTCCTCACACTCCAGAGATTCTGAGATTTAAAAAGGAATGGATTTATTCCCATTTTCCTACCAAAAAAAGGGCATAAAATGTCTTGCCCATTAATTTGGAAGGAAATGACACCTTGCACAATTTCCAACTGCCCTTATAGTCACATTCAAGTCCTTCTACTCACATTCAAGTCACATTCAAGGAACCCTTCCTTGGCTCCAGTTCCCCCTCTTACCTGAGCCCCTTGCTTCCCACATTGGCCCTATTTCACTTCTGACATAGAGCTGACACCCAATAAACACTGGTTGATCATACTGTATGGACAGGAGCTGTGTGGATTATGACAGAAGAGGCCGTGCTGCAGTTAACAGAGAACCTACCACATCTCAGTAGCTTAAGAGGGTAAGAGCTGGGGTGCGTTCTCCTGCACACATCAAGGCTTTGCAGCCCCATTCTGTAGCCGCAGCTACTGGGATGTGTGGCTTCCAAGGTCCCTGTGGCAGAAAGAGAGGGAGGGAAGGGACACGGCAGCTCTCAGCTGCTTCAGCCAAGAGGCACCCTCTGTCGTTACCACACAGGCTGTCAGATAAAACTAGCCCCACAATCCCAAGTGAGGTGCGAGGGAGGCTGGGAACTGGAAGGGAGGGGAGCACGTGAATACTTGATGAACCTGGAATGTCTGCATCACAGCAGGACCCGCGTCCCAGCCCAGGCTCTGCCATAGAGACCGCAGAGGGAGCTCTGCAAGCAGAGTCACTGAGTGATGAGGGGCCCCAACTGTCTTAGTGCCGCCAGGGCTGAGCCACACTGACCTGGCCCCGCTCAGCCTTGTTGCTCCACGGAGCCCACAGTTCCCGGATTCTTGCCACCAGACCCCCGCCAGACCCTCCTCCCAGAGCCTCCACGACCTTCCTCAGGGAACAGGCTTCCGCCCAGGGCCAGCCCCAAGCCTGGGGAGCTGGGAACACTCCTGCCCTGGTACTGGCCAGTTTCACTCTGGGCCAGCCTCCTGTCTTCCACAGCACTGCCCTGGCTCCAAGGGCTGGGGAGCCTCCTGAGGCGCTGCGCACCTACAGGAAGAGGGAGACCTACCCTGGCCAGGCCTCGTGGGGCCCACGGGGCTCTGGCTGCAGATCCCAGTGGGCCAGCACCTCAGGGTCTAAAGGCCCCACTCCCACGGCTGCCCACGCACTACTGGTCGAGTTCAGGGGCAGGGCACAGCAGGCAGGAAGTGGAGTGGTGTCTCCCAAGGACTGGAGAGAGGGGGCATTGGGGAGTCATTGCTTAGCAGGTACAGAGGGGCAGGTCTGCAAGATGAGGAGAGTTCTGGAGATGATAGTGATGCCTGGCTGCACAATAGGGTGAGTATACTTAATGCCATGAAATTAAAAGGCGCTTACTCCTTGGAAAAAAAGTTATGACCAACCTAGATAGCATATTCAAAAGCAGAGACATAACTTTGCCGACTAAGGTCCGTCTAGTCAAGGCTATGGTTTTTCCAGTGGTCATGTATGGATGTGAGAGTTGGACTGTGAAGAAGGCTGAGCACCGAAGAATTGATGCTTTTGAGCTGTGGTGTTGGAGAAGACTCTTGAGAGTCCCTTGGACTGCAAGGAGATCCAACCAGTCCATTCTGAAGGAGATCAACCCTGGGATTTCTTTGGAAGGAATGATGCTAAAGCTGAAGCTCCAGTACTTTGGGCACCTTATGCGAAGAGTTGACTCATTGGAAAAGACCCTGATGCTGGGAGGGATTGGGGGCAGGAGGAGAAGGGGACGACCGAGGATTAGATGGCTGGATGGCATCACGGACTCAATGGACGTGAGTCTGAGTAACTCCAGGAGTTGGTGATGGACAGGGAGGCCTGGCATGCTGTGATTCATGGGGTCACAAAGAGTTGGACACGACTGAGCAACTGAACTGAACTGATACTTAATGCAACACAGGACCCAAGCAGGGTGCTTCATCTCCCGCGAACACCCTGCACCCTTACGGTGGGAGCTCAGCCTGGAGGCTCAGACACCTCCCGCTGCAGTGTCTCCCTGAGCCCAGGAGAGTCCGCCAGGCCCTCTGCCTCTGCAGGACCAATCCCCGAGCCTGGGACAAGCACCACCTGCTGGATGCAATCGGGGAAACAAGACACGGCCCAGTTAACTCTTTCCTGGCTCCTCTGATTCATCTCCTATAATCCCTTCTCTGTTACAATAAAATTTGTCTCAACAGCAGAATTTTTATGCTTTTCAAGAAATTAACCAAACCACCCCTTTACCCAAAATCAAGGTTCAGTTGGATCATGGGGGTGTAAATGAATAAACTGAAGTTAACTGGTGAAACAAAGACAGAGTTCTAGACTACCTCCCACCACTTCATGGGCATAAGGTGTGTGTGGCAGAGGGGGCTTCCACCCCAGGCAACAGGCAGAGTTGGTCCACAAGCCTCAGGAAGACACTCCAACTGCAGGATCCTTGTCAGACTTGTTAAGAATAATTCTAAACCTGCTATCGCTCAACTGTTAATAAATATCATCACCATCACAATAAAAACCACATTTATTTAGAGACCGAAAAGCAGGTTCATCTTCATTTATTTAATTTAATCCTCATTGACGATTCAAGATTAAAATGACTGCCCATTTTAAAGATGAGAAAACCAAGGCTTAGAAGATTGAAGCCCATTCTCAGAGACATAGCTGGTAGTGGTAGGGCCAAGAGTAATCCAGATACAAAGAATAAGAAACATATATCTGGACTCTGCCCCTCGTTCCTGGCACAAACCTTCTAAAATCCTTGTAATTTGCTGAATGATAGGGGTGACAGGAGCACCTTATGCTATTTATAATGAGCCCCTTTCAACCCACCTGAGCTCATGTTAATGAAGATGTTCTTGGTGGGCCCTTAGATTATCCAGGGTTTGGGCTGGTAGCCAGAGGAACCAGCTGCATGATTCAAGCTGGAACTTTCAGCCCCATCCCCAACCTTCAGGGAAGAGAGAAGAACTGGAGACTGAGTTCAATCACCCATGGGCTTCCCTGGCGGCTCGATCAGTAAAGCATCTTCCTGCAATGCAGGAGACCCAGGTGTAATCTCTGGGTTGGGAAGAAAAGACGCCCTGTAGAAGAGAATGGCAACCCATTCCAGTATTCTTGCCTGGGAAATCCCATGGGCAGAGAATTCTGGTGGGCTATGGTCCGTGGGATCTCAAGAGTCAGACATGAGTTAGAGGCTAAACTACCACCACCATCCATGGCCAGCGATTCCCAGCAATCACGCCTACAAGACAAAATCTCCATCAGATTCTGAACAGTGGAGTCTGGAGTGCTCCTCGGCTGGTGAGCACGTCAAGGCGCTGGCAGGGAAGGGCATCCAGCGGGGCCACGGAAGCCCCACGCGCCTCCCCCATGCATCCCCCACCTGGCTGTTCCTCAGCTCTCCTCAGCGGTGTGCTTTATAATAGCCGGCGGTAGTAAGCACAGTGGTTCCCTGAGTTGGGAACTATTCTCGCCAAGTATTGAACCTGAGGAGCTGGTGGTTGCTTGGTCACAAGTACAGCTGACATCTTAAACTTCTGGGGCTTGAGACGAGCGTTTAAAGCGGGGCTGTCTCGTGAGGCTGAACTCTTACTTTCTGGGGTCTATTGCTAATTGTGGTTGTTGGTGTCACGAGTGTTGGTATATGAGTAGGGGAAACGAGTAGTTTTCCTTTACCGGGATTCAGGACTCTAATTCCACACCAGTCCTTTGGGCCAGAGTTGGAGAGTGGTATAATGCTTGAGGAAAAACATATATTTTGAAGGCAGACAAGATTTTATATTCTACCGATTTTATAGAGTTAGTGTGAAGATTTCCAAAGATATGCATAATAAGTGACTAGTACAAGCCGCCACAGAGAATCACATGTTAAGATCTCGATATTTGGGGCTTTCCTGGCAGTCAAATAGTTAAAACTCTCCCTTCCAATGCAGGGAGGTGAGCAGGTTCAATCCCTGGTTGGGGAACTAAGATCCCACATGCCTCTCAGCCAAAAAACCAGAACATAAACAACAGAAGCAATATGGTAACAAATTTGATAAAGAGTTTTTTAAAAAAGAGCTCCATATTTGTAGCCATTATGGTATTATTATATTAAAGGTAATTTTTAAAAGTAAGTGAGATTAAGTGTGACAACACTCTCCGAAGTAAAATAATACCTGCAAATGTAACAGGTGTCAGCCCGCTTTGCAGATGAGGTGGCTGCATTCCAGAGTCAGTGACTTACTTAAGGCAGATGGAGAGGAAGGGAGGGAGGCAGGCAGGCAGCGGCGTCCTGGTCCCCATGACCAGCTCACGCATATCTTCCCTCTTGCTCCTGACCTATCTCTTCCCTGGGGCTCTGGGAGCACGGTCTTGCCCGCGGGCCAGGTGAGTCCCCAGGGGCTCACGATGGCCCAGGAAGCAGAGCAGAGCGGAGCGGAGCGGACAGGCTGGGGCACAGAGCCCTGCTGCAATAGGACTCCCCATCCCCGGGGCTTCCCTGGGTGCCTCCAGCCCCCTGCAAACCCACTCCTCCCGCAGACACAGGCCCCCTCCTATCCCCCCAGCAGGGCTCAGCGGAGGCGCCAGGCCGAGAGGGGCAGGACCTCTGCGCCACTCAGGGCAGGCAGGGCTGCACTCTCTGCAAGGTCAGAATTCTGCACCTTCTGGGGTGGGAGGGCCGGCATGCGGGGAGGCGGGACAGCGGGACCTGGCAGGAGAGCGCTGGGGCAGGTGTGCGGTGATGCCACAGGGGCCTGGGTGGCACACAGTCGCTCACTTAAGGAGCCCGGCCTCCCAGGGAGACACCGATCCTCTCTTGAGTCTTTAGTTCTTCTGACTACCTCAAGGAGAGACCTCGGATGGGTGTTACTCTCTGTCTTCCTCTCTGAACACGCTAATCTCCTTTCTGCAGAGCAGAAAGCAGAGCTGTCCGGTGGGGCTGAAACTGTCGTTCGGTCACTCAGTCATGTCCGACTCTTTGCGACCCCATGGACTGTGGCACCCCAGGCTTCCCTGACCTTTACCATCTCTCCGAGTTTTCTCAAATTCAGGTCCATTGAGTTGGTGACGCCGTCCAACCATTTCATCTTCTGTCATCCCCTTATCACCTTGCATTTTAGTTTTAGATTACCTTTACAATAAACTGGGCTTCCTTGGTAGCTCAGCTGGTAAAGAATCCACCTGCAAGGCAGGAGACCCCAGTGATTCCTGGGTTGGGAAGATCTGCTGGAGAAGGGATAGGCTACCCTCTCCAGTATTCTTCGGCTTCCCTGGTGGCTCAGCTGGTAAAGAATCTGCCTGCGATGTGGGAGACCTGGGTTTGATCTCTAGGCTGGATCCCTGGGCTGCGAAGATTCCCTGGAGAAGGGAACAGCTACCCACTCCAGTATTCTGGCCTGGAGAATTCCATGGACTGTATAGTCCATGGAGTTGCAAAGAGTCAGACAGGACCGAGGGACTTTCGTTTTACAATAAAGTAAGGCTGCCTTTGTAAATAATTTTAAGCTTTTAAAAAATCAGTTGATTTATAGGAAAACACATAGCCTACACAATGTGGGTATTATGAAAAATTAAGAACCCTAGTACACAAATGAGGAGTGTCTAGAAAACGGCCTTAGCATATAAATGGCTTTGCCAAGTCAGAATCCCCACCAACATTTGCAGATAAGAAAAATCAGGCTAAACAAGGTCAATAGGAGGGTCCTTCTTCTTACCTGTAGACCCAGAGCCTCCCTGTGACCATTTCACTCATGCCCAGCTCCACCAGGAAACTGTGGCAAGCAGAGATGCCCTGGCCCGCCTGCACCCCTAGCCTCCCAGCCCCACCCCAGAGCCCTCCCCCGCCACCGCACCCCACTCACGATGTTCATGAGGGTGAGCAGGTATTTCTGCACATGCTCCTTCCCGTGGACTGGACCACAGAGTCGTCCACCCCCAGCAGGACCTCGATGTTGTAGTCGTCGTCAGCAGCATGCCTGCGCATCCTCCTCCTGGAGCTGTTGACTCGCTCTTCCAGGACACCCAGAGCACGGCTGAGGCTGTCCAGGCTGTCTGGGGAGACCCCTGGAAGGAGAGAGAGGACACAGCCTGTAGCAGCAGTCCTGGCTCAACAAGGCCACTGCAGCCGGAAAAAACCCCACTCAGATGCAACTCGGCCCCTGCAAGATGCCAGTGTGGCCATCAGCCTGCCATCATCAGAGCACTGTAACCCAAGGCAATCCTGTCCCCATTTCACAGAAGAGCAAACTGAGGTTCAGATAGCGCAGTTGTGATGGGCAAGTCAGCTCAGACCCGGCAGCATAGAAACCCACAACTCGGTCATCCCAGAGGCTGGGCCTGGCACCCAGAGATGAACAGAGAGGAGGGAGCCTGGGTGGACAGAGCCAGCCCTTTTCACCCATTCACATACTCGCCCAGCACCAAAGGGCTGGTCCCCCAAGTGTTACCAGCCCATCTATAACTGGGAAATGGAGGCCCAGCCCAGGTGGCACGTGTTGCACAGAGTCTTCCCAGACAACTCCCCTCTGGGGCTTTCGGCTCAGTCCCTGGCTGAAGCAAAGTCCCTCCTCTCTCAGCCTGGTCCGCCCACTCCCTCCTGGGCTGGGACCAGCTCATGGGCACCCTTCCCCTGACCAGACCTGTGCCTGCCCCTGGTGCCAGGTGCTGAGGAGACGAGAGGCTGCCTGATAGTCATGCAGAGCCCAGGATGAGCCCTCACATGGCAACTACTCCACAGTCTGCTGGCCAGGGCTCACTCCAGCCCCCACAGACTAACACGTGGCTCAGAGCGGGGCAGCCCATCCGGGGCCTGGGGCCGTGCTGAGAGGCCGGGGGCTGCGTCCCATCAGGCCAGGTCCAGACAACTCCCCTCTGGGGCTTTCGGCTCAGTCCCTGGCTGAAGCAAAGTCCCTCCTCTCTCAGCCTGGTCCGCCCACTCCCTCCTGGGCTGGGACCAGCTCATGGGCACCCTTCCCCTGACCAGACCTGTGCCTGCCCCTGGTGCCAGGTGCTGAGGAGACGAGAGGCTGCCTGATAGTCATGCAGAGCCCAGGATGAGCCCTCACATGGCAACTACTCCACAGTCTGCTGGCCAGGGCTCACTCCAGCCCCCATAGGCTAACACGTGGCTCAGAGCGGGGCAGCCCGTCCAGGGCCTGGGGCCGTGCTGAGGGGCCGGGGGCTGCGTCCCATCAGGCCAGGACCCCAGGGTGTCTGATGGGTTCTGCAGAGCTGCAGTATGTCTCCATTCCTTCTACCTTCCCACTGGGCCTGGAGCCCCCCATGGAACAGAGACGCTGCCCCCACCTCTCAGGGTTGCAGCTGAGTTGGCTGGCTGACCTTCAGCATTGCTGGCAGCCACAGACCACACTGCCCAGTAAGAACCAGTGCCAACGTCTCTGGAAGCCCCTCACACCCCTGCATGGATCTCTGTGTCTGCTCCAGGCCGCTGACCCCAGGGTCCCCCCCTCCTCGGCATTCCTGGTGAGGAGAGAAGCAAGTGTGTCTCAGAAACTCTTGCTCTGGGAAGGGTCTAGGACATCAGCTTATCATGACATCATCAAAGAGTCTTCCAGAACAATTCTCACTCGTCCCCTAGGCTCTTGTCTACTGTCTCCTCTTGGAGGCACAGCAAGGCAGCCTGTCATCAAGGTCCTGCTCCACCAGCGAGCCCTCTGCTTATGTGTCCTTATCCAGTGCTGACAAAAGGCCTCTTTGATGGGCATTACTGACTCCACTTTACAGACAGGAGGACTGACAGAGCCCCCTCAGTCAGGCAGAAACTCTTCTTTACACCTGCTGTCTGTTAGCTTTGGGGCACAAACCTGCCATCTGGTCGCTGACAGATCAAGAAGTGGAGGCAAAGGAGCAGTGGAAGGGGAAGGGCTTCAGAGAGAAGAGGAATAAGGCAGGGCTGGGCTGAGGGTCTATGGCATTCCTGCACTTCACGCGGCCCTTGTGTCCCTGCCACAGCCCTGTAGTCCCCCGTGTCCCCTCAAATGTACAGGCACACACACACTGCATATACACGCACACACCCACACAGGCCACACACATGCACACACGCACACTCTACACACACGCACACGGCAGGCACTGCCAAGGGCCGCTCCAGGGCCGGCGCCTGTGCAGAGCTAGTCCTTCTGCTGGGCTGTCTGGAGATGATTCAGGACCATCCTTGCTGCTCCCAGGGGAGACATCGGCTACTTAAACCTGACGGGGGGTGAGGAATGGCTGTTCTATTTTTACACATTTATTTCTTTGCATTTTCAACAAGCAGGGACAGTTCACCTTCAGAACCACCTTGGGAAGCAGAAAGATGATAATTTTCATAAAAAAAGAACCCTTCCTGGGGAGAGGCTGGAGGTTACCCTCTGCCCCTGTCAAGCCAGGGTTCACTGACAGGTGGTCCCTGGGCAAAACCAGACCACGGGGTTGCCTGTTAGAGCTGTGTGTTTTTTTTAAATACCGCATTTGGTCAACAGTATTTCAAATTTCGAGATTTCATGTTAAAAATTCTGGAATAGCCAGCTTGTCTAAGAAATTAGGAAACAGAGCCACTGTAGAGGGGAGAGGGGGGTTCACACTGTGCTGTGGAGTAATGGTCATGCCTGGGACACAGCACAGAGGTCTGGGTCCCCAGCCCTCCTGGCCCGCTGTCCTCTCTGCAGGCCTCAGCGTGGGCCCCAGACCCTGAAACATGAAGCCACTGGGCAGGGACTTTGCCTGACATTCTCTAAGGAGGGCTTGGGGCTATCATCAGGACATGCTGGCTGGGGTACATCTTAGCTGCTTCTGTTAAGCAAACTCTATTTTAACTAAACCGTATGTTACAGGTCCATAAAGACAGCAATGTTTCCTAAGAATGCACTAGAAACAATTTCACCACAAGCATAACTGTTCTTATCATTATTATCTCAATCATGATAATGTTGGAGGGTGACTTGGACGTTATGTCCTAGAACCACCCCCAAGACCCAGAGAGATGTGCTTGAATCCAAAGGAAAGGCAGATGAAGGGAAGCAAACAGGGCCCCCCAAGCAATTCGAAGCTGGCAGCCCTGTCTTGCAGTCAGCCCCTGGGAGCCCCAGCCCTGCTCAGCCCTAGAAGGGCACAGGGAGCCGCCCCCAGACCCAGGGCCACGTGAGCGCTGACGGGATCCAGCAGCCAGGCTGCTGCTCCCCTTTCTCATTCTTGCATGTCTCCCAGTTTCCCTACAGTGGGCACAACCCTACAGGCTAGGCCATGCGGAGATCCCAGCCGTGCCCTGGTGCCGGGTCCTAGCAGGCCTGCCCCTCTGGTTGAGAGGGTGGGCTGTTCTTGGTTACTTGCAACCACGCCCAACCTCAGGGCCTGTCTGCCTGCACAGGGCTGCCTGCCGGTCTACAAGCCCCAGCTCCTCTCGGTCCCCCTCCTGCCTCCCTGGCAGCTCCTGCATGCTCGTAAGTGGCCAAGCCTCAGTGACCCAGAGCTTACCCAGCCCTGTGCCTGACCCCTCATTTCCGGCCGGGCCTGGACACTGAGCAGTCCACGCTGCTCATCTCCTGCCGAGGACGGAGGACAATCTGTCCCGGCTCCTGACACAGCCACCTCTGCACACCGCCTCCGACACGGGGAGAAGTCACCAGTCCCTCTGAGGGCTGATCCACAGCACACGGGAGCAGGCTGGACCCCAGCAGGCCGAGGCTCCCCTGAGCGGAGACGCCTGTGGCAGGACCCTGTCTTTTCAATGCGCAACCACGGGCTTTTAGTTTCTGGCATTCCCTGTGCTGGGGGCACCCTTCTGGTGAGCTCATGTCTCGGGCAAAGGATGATACAACAGGAAGCCTCCAAGAGCTTCCCTCATTTGAGCATCTCTACAGGAGGGCAGACAAAATCCCTCAAAGAATCAATAGCAGTCTGTGGACAGGATGGAAGAAGGGGATGCAGAATCGCATCCAGGAAACCCTGAAGTGCCTGCCCTCCAGGGGAACAAGCGGGTCACAGAAGCCAAGCTCACCCACAGTGCCTGGATCACAGGACCCAGCCTGGCTCCCGCTGACCCCGCAGCCTGGCATGCTGGGGTGTGTGCCCAGCCCTTCGGAATGATAAGCCTCCACTATTATCCAGCCATCCAACCTTCAGCAAGTAGGAGGCTCCTCACTATCCTCATTACTGTCTCATTTTAGCATCAAGGAGCCTCGGGAAGATAAAGCGATGCAGACAAGTCGCACAGAGGAGGGGCTGGGCCCTGGCTCAAGTCACAGCATCCAAAGTTGTTGATGAGCCCCAGAGTGGCCTGTGTATCTCACCAACAGCAAGAGATGGTGTCCAGTCCAGTCCAGTCGCTCAGTCGTGTCTGACTCTGCGACCCCATGAATTGCAGCACGCCAGGCTTCCCTGTCCATCACCAACTCCCAG
>SJXQ01011731.1:143280-194185 GCA_006408695.1 Aepyceros melampus
CCTGGATGTTGGCTGTCCCTGTGCAAACCTCATGCCCAGGCCTTCGCTGCACTCGTCTCTCCTGGGATGCCCTTTCTGCTGCTGCTGCTCCTGCCTAGATTTAGTCTTCCTATCAGGTCCAGCAGGAGCCCCCCAAAAGGTCCCCAGGGAACAGAGCTCACAGGCCTCTGCCTCCTGCACTGGACGTGGTCCCCATCTGCCTCCCCCAGCGACACACCTACACGGGGAGGAGAGGGCACAGAGCCTTGAGAAGCCACTGCCCAGTGATGGGGAAGACTGCTGT
The DNA here is from genome assembly GCA_006408695.1 of Aepyceros melampus. Taxonomy (NCBI): domain Eukaryota; kingdom Metazoa; phylum Chordata; class Mammalia; order Artiodactyla; family Bovidae; genus Aepyceros; species Aepyceros melampus. The sequence continues at coordinate 143,564 of SJXQ01011731.1, forward strand.
CCCTTCTCCAGGAAGTGATCTTCCCCTCATTCCTCACTGGACCTACTCCCTTTCATCCTCCAGGTGTCAGCTGAAGTGTCCCCTCCTCAGAGGGACTTGCCTTGTTTCATCCTAAATTAAAATAGGCTCTCCCTCCCCCCGTGTCTCCATGACAGCATCCTGATTTCCTCCTTCATGGAATGCACCACTGTTTGCAGTCTGAATCTCACTTATGAATTCACTTGGGCATTACCTGTCCACTCCACTTGAGGGAGGCCCCCTCGGAAGACAGGGGCCAAGTGTCTTGTATGCCTTGGTACCCCACAGATACACACAGGTACCCAGGTACCACAGAGCAGGGCTGTGAGGGGCAGGACCACCATAGAGACACAATGGGAGGAAGCACAGACCCAGCGGTGGGTGGTGAGGGGGAGGGGTGCCTCTGGGAGTTGGGCAGAAGGAGGGCAGGCACAGCAGGGCCAGGCAGCCCAGGCTTGGGATGGGGGAGCGGGCATCAAGAGCAAAAGTGAGGCGACCGGCAAAGGAGCATGAGCTGGCACAAGATCCTGCTGTAAATTACTTATACAAGGTGTAGCTGAAACAAAATTACCCAGAAGTTAAAACAAATGGGGCGAAGAGAGAGTTACCCTGTAATTGCCAACAGAACAGAACCAGGCGTAATGATATTTATGAGATAAAATATAATCTGACATTAAAGGGACAAACTGATCAACAATTCATTGAAAAGATATGAAACGTCATTCACCTAACAGCTTCAACCTGATTCAGGAGAAACAGGCAAAGCCACAGTTCTATGTACATTTTAACATATTTACTCCAGAAAACATCAGATGAATTAGCTGAAACATTAGGCACGATTTGAATTACTGTGCGTGCTCAGTCACGTCTGGCTCTTTGTGACCCCATCGACTGCAGCCCGCCAGGCTATCCATGGGATTTTCCTGACAAGAATACTGAAGTGGGTTGCCATGCCCTCCTCTAGGGGATCTTCCCAACCCAGGAGTCAAACTCGCATCTCTTGTCTCCTGTATTGCAAGCAGATTCTTTACCACTAACCCACCAGGGAAGCCCCGAGTTACTGTAGAAGATCTGAATTACTAAAACAGCCTAATGTTTAAGCTCAACAACCAGAGAATGGGTGCTGTTCAAGCACAAGTTCCAAATTTCACTTACATTAGGACAAAAGGGAAACTCAAAAATCATGCCCACAGCTGCTATCAGAGAGCGAAATCAAAGAAAACAAGAAGGAAGGCCCTCAAACCCTAAACACCAGAAATTAAAAACATAGTTCTAGTAAGCCTAAATAGAGAACATACATTCTAATTGTTGGCCCAAGTAGAAAACTTGAATAAACCTTAGAAAAAATGGAAAAAAAAAAAAGCAGGCAAAGACAAGCTCAGAAGGTTTTACAGAAGAGTTTTACCAAACCTACAAGAAACAGTTAATTCGCATCCTCCAGATAATCAGTATGCAAACATCAATACCTTTCTTGTACGTAACAGACATCAGCCCAGAAACAGAATGGGAAAAGAGGCTTATCGATTATAAGAATAAACCCCACAAAACATCTCGGTATAAACAAAAATAAGGAATGTAGAAAGATGACACAAAGAGTAATACAATATAGTCAAAACTCTCCCAAAAAGCATAAGGCAACTTCAGTAATTGGAGACACAATGACACTACCCTGGGCTGCAAGCTGATTCTCTTCCAAATTAATCTATAAATTTAACACAATCTCCATTAAAATAAAAAACTGTTAAATCTAACAATATAGTTCCAAAGTTTAACTGGAAGACTACACATGGGAGATTAGCTGGGAAAAATACTAAAAAGGAATAATAACAAGGAGATATTTACCTTTCAAAATTTCAGAACACATTACAAAATAATGTTTATTAGATCATAGTGGTATGGGTGTTATGAAACATAGATCATGGAACTGAATACAAAGTCTAAACACAAATCTAAGCATAGAGGGGACCTTAGGTAAAAATGGTACATTAAACACATCCAATTTTTCTCCTCCTTGGAACCCCACCATAATTTTAGTAAAGGGATGATTTTTTTTTTTCTTAAATCACAAGCAAACAAGGACAGGAGGAGCAGGAGAGGGAAAAAATAACAGAACTGTTGTAGGTTGGAAAGCAGATGGCCACATGGCAATGGACTTGGTGTATCTGAGAAGCTGGCCAGACGCTTCCAGTTTGCACTGCAGAGTCCTCCAAAGGCACCAAGTACCTCCGGAAGTGGGACGATGAGTGCACTGAAATAAAGACTAGTTGATGGCTAACCCCAAATCCCTTTCTCACAACCTGCATCCTAGTAACGGCCCAGTAACTAACACTGCATTGGTCTGGAAGCTCATTCTCTCTCAAGAAGATCTCTGGGCTGCAGGCCCAGGTGTAGTTGAGAGCGTAGGTACCATGCTAAAAAGGAGGATGAAACGAATGCTGAGACACCAGCTTACTTCCACAATCCACTCCCAGAACGCTGGTAGTCAAGCCTTTATCCCTCAGGCCGGAAGCTGGAAGGAGGCTTCTCTAGGGAATACGGCCAAAGACCAAAAGGCAATATTGCTGTCCACAGCTCCCCTACTGCATGCACTGAGCTCCCAGTCACCTCTTTCCTTGCCCAGGCTTACACATGAGCAGCCAGCCAAGGACCTCCAGCTCTCCAGGGTAAGCCCTAGACTCCATAGAGGGAGATCAAAAAAAAAAAAAACACAGCAACCACAATGAGGAGAATGGAGGAAACAGAGTCTACCTAGGCAGTGGGGAACCCTATTATTAGTGACCCTTGAGAGCTAGAAGGAAATACTGCATCCACTGAACAAGAACAAAATGAGAACAATCACACAGATTCTTTGGAATTAGAAACTTTTCCGCAGAAATAATAAATTCAGTGAAAGGATTATGAAGACAAAGTTGAGAATCTCCCAGAAAGTAAAGCAGTAAGACCAAAAGGCTTGAACCATCAGGAAAAAGAGATGAGAAAATTGGCGGACCCGATCGAAGATGTATCGTCCATATACTAGAAACTCCATAAAGAAAGGAACACAGAGAGGAAATAACTAATGAAATTATCCAGGAAAATTCCTACAACTAAAAGGTGCTCCCAGACTGAAAGGGCCCAGCTAGCACCCAACACAGTAGATGAAAACACACCAGCACCATGGCACGTCATCATGAAATTTCACACCAGTGAGATTCTACAGACTTTCACAGAGAATAAGAGAGGGTCAGAGGAAGCAGTGACAGAAGAAATCAAAGAAACCGGAAGCAGAATGGCTTTCAGTTCAGTTCAGTTCAGTCACTCAGTCGTGTCCGACTCTTTGCGACTCCATGAATCGCAGCACGCCAGGCCTCCCTGTCCATCACCAACTCCCAGAGTTCACTCAGACTCACGTCCATCGAGTCCAGATGCCATCCAGCCATCTCATTCTCTGTCGTCCCCTTCTCCTCCTGCCCCTAATCCCTCCCAGCATCAGAGTCTTTTCCAATGAGTCAACTCTTCGCATGAGGTGGCCAAAGTACTGAAGCTTCAGCTTTAGCATCATTCCTTCCAAAGAAATCCCAGGGCTGATCTCCTTCAGAATGGACTGGCTGGATCTCCTTGCAGTCCAAGGGACTCTCAAGAGTCTTCTCCAACACCAGTTCAAAAGCATCAATTCACCACTCAGCTTTCTTTACAGTCCAACTCTCACATCCATACATGACCACTGGAAAAACCACAGCCTTGACTAGACGGGCCTTTGTTGGCAAAGTAATGTCTCTGCTTTTGAACTCGCTATCTAGGTTGGTCATAACTTTTCTTCCAAGGAGCAAGCGTCTTTTAATTTCATGGCTGCAAGAATGGCTTTAGACTTCCCAAACCAGCAGTAGCTCAGTTGGTAAAGAATCCGCCTGCAATGCAGGAGTCCAGTTCTATTCCTGGGTCAGAAAGATGCGCTGGAGAAGGTATAGGCTACCCACTCCAGGATTCTGGCCTGGGGAATTCGGTGGACTGTATGGTCCAGAGGGTTGCAAAGAGTCAGACACAACTGAGCAACTTTTTCACTTTCAAACGAGCATTAGATGCAGGAAAACAAATGGAGAAGATAACTTTCCCATAGATGACCTCCCCTGAGCAAGTGGTGCCTGCAGGAGTCTGCACTGTTTGCAGAAGGAGAGCTGGGCTGGCCTCTGACCCTGGTCTATTCCATAAGTGCCATTCTCCCCTTCTTCACACATGGCAGTTTCTGCTCTGCAGGGAGGTAGTAGAGATTTGAGCTTCAGGGCTTCCTAAACACGGGGGCAGAGAGACTGGTTAGTTGTCATCCTCACAGGGACCTCCACCCATGTGCTTGTCCAGCAGAGGCCAGGGGTGTGAAAGCTGCTCATGAGCAACAGGCAGTCCTGGGGGAACCCGGAAGGTGCACTGGCATTAGAGCTCACAGCCTGCTGCTAAAGGGATCATAGGAGAGCATTTAGCTGAACTTTCTTCTGGCACCTTGATGACTTCATTTTCATCATCCCTGGTCACCAGTTGGACTGGAACTGGTTTCTGCTTAGGTGCGAAGCCACGGTTTGATTTCTTTCCTCCTTTATCTAAACAGTGGTCCCAACATCATTTAAAAAAAAAAAAAAAAAAGACATATCTCCAGAACCGGCTTTCTCTCCTTTCCCCTTACAATGAGCACCGTTCTAAGATAATCAAACGGCATCTGTTTGATAGGGTGTATTTTTGCAAAATCAGTGCTGCTCTTTGACTGTGTTTCCTTTTAACTAACAGATGGTGCCACGTTGTGTCTCATCCTGTTTTTTTCTGCGCTCTCCACCCTGAGATCTGTCTGTCCATGTGAATGTCAAACGTCAAGCCTGTGTGCAGTGCAGCTGCCAGATTTGCCCCTCTTGTCCACTGATGACACCCAGGTTTCTGCCAACTCCCCCCAGCCTACCCAAGCAACGCTGCCATGAACAGCGCTCAGTTTCCTCCTGAGAGATCTGTGGGACTGTGACCACCTGTGTGTCCAGTCCAGGGGAGTGGAAAAGAGCCCCCAGGGCCAGGGTCAGTTCAAGGAGGGGCCTGGGATGTCCTAAGGACACCCTGTGTTTAGGGTGTAGACTCAAGAGTGAAAGTACTGAGTTAACAGGCTCTTACAATCATCGAGTAAGGATTGCCAGATTTCCAGGACGCCCACACCTGTTTCACTTCTGCTGCTACTGCTGCTAAGTCACTTCAGTTGTGTCCAACTCTGTGCGACCCCATAGATGGCAGCCCACCAGGCTCCCTCGTCCCTAGGATTCTCCAGGCAGGAACACTGGAGTAGGCTGCCATTTCCTTCTCCAATGCAGGAAAGTGAAAAGTGAAAGTGAAGTCACTCAGTCATGTCTGACTCTTGGCGACCCCATGGACTGTAGCCCACCAGGCTTCTCTGCCCATGGGATTTTCCAGGCAAGAGTACTGGAGTGGGGTGCCATTGCTTCTCCGTTTGAATTGCTGCCCTGTCGTCTACTAATTTTATTTCTGTTTTATTATGTGATCAGCCATTTTAAAAGTATATATATAAATGAATATCAAAGGTGATTAAATTAAAACAAAAGGCAAGCACACACCAACCATGTAAGGAGAGGGCAGCGGCTCCTGGAGGAGATGAACAGGGCAGCCGGAGATTACGATTGGTCTGGCTTCTGTTTCTCTGGGAAGTGACAAGGCCCTTTCTGGGGAACTTGCGAACAAGGTCACAAGTGAGTCTTGAGAAGCACAGCGCTCTCTGCAGACTGAGGTGTTGACCAGGTGCAGGACATGGTCCAGGATTCCGGCCCAGCTCTCCTTCTGCAACCAGCGCAGGCCCCTGCGGGGGCCACGGGCCAGACCTAGACTCTTGAGCACCAGCAGCCTGCAGGAGCACAGCAGTGCCACCAGCCAGGAAAGGTCATCTCGGGGAGAGTCTTCCTGTCCATTTGTTAACGACTGAGAGACAAGCCCTCTGTGACTGCAAATTCCCCTAAAGAGGATCATTAAGATAAAATATGTTTACGCAGAAGCGTAATTAGGACATGGCAAAAGCACTGTTTAGAAGCCGGCAGGATCTTTGGAGGCTCTGAGAACAGAAAGAGCTCAGCCCCACGGGGGCCATCAGCACACAGCCCCATTGGTGAGCTTTATTAAAAGCAGCTCGTTAGGGTTATTTCATCCCAGCCCTTTATAACTTCATTACCAAGTCAGAATTCATTTTTGCAACTCTGGCAGGCACAGCCCGTCCGGTGTCACTTTTATGACTTGAGGTGGAGGGGAGGAGGGGTGGGGCGGCCACATCTGTAACGGCTGCCCCGAGTCTGAGACCAGCGCTAGGAGATGCGTGAATGCCTGGAGTCCAGACTTCTTACCATTCTAGCACTCTCATGGGGGGAATGGGAGCTCATGAGAATGGGGAAGGAGCTGCCCCTGGAGCCCGCCCTCCCAGAGATGGGCCAATGGTGCCCCTCGTGGTGGACATGAGCCACTGGCCTCCCCAGCACCCCCGCCCCGCTGGAGGTGAACAGAGCCACCCACAGCTGTGCTGAGTGGCAACCCAGCCTTTCTCCGGGAGCTGCTCCCTGGTTTTTCTTTTGTGGCCCACCACGCCCTCCCAGTCCTCAAGGGGAGTCCTCAATGCTGCTGGACCCTCAGGTCCACCTGGCCCGGGCAAGCCAATGAACCCCCGTGCCAAGCATCCGTTAGGGTCTCTGGGAAGACATGTCCTCCTTTCTCTCTGCTGGGGGTGCTGAGGTGGACAAAGTGGGCCAGGGGCTGCTGGGCACCACCTCCTTCCAGGAGAAGCAGAGCTGGGACAGGAAGGGAACAGGTGACACCCTTTAGGTCCTAATTTCAGCCGTACCTGAAGCTGATATACCCCTGGACTCTCTAGCTCTTTGAGTCCATTCATCTGGATTTCTGTCTTGAAACCACAAGAGTCCCCCCCAACACACACACACACACACACACACACACACACACACACACACACTGGCCTAAGCTAGACACCATCTTTGGGTTTGATAACCAGAGCAGCAGCAGGCTGTTGGCATCACATGGTACTGCTCTGTTGTACCTCCTGTTTCTAGCGAGACCCCAGGGTAACTGCAGAGAAGGCGATGGCACCCCACTCCAGTACTCTTGCCTGGAAAATCCCATGGACGGAGGAGCCTGGTAGGCTGCAGTCCATGGGGTCGCTAAGTCAGACACGGCTGAGCAACTTCACTTTCACTTTTCGCTTTCATTCACTGGAGAAGGAAATGGCAACCCACTCCAGTGTTCCTGCCTGGAGACTCCCAGGGACGGGGGAGCCTGGTGGGCTGCCGTCTCTGGGGTCACACAGGGTCGGACACGACTGAAGCGACTTAGCAGCAGCAGCAGCAAGGTATCTGGGGTAGAGGAAGTCCACTGCGGATTTAAGGTATGTGGCCGAGAGAAAGGGGCCAGGCTCTGGCTCAGTTCCTCACAGATGCTTGGAAGGATCTCAGTCCTTGGAGGTAAGGGTGCCTGACAAGTGTCGAGGCCACTGTGAGACGAGGCCCAAACCTGTGGGCCACCCAGGGCGGTGGGGGGCTCCTCGCAGCAGGACCTGGGGCCTGCGTCTGTAGCCCCCACACAGGAAGCCCCAACAGCCCGGGCCTGCTCTGCACCCCCACACTGGCTAAATGGCCTCAGCTCCTCTGCACCCGCTTGCTCTCTATGCATTATGCTCCAAGTGGCTTCTGAAGCCCACCCAGGCCCAGGAACACACGTGGCTTCTTCAGGAAGCAGGCCCCTGGAGGCCCTGCACATGGTCAGGGCAGGCGGGTCCCTAAAGCCGGCCTCAGCCTCCAGGGCACCAAACACCCTCTCCGCTGCGGTCAGCTGAGGGGAGGGAAACTGGCCCTGAGTTACCTCCACACTGCCGCTCCCCAGCTCTCAGCAGCCAGATGGCAGGATACAATGGAGAGCCTGGCAGATCGCTTAATGAAAATATTTACTGTGAACTTCAGAACAAAACACAGACACCCACAGGTCCCAACAGAAGGGAGGATTCCCTGGGATTTCACTGTGAGTGTAGAGGAAGTGAGAGGTTGGCAAGTGGGGTGCTGACGGCTCAACGTCAAGGGACCACGGTCCTCACAGCCTCCACCCTGGCACAGCTTGTCCAAGTGTGCCACCATCAGGGAAATCCCTGCTGGCAGCTCCATATGTGTTCCAGATCCTAGATCTGGACACCCAGCTCTCTGGAAGGCCCTCAGGCCTCCACACTCGCAATTCCAGGACCGAATGCCTCCTCCCCCGCCATCCCCCCCTTCAGTTGCACTGCCCACCAGGGGCTATGGCACCTGCAGCCACCAGGCCCCCCTACTAGGAACAGAGTCAGCTCCATCCTCATCCCTAGGGTCTCTGAATTTGCCACCACCCCCATCCCTCTGTGATTGCCTTAGCTCATGCTAGGAACCAGCTACTCAGTCTTTGGATTCTCCAAATCCAAGTTCAAGGCATTTCTCTCCAGCTGCCAACCTGTTTCTCCTCTTGGGCCTTTCATCCTTCAGATATGGAACCCCATGTCTTGCAGGGTGGGCGAGGCCACTGCAGGGTGGTGGTCCCAGTGCTCTCAGAGGGGCCTGGTGCCAACAGATGCTGCGGGTGCAGGAGGTTGCACAGCCCTGCTCTAGGTCCTCTCGTACCAGGCCATGATAGTTGATGCAGGAACTCTCAGCACCTGTCCAAGCCCCCGCCCACGAGACAGGGGGATTAGCCTCCTGGCTGCACCCAGAGCCCAGCACACAGAGGGGCTGGGGCGAGGATAAAGGGTTCCTCCTCGTTGACGCTGAGACTCGGGATGGCAATGCAGGAAGGATCGCATCCTAGCATCAAGCCAGCATCCTAGGATGGAGAAGAGAATTCTCCAGACAACCCCATCAGCAGCATGATGGGGAAATGACGATGAAGATGAAACCGGTGACACAGGGGCTTTATGTACATCTCTTATTCACTCTTCCCAGCAGCCCCACGGAGCAGGGCCTGACTCCCTCCTGTGCGGATAGAGGGACAAGCCCAGGAACATCATGCTCCAGCCACTGCCTCATGGAGCAAAGGGAGCAAGTAAGGGTCTGACTCAGGATCCAGGCCACTGCGCCTGAGCCCTGTACAGCGGCCCTCAGAGCCAGCTGCGCTGGGGCTGGTAGACAAACGGCAACTGAAAGGGCTGGGGGGGCCTCGCTAAGCTGGAGACCTCATCCCAGAGCCACACGTACCATGAGACCTTGTAGCACAAAGACCCATGCTCCACCTCCCCATGTCCACTCAAAGCCCTGAGGTGGGGAACTCCAACAAGGACCCAGGGAGGCAGGATGGCATTTCCGTGGAAGCAGAAAGTAGCTTTAGCTGCTCAGCACCCTTCCCATCTCACTCTTTGCATTGTTGTTCTGCTCTGAATCGGAACTTTTAGATATTCTCAGTGAGAGCATGTGCTGGCTGGTAGGAGGGAGGCATAGTCAGGGCCATCGCGTTCAGTGGTGTCCTGCACAGTTCTGGGGGAAAGGGGAGCCCTTCCAATGGAGGGGCTCACTCATCAGTGCATGCTGGAGGGGAACATGAGAGCTGCGGGGACTAATGCTTTAAAACCTTTCCATGAGGACTCTCCTGCTGGTCCGGTGGTTAAGAATCCACCTGCCAATGCAGGGGACGTGGGTTAAATCCCAGGTCCAGGAAGATGCCACAAGCCGCAGGGCAACTAAGCCCGTGTGCCACAACTGCTGAGCCCCCATTCTAGAGCCCACGAGTCACAGCCCTTGAAACCCACTCACCCCAGAGCCTGTGCTCAGCAACAAGAGAAGCCGCAGCAATGAGGTCTTTGCACATGGCAAACTAGAGAGAAGAGCCTGCAGACAGCAATGGAGGCCCAGCACAGCCAAAAATCAATACATAAACAAATTTAAAAGAAACCTTTCTGGGGACTTCCCTGGCAGTCCAGTGGTTAAGACTCCACACTTCCATTGCAGGGGGCACTGGTTTGATCTCTGCTCAGGGAACTAAGATCCCACACACTGTATGGCCCACAAAAACCAAAACCAACCAAACAAATACATTCCATGGATTAAGCAGGAAAACAGACAGAAAGATTCTGAAGATCCCAGGCTGGGCGAGGCTGAGGGAGCGGGCACTTCTGATTGGAGAGATGACCTGCTGCCTGAAGTTCCTCGTGTCTGACCCTGTCCTGCAGGAGGGGCACCTGGGTCAGCCCAGAGAAGCACCCCACACAGGGTTCATGTGCATCCTCGCTTGAACTCTGCTGACCCAGGAATAGGGAGCCCCGAGCCTCCAGCTTCCCCGCAAGTCCCAGGGACACATCAGCCCTCCCCCCCAGGCAGGCTCAGCTTTCCTTTCTGGACTTTTTCCATTCACCACCAGCAAGAGACCCAGCTCTGCCATGGATAAATCCCAGGGTGCAGACTGAGAGGCCCCCAGTTCAGCCCACGGTGGACCCCCCACCACACCAGCAATGGTATGCAGGTATGCCTGCAGAAACTGGGTTTCCCTCTGCTGCCTTCCTGTGTGAGCTCAGTGGGTTCAAAAGCCTGCAGGCCTGGGGTAACACCGATTAGTATGGATGAACTGACATGTCCCTCTCCCGTGGTGCTCCTTGCCTTGAAAGGCCACATCCTGTGGTCACCAAGGGACTCCCTGGAGACCTGGGGTTGCTGCACTTCCACCGTGGCCAGGAAGGGACATGCCCTGGGCTCCCTACACAGCACCAAGCCTCCTGGCAGACGATGGTGTTGACAGGCCTTAATTTGATCAGCCTCATCTGAAGAAGGGAAGAAATGAGAAATCAGAGCAAGTGCTGAACGCTGTAAATTCCGTCTGTGACACAGCCTCACAGGGGGCCTTTCCTAACAGACTGGGGTGCGGAGGCGGAGGCTGAATTCCAAGGCTGAGTTCCACGTCCACTGAGGGCTGCCCTTTCTGCAGAGAGAATGGCGCGGGGCCAACTCACCAGGGCCCCGGCTGCCCTGGATACCCCAAGGGCTCCCAGGACAGGCCAGTGGCTGGGCAGGCGGAGACTGCAAGAATCATCACAAACTTGAATACGTTTGGGGTTTCCTTTCCTGATTTAAAAGCAGATGAGACCCCACCAGGGTCTGTGCAAGTTGGCTCCTGGACCACAGTGCTCTGGCCTGGCCCCAGCGGGCACCCCACCAGCCTGGCACACAGACACCACAGGGGCTGCTGGCACCTGCTTCTCTCATCTCCTGCAGCACCAAGCAGGGCAGGGAAGGCCATTTATGACCCTGCCCCGGCCCACCCGCCAGTCTCCGTTTGCTGGCTTCTCCCACCCTTGAAGCTCGCACACACTGCTCCCTGGGACAGAAACACCCCAAACGCCAGACCTACCTACTACTGTCTACCTGGCAAATCCAGCTCCTCCTTGAAAATCCAGCCCCAACCTTCCTCCTGTTCGGGAAATTTCTGATTGGCTGCCCTTCCCTATGCCATCCACCTGGACCCCCAAATCTGTGTTTTCATTCCGTCATTGGCTCTTTTTCAGTCCCAGTGATCTACCAGACTCCTTTCATCTGAAGAATCACCCCCATGACAGCCCTCTGGGGTACATCACCTTCACAGACTTGCTGACTTGCTCTCTCTTGTTCCTTGACACACATTGGCACGTGTGCACACAAGCTTACACACTCACAATCACATGCTTCCCACACATTCACACACACACACACATTCACACGTGCTCATTTATAACACACACACTCCGAGGGGAATTCCTGGAAGATTGAGGCCCCCTTGGACCTCTCACAGGACTTGGCAAAAATAAATCAATAAGCCAGAGGCCAAAACCACCTGTTGGATACATACGAAACAACTGTCTTTCTTATTATATATCTGAGCAAACTGAGCTGAGAGAGCTTAAGGGACTGCAGGCGTGGAAGCAGCATTTCCTTGGGAGGAGCAGTTATGGGGAGTACCTTGAAGGGAGGTGTGTCTACCGCTTTCCCCGTCGTAGGGGTGATACACGGTGTGGCCGGGAGGTTAAGGGCTGCGTGTTCACGCCCGCTTGGCCGTGCAGCTGTTGCTGTCGCTACTGATCTTCCCTCTTCTCCTGGGAGAGCAGTTGCCAAGCTGCTAGCAAAATCCCAACGCCCTGCAGGAGCTGTCTGAAAACACATCGCCAGGCCCAGCCACAGGGCAGGCATCACTCCAAAGAGACCCTCGTTGCGGCTCCCAGCCCTGGGGGCCTAGCTGTGCCAGCGGCAAGGATTCAGTATGTGCAGGGCTGGCAGGTGGCTAGGCTGGGTGTGTTACCACGTCCCTTTCTCTCTTTGACCCAGACACACGTTGTTTACATATTGAAGACAGAGAAATAGTCTGCATTTCCAGAAAGAGATATGTTCTCCCATTTTTCCTGGAAACAGGGGGACTTCTTGGCTTATCTTTTGTTTTTTTCATTCTTAACTGAGAAACATTGTTCTCCTAAGAGAAGCCAGGTGGAAATGTTGACTTGGGCCAGGGACATCAGGGGTGGGGAGGGGAAGGAGGAGGGATGGAATGATGGAAGGCAGTGGCTAGGAGTGTGTAGGTCTGTGTTACTGGGCCTTATGTTTATAAAGAAGTCTGAAATTGGATTTGCATGTGAGTCTCTGTTCTGTAGATCAAGCAGCTCAGTCTGTCAGTCGTGTCCGACTCTTTGTGACCCCATGGACCGCAGCACACCAGGCTTCCTTGTCCATCACCAACTCCCAGAGCTTACCCAAACTCATGTCCATTGAGTTGGTGATGCATTCCAGCCATCTCATCTGTCGTCCCCTTCTCTTCTCGCCTTCAATCTTTCCCAGCATCAGGGTTTTTTCCAGTGAGTCAGTTCTTCACATCAGGTGGCCAAAGTATTAGAGTTTCAGCTTTAGCATCATTCCTTCCAATAGATTTTCAGGACTAATTTCCTTTAGGATTGACTGGTTTGATGTCCTTGCAGTCCAAGGGACTCTCAAGAGTCTTCTCCAACACCACAGTTCAAAACCATCAATTCTTACTCAGCTTTCTTTATAGTCCAACTCTCACATCCATACATGACTACTGGAAAAACCATAGCTTTGACTAGATGGAGCATTGTTGGTATAGGAATGTCTCTGCTTTTTAATATGCTATCTAGGTTGGTCATAACTTTCCTTCCAAGGAGCAAATGTCTTAATTTCATGGCTGCAGTCACCATCTGTAATGACTTTGGAGCCCAAGAAAAAGTCTGCCGCTGTTTCCATTGTTTCCTCATCTATTTCCCATGAAGTGACGGGACTGGATACCATGATTTTAGTTTTCTGAACGTTGAGTTTTTAAGCTAACATTTTCATTCTCCTCTTTCACTTTCAACAAGAGGCTCTTTAGTTCTTCTTCGCTTTCTGCCATAAGGGTAGTGTCATCTGCATATCTGAGGTTATTGATATTTCTCCCAGCAATCTTGATTCCAGCTTGTGTTTCTTCCAGCCCAGCGTTTCTCATGATGTACTCTGCATATAAGTTAAATAAGCAGGGTGACAATATACAGCCTTGATGTACTCTTCTCCCAGTTTGGAACCAGTCCATTGTTCATGTTCAGTTCTAACTGTTGCTTCCTGACCTGCATACAGATTTCTCAGGAGGCAGGTAAGGGGTCTGGTATTCCCATCTCTTGAAGAATTTTCCACAGCTTGTTGTGATCCACACAGTCAAAGGCTTTGGCGTGGTCAATAAAGCAGAATAGATTTTTCTTTTTTTGTGGCGCTCTCTTGCTTTTTTGATGATCCAACGGATGTTGGCAATCTGATCTCTGTTCCTTTCCAAGGCAAACTATTCAATATCACAGTAATCCTTCCAAGTCTATGCCCTGACCAGTAATGCTGAAGAAGCTGAAGTTGAATGGTTCTATGAAGAACTACAAGAACTTCTAGAACTAACAGCCAAAAACAAATGTCCTTTTCATTATAGGGGACTGGAATGCAAAAGTAGGAAGTCAAGAGATACCTGGAGTAACAGGCAAATTTGGCCTTGGAATACAGAATGAAGCAGGGCAAAGACCAACAGAGTTTTGTCAAGTGAACGTATTGGTCATAGCAAACGCCATCTTCCAGCAACACAAGAGAAGACTCTACACATAGATATCACCAGATGGTCAATACTGAAATCAGATTGACTATATTCTTTGCAGCCAAAGATGGAGAAGCTCTATACAGTCAGCAAAAACAAGACCGGGAGCTGACTGTGGCTCAGATCATGAACTCCTTATTACCAAATTCAGACTTACATTGAAGAAAGTAGGGAAAACTCAGGTATGTTCTAAATCAACTCCCTTATGATTGTACAGTGGAAGTGACAAATTCAAGGGATCAGATCTGATAGACAGAGTACCCAAGAACTATGGACAGAGGTTCGTGACATTGTATAGGAGGCAGAGATCATCCCCATGGAAAAGAAATGCAAAAAGCCAAATGGTTGGTTGTCTGAGGAGGGCTTACAAATAGCTGTGAAAAGAAGAGAAGCTAAAGGCAAAGGAGAAAAGGAAAGATATAAGCATCTGAATGCAGAGTTCCAAAGAACAGTATAAGGAAAGATAAGAAAGCCTTCTTCAGTGATCAGTGCAAAGAAATAGAGGAAAAGAACAGAATGGGAAAGACTAGAGATCTCTTCAAGAAAATAGAGATACCAAGGGAACATTTCATGCAAAGATGGGTGCAATAAAGGACAGAAATGGTCTGGACCTAACAGAAGCAGAAGATATTAAGAAGAGATGGCAAGAATACACAGAAGAACTGTACAAAAAAGATCTTCACGACCCAGATAACCACAATGGTGTGACCTAGAGCCAGACATCCTGGAATGCAAAGTCCAGTGGTGTCGGGGGCCAGCGTGAGGAACTCCGCCCATGGCAAAGGTCATGAGGAAGGAGGCTTGGCATACGCAAAGGCATGATCAAGTCTCAGGAAACCCCCTGTTCCCAAGCATCTACCCCCAAAACCAAGAGTCTGTTTTATGCTCTCACCTACACCTCTGACTTTACGGGGGGCTCTCCCCCATAACCATTTCTCTCGGAAAAGGAGTTAACTTGCAGCTCCAGTTGATAAAATTCCTGGGCGTGACAAGAGTGTTTCAGCTTACGAACTCCTCTGAAGGTTATCTAGCCTGCCTGTATAGGTTCGTCCGGCCAAATGTGATTGTTTACAGCCTCCCAACAGCGAGAGGCATGAGATGTTTTAGACTTACTAAAGGCAGATTCTTTTGGGAAGTTAGAATTTATTAGTATAGTGGGTTGATTAGGAATAATATTGGTGAAGGGTTTTTCATTTGTTGTGCCAATAATTGCTACTAATTCCCTGCCCTTGGGTGTGACAAGGGTATCTCAGGTCAAACCTCTCTGCTGGCAAACTAGCTTGTGTGATAAGTAAGTAATCCATACTCCTGCCACTATGGGAGCATGTGATTGTTTACTACCTCTCAACCATAAACAGCACAGAGAGTTTGGGGTATTTTGAAGGCCTTAATTAACATAGGGCTTTTCTCATTGTTGAGTCAATGATTGCCGCCAGGCCTCCATGTCCTTAGGCACCTGGGAATATATCAATCAATGTATTTGGAATATAGAAAAAGAAATATAGTAGTTTTTGATGTTAGCAATACTAGATTTGTTGAGTTAATGAATTTTCTCCTTTGTTATAGATCACTGTACTTTGTTATAAATCACTGTGTCCTTGCTATGTAAAAATGTAACTTTATCATTATCTTAAGACTGAATAGATCTTAAGGGGAACATTGGTGAAGGGATTTCATTTGTTGGGCTGATGTTTTGCTGTTAAATCTCCATATTCCCTGCCCTTATAATAAATATAACTAGCATATAAAAAANAATCACTGTGTCCTTGCTATGTAAAAATGTAACTTTATCATTATCTTAAGACTGAATAGATCTTAAGGGGAACATTGGTGAAGGGATTTCATTTGTTGGGCTGATGTTTTGCTGTTAAATCTCCATATTCCCTGCCCTTATAATAAATATAACTAGCATATAAAAAAATAAGTATTAACCTTTTAAGATTAATCATGTTAACCTTGAGTTAAATAAATTCCTTTCTTGATTGTAACTCACTACACCCTCACCCTATAGGAATGTAACTTTATTTGGAGGGTGGTGCCTGGTTTAAGAAAAAACACCCTTGGAAAAAATAAGTTTTTTGGTTATCAGAAAGAGAGAGTCATAAAGTGTCAGAGGCCTCATGGCCAGAAGATGATGTAAAACCCCTAAGACCTTTTTTTATGTAAAGCACCTGATTTTGATAAAGGTCAGGACTGCTGATCCCCACGTGACTCTGTATTCATCCCTATGTGTAAAAAAGGTATATAAGCAAACCTGAAAATAAAGAAAATGGGATCAGTTTCTGGAAAGGCTGATTCCCCCCGTGTCGTTCTTTCTTTTTCCTTCTGGCTGAATTTCCATCTGGGGAGTGGGTCCTCACCAAGCCTACTAATTATGCCTGGGCTTCTAAGATCAGACCGGGGAGGCCTCAGTGCCTCCTCTCCTTCGGGAGAATGGAAAGACGCCTGTGGCCTACCTAGGTGGTGATTGGTATTCCACATAAATCAAGTTATTCAGCCTTCTTTTCTCCATCTAAATTTTCCTACTATACTATTATTTCCTAATCTAATCTTATATTTCTAAAAGTGTTTTTCTCGCCGACTTCGTCTCCACCTTCGAATCACCCTGGATCCACGGGGGCTGGACCCCGGCAAGATGGCAAAACAATGGAAACAGTGACAGACTTTATTTTGGGGGGCTCCAAAATCACTGCAGATGGTGACTGTAGCCATGAAATTAAAAGATGCTTTCTCCTTGGGAAAAAAGCTATGACAAACCTAGACAGAGTATAAAAAGCAGAGACATTACTTAGATGACAAAAGTCCATATAGTCAAACCTATGTTCTATCCCAGTGTCCTTGAAATATAGGATCATGGAGGCCATCATCACCAATGAGCCATCCCAACAATATCTGATCCAAGACGTCTAGAGTCAACCCCAGCAATTTGTATTTGATCAAACATACAAATTAGTTGCTAATTCATATTAAAGTTTGAGAACCATGTCTAATCCCTAATGGATTCCATACAGTTTAGTTATTTAACATTATTTTATCTTTTATGATGTATTATTACTATTGTTTATAGTCGCTGACATTGGTAACTTTTATCTCCCATTAAAAATCTGCACCATCCCCCTCCCACCTTAGGGATCTCAGAGTCTTATTTTTTCTCATTTCCAAACCTATTTATTCAGATAACAACAATTTTAGAAGCAATAGAAAATTTAAAAAAGAAACATAATGAGTTTTGGAACCAGACAAACCTTTCCCAACCCTCAGTTTTTCTCAATAATATGAAGATAATATATAATATAGGATTTCCCAGGTGGCTCAAGGGTAAAGAATTCACCTGCCAATACAGGAGCCACAGGAGACGGCTTTGATCACTGGATTGGGAAGACCCCCTGGAGGAGGAAATGGCAAGCCACTCCAGTATTCTTACTGGGATAATCCCATGGACAGAGGAGCCTGAAAGACTGCAGTCCATGGGATCACAGAGTCGGACATGACTGAAACAACTAAGCATGAGTTCACAATACATAACAAAGTTGATATGAGGATTAATGAGCTGATGTATCACTTGGTGTAGTGATAGAATAACTGTAGACTCAATAAATGTCCATTTTAGTCCTTCCACTATTCTTTACAGTAACCAGAGATATGTAGTCCACATGGCTCCCTAGCACTTCTCTCCAACAGTTCGACTTTGAAGAACAATGACTCAGCCCATCTTGCTGAGTATCACAGGTAGAGGAGCAAAGAGTACTAGCTCTGCTTGTGACATAGGTTTGAATGAAAAGGCTAGGAAAAGAAAGTAGCAGATATCCCACTGCAAAATAATGAGCTCCAGTTTGAAAAAAAAAAAAAAAAGGATTTAGGTGAGCTGTAGACTTTAATAATTCTTAAGAATTAAATAAATAAATAAATATCAAATGGTATATTTTAACTCAACAAGTTATTCTACTTAAAATTTGTGCGCAAATTAAATAGTCTACAAAAATGTTTCTACCACAATTTATTAGGGCTTCCCTGGTGGCTCAGTTGGTAAAGAATTTGCCTGCAATTCAGGAGACCACCTGCAACGCAGGAGACCCGGGGTTTGATCCGTGGGTTGGGAAGATCCACTAGAAAAGGAAATGGCACCCACTTCAGTAATTTTGCCCGGAGAATCCCAAGGACAGAGGAGCCTGGCAGGCTACAGTCCATGGATTAGCAGAGTCAGACACGACTGAGCAACTAAACCACCACCACCACCATGGTTTATTATCTATTTGTGAAAATGAAAGAACAAAATCAAGATGAACATATTTTTGATACATATTGATTATTAAAATAACTGGCAAGCCATCATTATTTGTCATGGAAAGTGAAAGTTTTAGTCACTCAGTCATATCCAACTCTTGTGAATCTGTGGACTGTAGCCTGCCAGACTCCTCTGTCCATGGAATTCGCCAGGCAAGAATACTGGAGTGGGTAGCAATTCCCTTTTCCAGGGAATCTTCCCAACTCAGGGATCAAACCCATGTTTCCTGCATTAGCAGGCAGATTCTTGAAGACTGAGCCGCCAGTGAAGCCCATTTGTCATGGAGGCAACCACTAAAACAAGCAACCAAGCACAAGCTTGTATCAGTACCAGGTATGAAAAATAAATATAGCCTTTGGGAATTCCCTGGCAGTCCAGTGATTAGGACTCGCACTTTCACTGCTGAAAGCACAGGTTCAGTCCCTGGTTGGGGAACTAAGATCCTGTAAGCCACAAGGTACAGCCAGAAAGAAACAAAGTAAAAGGAGATAGAAACATAGCTCAAATCAATAAGAAAGAAATATATATGGAGAAAGTAGATCACATATCAGAAGCCAAATTCCGTCCGTTCAGTCGCTCAGTCATGTCCGATTCTTTGCGACCCCATGAATCGCAGCACGCCAAGCCTCCCTGTCCATCACCAACTCCCGGAGTTCACTCAGACTCACGTCCGTTGAGTCCGTGATGCCATCCAGCCATCTCATCCTCGGTCGTCCCCTTCTCCTCCTGCCCCCAATCTATCTCTCCCAGCATCAGGGTCTTTTCCAATGAGTCAACTCTTCACAAAATTCTGAAAGAGATGGGAATACCAGACCACCTGACCTCCCTCTTGAGAAATCTGTATGCAGGTCAGGAAGCAACAGTTAGAACTGGACATGGAACAACAGACTGGTTCCAAATAGGAAAAGGAGTACGTCAAGGCTGTATATTGTCACCCTGCTTATTTAACTTATATGCAGAGTACATCATGAGAAACGCTGAACTGGAAGAAGCACAAGCTGGAATCAAGATTGCCGGGAAAAATATCAATAACCTCAGATATGCAGATGACACCACCCTTATGGCAGAAAGTGAAAAGGAGCTAAAAAGCCTCTTGTTGAAAGTGAAAGAGGAGAGTGGAAAAGTTGGCTTAAAGCTCAACATTCAGAAAACGAAGATCATGGCATCTGGCCCCATCACTTCATGGGAAATAGATGGGGAAACAGTAGAAACAGTGTCAGACTTTGTTTTTTTGGGCTCCAAAATCACTGCAGATGGTGACTGCAGCCATGAAATTAAAAGGCGCTTACTCCTTGGAAGAAAAGTTATGACCAACCTAGATAGTATATTCAAAAGCAGAGACATTACTTTGCCGACTAAGGTCCGTCTAGTCAAGGCTATGGTTTTTCCTGTGGTCATGTATGGATGTGAGAGTTGGACTGTGAAGAAGGCTGAGCACCAAAGAATTGATGCTTTTGAACTGTGGTGTTGGAGAAGACTCTTGAGAGTCCCTTGGACTGCAAGGAGATCCAACTAGTCCATTCTGAAGGAGATCAACCCTGGGATTTCTTTGGAAGGAATGATGCTAAAGCTGAAGCTCCAGTACTTTGGCCACCTCATGCAAAGAAGCCAAATTACTTACTCATTATTCTGTGTAGTTTAGTAGAGTAGTTCAAATGAAAGTTAGAAGGAATTATTAATTTAGCTCAATGGCTACAGCTACAGGTAACTTCCAAATCTATAATTCCCTTACCTCCACAGACCTCTAATTACAATGACACAAAGAGTGAATAAAAGCCCTAGATAACTGAAGATGCACTTTTTGCAAGTTTATTTCAGAGTTGGACTTTTTTTTTTTTCCGATAAATATTCCAGATAGAAAGGTGATTAAAATTTCTCTGCATCACCCTATTACAGGGCATAAGGTGATGTCTCTTCTTGCGACCTCAGTTTCCTCGTCTGTGAAGGGTTTACAGTTTATTCAAACATCTCTAGCACATAAGTTAGTAACTAGCCCACTGTAAATCTATGTTGGGTCTCTCTACACCACATAATGGCCTCTGTAATATGATATCCAAGTACAGATCTCAGTGTTTATAACACTGTCTTCCTCTAAAGTTTCTAAATAATATGTGGTAGAAGTCATTAATTTGTTTTGTATACTTCTTTAACACAATATCAGAAAGAGTGTTCAGGTGAGCATTAGTAGGTAATGAATTTTCCCACATAGAGATTTCCAGTAATTACCCCCTTGTGCTTTCATCATAGATAAACCATATTTACTGAGTACATGTAGCTGGTTAGTTCCACTGACTAGATAAAAACACAGGAAGGTCAAAATCATGGGACTCATTAGGTACTGAAAAAAGGCTCCTAGGATATTGAGAAAAGGGAACACTTGCACATTATTGGTGGGAATATAAATTAAAACAGCTACTGTGGAAAACAGTATTGAGGTCCTTCAAAAACTTAATAAAATACCATATGATCGAGGAATACCATTTCTAGAATTGAAATTAGGATTTTGAATGTGTATCTGTTTTCCTATCTTATTGTAGCAGTATTCACTATAGCCAAGATATGGAAAAAACCCAAATGTCCATGGACAGATGAATGGATAAAGAAAATATGGTGTGTGTATATATATATATGTGTGTGTGTGTGTATGTGTGTATACATACACACACACACCCCCACACCCCACACATAATGGAATATCATTCAGCTTTTAAAAGGAAGGAAATTCTAATATTTGCCAGCTAGAAAAAGAACCAAACATAGCCAAGAGCCAATAGAAGGAAAGACATCATAAAGATCAGAGCAGAAATGAATAAAACAGAGACTTGAAAAACCATAGGAAAGGTCAATGCACTGAGAGCTGATTCTCTGAAAATATACACAAAACTGATAAACCGTTAGCCAGATTCATCAAGTAAAAAAAGAGCGATAGCCCAAATCAATACAGTCAGAAATGAAAAAGGAAAGATTACAACCAACACCAGAGGAATACGAAGGACAGTAAAAGACCACTAAGAACAACTATATACCAATGAATGGACAACCTAAAAGAAATGGACAAATTTCTGGAAATGTATAATCTCCCAAGACCAAAGAAGGAAGAATTAGAAAATATGAACAGACCAGTTACTAGTAATGAAATTGAATCAGTTTAACAAAAACAAACTTCCCAACAACAAAAAGTTCACAACCAAATGCCTTCATGGGTGAATTCTACCAAATATTTAGAGAAAAGTTAACACCTATCCTCAAAAATTTTTTTTTTAATTGCAGGGGAAGGAGTGCTTCTGAACTCAGTCTGCAAGGCCATTATCACTCTGATACCAAAAATGAAGATATCACAAAAAATGAAATTTAAAGGTCAATATCAATGATGAACATAGATGCAAAAACTCTCAAAAAAATATCAGCAAACTGAATCAAATAATGTATTAAAAGGATTATACATCATGGTCAAATGGGATTTATCCCAAAGATGCAAGGATTCTTCAATATCTGCAAATCAATTTTATGTACCACATTAACAAATTGAATAAAAATGACATAATCATCTGAATAGATGTAGAAAAAGCTTTCAGATGAAATTAAGCAACCATTTACAATTAAAAAAAAACTCTACAGAAAGTGAGCATAGCAAAAACATACCTAAACATAATAAAAGCCATATATGAAAAGCCCACAGGGAATATTATATTCAAAGGTGAAAAGCTGAAAGCATTTATTCTAAGGCCAGGAACAAGGCAACAACGCCCACTCTCACCACTTTTTTTGAACAAAGTATTGGAAGTCCTAGCCACAAAAATCAGGTGAGAAAAAGAAATAAAAGAGAATCCAAATTGGAAAGGAAGAAATAAAACGACCTCTGTTCTCAGAGACATGATACTACACAAAGAAGGTCCTGAAGATGATACCAGGAAGCTGTAAGAGCTCATCAATGAATGTAGGAAAGTTCTAGGATACAAAACTAATATACTGACACCTGGTGCATCTCTATACACTAAAATGAAGGATGAGAAAGGGAAATTAAGAAAATGATTTCATGTATCTTGAAGAATAAAACACCATTTTATTTATTTTATTTTTTAATTTTTTTATTTTTTAATTAATTTTTATTTTTTTAGTCTGTTTTGCTTTACAATACTGTATTCGTTTTGCTACACATTTTATTTTAGCGAAAGGAACTTTCTTTACTGTTTCTTGTAGTACAGGTCTGCTAACAACAAATGCTCTCAGATTCTGCTTGTCTAAAAATATCCCTTTAGGTATGGGGAGAAGGGAGCTCTCCTATATTGTTGGTGGGAATGGAAATTGGTATAGCCACGGGGGAGAAAAGTATGGAGGTTTCATATAAGATGAAAAATAGAGCTACCATATGACCCTGCGGTCCCCCTCCCAGGCATGTATCTGGAGAAAAACATAGCCCCAAAAGATTCATGTGCCCTAATTTTCATTGCAGCACTGTTTACAACAGCTAAGAGATAGAAGTAACCTAAATGTCCATTGACAGAGGAATGGGTAAAGAAAATGTGGTATATATATATATATATATACAATGGAATGTTACTCAGCCATTAAAAAGAGTGAAGCAATGCTATTGGCAGCAACACAGATGGACCTAGAGAGAGTCAGAGTGAGTGAAGTAAGTCAGACAGAGAAGGAGAAATATCATATGATGTCCCTTATAGGTGAAATCTAAAAAGAAATGATGCAAATGAACTTACAAAACAGAGACTCGCAGACTTAGAAAATGAACTTACAGTTGCTGGGTTGAAGGATGGGGGGAAGGGATAGTTAGGGAGTTTGGGATTGACATGTACACACTGCTATTTTAAAATGGATAACCAACAAGGACCCACTGTATGCAGTGTGGAACTCTGCTCAATGTTATGTGGCAGCTGGACAGGACATGAGTTTGGGGAAGAAATGATACATGCATATGTATGACTTTACTGTTCACCTGAAATTATCACAACATTGTTTATCAGCTATACCTCAATACAAAATAAAAAGTTTAAAAAATTAAAATGTCCCTTTATTTTTTGCCTTCTGTTATCCATTTTTGCTGAGTATGCACTGGTCATAGCAAACACCCTCTTCCAACAACACAAGAGAAGACTCTACACATGGACATCACCAGATGGTCAACATCAAAATCAGATTGATTATATTCTTTGCAGCCAAAAATGGAGAAGCTCTATACAGTCAACAAAAACAAGACCAGGAGCTGATTGTGGCTCAGATCATGAACTCCTGATTGCCAAATTCAGACTTAAATTGAAGAAAGTAGGGAAAACTACTAGAATGACTGTATAGAGCTTCTCCATCTTTGGCTGCAAAGAATATAATCAATCTGATTTCGGTGTTGACCATCTGGTGATGTCCATGTGTAGAGTCTTCTCTTGTGTTGTTGGAAGAGGGTGTTTGCTATGACCAGTGCGTTCTCTTGGCAAAACTCTATTAATCTTTGCCCTGCTTCATTCTGTATTCCAAGGCCAAATTTGCCTGTTAATCCAGGTGTTTCTTGACTTCCTACTTTTGCATTCCACTCCCCTACAATGAAAAGGACATCTTTTTTGGGTGTTAGTTCTACAAGGTCTTGTAGGTCTTCATAAAACCATTCAACTTCAGTTTCTTAAGTGTTACTGGTTGGGGCATAGATTTGGATAACTGTGATATTGAATGGCTTGCCTTGGAGATGAACAGAGATCATTCTGTCGTTTTTGAGATTGCATCCAAGTACTGCATTTCGGAATCTTTTGTTGACCATGATGGCTACTCCATTTCTTCTGAGGGATTCCTGCCCGCCGTAGTAGATATAATGGTCATCTGAGTTAAATTCACCCATTCCAGTCCATCTTAGTTCGCTGATTCCTAGAATGTCGACATTCACTCTTGCCATCTCTTGTTTGACCACTTCCAATTTGCCTTGATTCATGGACCTGACATTCCAGGTTCCAATGCAATATTGCTCTTTACAGCATTGGATCTTGCTTCTATCACCAGTCACATCCACAGCTGGGTATTGCTTTTGTTTTGGTTCCATCCCTTCATTCTTTCTGGAGTTATTTCTCCACTGATCTCCAGTAGCATATTGGACACCTAATGACCTGGGGAGTTTCTTTTGGCATCCTATCATTTTACCTTTTCATACTGTTCATGGGGTTCTCAAGGCAAGAATACTGAAGTGACTTGCCATTCCCTTCTCCAGTGGACCACACTCTGTCAGACCTCTCCACCATGACCCACCTGTCCTGGGTTGCCCTGCAGGCATGGCCTGGTTTCATTCAGTTAGACCAGGGTGTGGTCCCAGTGTGATTAGATTTACTAGTTTTCTGCGAGTATGGTTTCAGTGTGTCTGCCCTCTGATGCCCTCTTGCAACACCTACCATCCTACTTGGGCCTCTCTCACCTTGGGTGTGGGGCATCTCCTCACGGCTGCTCCAGCAAAGCACAGCCACTGCTCCTTACCTTGGACGAGGGGTATCGTCCTTTCAAACTGCCTTATGACCCAGCAATCCCACTGCTGTGCATACACACCGAGGAAACCAGAATTGAAAGAGACACGTGTAATCCAATGTTCATCGCAGCACTGTTTATAATAGCCAGGACATGGAAGCAACCTAGATGTCCATCAGCAGATGAATGGATAAGAAAGCTGTGGTACATATACACAATGGAGTATTACTCAGCCATTAAAAAGAATGCATTTCAATCAGTTCTAATGAGGTGGATGAAACTGGAACCTGTTATACAGAGTGAAGTAAGCCAGAAAGGAAAACACCAATAGAGTATACTAACGCATATATATGGAATTTAAAAGATGGTAACGATAACCCTGTATGTAAGACAGCAAAAGAGACACAGATGTGTAGAACAGTTTTTTGGACTCTGTGAGAGAGGGAGAGAGTGGGATGATTTGGGAGAATGGCATTGAAACATGTATAATATCATATAAGAAATGAATTGCCAGTCCAGGTTCGATGCAGGATACAGGATGCTTGGGGCTGGTGCACTGGGATGACCCGGAAGGATGGTACGAGGAGGGAGGTGGGAGGGGAGTTCAGGATGGGGAACATGTGTACACCCGTGGTGGATTCATGTTGATGTGCGGCAGAACCAATACAATATTGTAAAGTTAAAGAAAAAGATTTTAAATTATAGATTATAAGATTATATAAAAAAAAACTCCATTGCTGACACTAGCAAGGAGGTACTCTTTCTACCCCCTTCTGATGTCTATGTCAGAAGCTTTCTCTATCTTCTTTATACTTTAATAAAACTTTATTACACACAAAAAAATAAAATCTAACCACTAAATTTTTGTCCTAATTTGAAAAGGCAGTATCATTTACAGATGTCTGCCTAGAAGGGCACCATCACAAGTGGATTGCTTTTCCTAACTATGATAGTGAAACATTATAAAAATAAGATTTTACACAGTATTTGAAAGCTTCTGTACATCCTCCCACCCAGAGACAACCACCATTGATAATCTTTGTTTATTTCATTTATTTTTTTCTTATGAGATGCCTGCCATTGGATATAATCCAGCTGTTGCTCAGTGCCAGTTCCCTGCTTAGTCCTTATTATCAAATGTGGGGTATAGGAGTAGAAAGGGATTTGAAAGTAACCACTTAGTACTTGCTTAGTTTAATGACAGGAGTTTTTATTTCACAATAACTCAAAAAAAAGGAGCAATGTAAAACTTTCCACTAGAAATAGACAGCCACCACATCAACATCAGTCTGTTCTAGGGTCCAACTCCTGTACAGAGCCTGGCTCCTCTCCCTTTCCTCCCACTCCTGCCTTGCAGTTGGTTCTGAGCATTTTGCTGCAGATTCCCTCCCTCCCTTCCTGCTTGATTCCAGAAAGTCAAACAGCTTTTTGCTGAGGAACCCTGTTAGGGCAGTGTCACCTTTGGTTCCTGGATGCACAAGGTTGATCCAAGTCCTTGGGAAATTTTTATTTTAAATTGGTTTTCATCAATTTTGCAGTAATGCAACCTTGCATTTTATAAGATTGAAATGTTTGGACTCTATTTATGTTATTAGGATGGATTTGGTGAAAGTCCAGAATTTACTAGGAAGTCATTTTTTTCCTTTAGATTTTCAATTTTGCTGCCATGGACTTGCATACTATCTCTAAGTTTTTTCAGTCTTATCCATTTTTGTAGTTATAATATCCATTCCATTCCCAATAATGGCACTTTTGGTTTCTCTTTTCTGAATTGGACTTGACGGATGTTGGCCTATTCGATTTTTTCAAAGAAAACTCATTATCCTTCCCATTATTTTTTAAAATCTTCTTCCTTATTAAATTCCTCTTCCTACTTTCTCTTGGCTTTTTATTGTTGATTTCCTAAACCGAATCATGTAGTTCATGTATTTCCAATCATTTTAAAAAATAAGAATATTTAAAACTATAAATTTCCTGAATACAGGTCCTATATAAAGTATAACTTTTATTACTTCCT
Source organism: Aepyceros melampus (assembly GCA_006408695.1). Lineage (NCBI taxonomy): Eukaryota > Metazoa > Chordata > Mammalia > Artiodactyla > Bovidae > Aepyceros > Aepyceros melampus. The sequence goes on from SJXQ01011731.1 coordinate 170,434, forward strand.
AGATCATTTGTAATTTTCTCTCTGATCTGGGAGTCATTTAGGAAGAGATTTCTTGATTTCTAAGTAGGTTTTTCTGTAATTTTATGATTTTATTTAATGTTATTTGATTATGATAAAAAAAAGTGTAGCCTAAAAATCTACTTTAGGAAATTTATTAAGGATTTCTCAGTGGTCAACAAATAATTGATTTGTAAGTGTTCTATTACATAAGAAGTGAATGGTGACTTTACTTTTAAGTTCCTTATATTATGCAAATGTTGTGTCTTTATTTTTGACAAGTTTGTCAAAATTTGAAAAAATATTAAAGCCTTCCATTATTACTGTGTTTCTTATAAAGAACTTGTAATTCTGAGAGATTTTGTTTTATATATCTGGCTCTTGTGATATTGGTTACACATCTCATGAAGTGAAACTTTTATTGTCATAAAATATTGCCCTTTCTCTGTGGTTTAACTTTTTCTAGTAAAGTATTAAAGATATTTATTAGTATTTAATTTTTGTGTGACAGAAGTGTATATATCATTACTGTATCATCAAAGATGGAAATATATGATTCATGTTATATATTTGAGACAGAGTTAAAGCTGTTCTAATTTTTACCCTTCTCAAGGCATCACCTCAAATGGGAGTTTATAAATTATCTGTATATACATATATCTTGCTACACTCAGTGTAATACAAAGTATATGAGATAATCTTTCCCCTTTACTTCTTATCATAAACATACAGAGACTTAATACACTTGAACTAACATTTAACAGAAAGCTTCAGTATTAACCTTTTTTTTGTTTTGTTTTTCTTTTCACCTTTTGGTCCATTTTACCATTTCTCCCAACCCCCTCACTCTCCACTCCTGAAAACTACAAGACATTAATGAAAGAAATTGAAGGAGACACAAATAAATGAAGAGATATTCTATGTACATAGATTGGAAGAATTAATATTTTAAAATGTCCATACCACCTAAATCAATCTACAGATTCAATGTAATCCCTATCAAAATTCCAATGGTATTTTTCAAAGAAATAGAACAAAGACTCCTAAAATTTGTGTGAAACCACAAAAACTCTGAATAGCCAAAGAAATCTTAGAAATGAAGAACAAAGCTGGAGGCATCATGCTCCCTGATTTCAAGTTATATAACAAAGCTATAGTAATAGAAATAATACTGGCATAAAAACAGACACATAGGTAAATAAAACAAAATTGAGAGCCCAGAAATAAGCCCATGAATATATGTAAATTAATTTTAAACAAAGGAATCAAGGATATACAATGGGGAAAGGATAGACTTTTCAATAAATGGTGTTGGGGGAACTGGACAGCCACATACAAAAGAATGAAACTTGATCACTATTTTACATCATACACAAAAATTAACTCAAAGTGTATTAAAGACTTGAACACAAAACTGAAACCATAAAATTCCTTGAAGAAAACAGACAATAAACTCCTTGAAATTATATTTTTAATGATAAGATTGCATAATTATAATAACTAACATCTATCCCAGAAAGTAATTCTATGATGATGATTTTCAGCTTCAAATAATTGTTGATTTTAGAATTAGGACATTTGACATTTTGCAAGATGTTTATTTAGTTTCCTCTGACAAAAGCCAAAATCGTGAGGATATAGTGAGCTACTGGGCAGAGAACTTAGTCACTGCAACAGAGTGATAAGCCAAGGACCAAATCACTGAAAACTGAGATGCAAGCCAGAGGGAGATACCAGCAAAACTACTACATGTATGTGCTACACAATGTTGAGTATCTGATAAGAAGTTCCTTGGTCAATCCTCCCACAGGCCTAAATGACCTCAGATAGAACTCAGAAAATATTTGAGGGACTGTATCAGTTATCTATTCCTGTATAACAAACCACCCAAAGTTCAGTGGCTTAGAACAACAATCATCTGATTGACTCAACTCAAGATTATTGTAATGAAACTGGATGTAAGGAGGGGTGAAAAACCATGGCCTTTTTTGTAATCTATCTACCACAGGTTCATTGATCCCAAATATGAGGGCTGGAGGGATCTGGAGACAAGCAGGGCCAGGGAGTTCTCCATAAGACGTCAGTATTTAAATAGATTGCTTCACAACATAGCTGAAACGCTTTAACACAATCCATTCATTCTGAGTGGAAAATTACTTTAAAATCATCATTTAGTTGATGCCTTCGATTGTGAAATCATCTTACTCATGCTTTTGAAGCTCCTCTCTGGTAATTAGTTTATTTGAACATCACAAGTGCTCCACTGAGCATATGTTGTTATACTTATTTCCCTTTTGAGGAAACAGAACTCAGAGCAGTGGTTCTTGAAGTCTGCATTAGAATCATTTCGAAAGGCTGTTTAATAAAGAAGTTTAGGAGCTACAACCTCAACCTATTGTGTTAGTTAAGGTTTCGAGCTGCAAGCAATAGCAATGACCCTGGATGATTTAAGCAAATATCAAATGCATTGGTAAGTCAACAGTAGCTCACAGAATCATCAGAAGACAGAATAATAAGGCACAGAAAACAAGCATTGCCAAGGGAGGCTAAGGAGGTATCTGATGAGGACACTACTCTAGCCACTGCCAGACAATGTACTCAAGAGCCTGAACCACTGCTACTGGAATTCTACACATCAGGCACCACCACGGATCCCTCCCTCCTGCCACAGAAGCTCTGGAGATGGGCTGCTGCCACCCCTGCCATCCAGTGTCACAAGATTTAGTGTTCCAATGCCCCCAGATTCACTGTCACTTGCTCCACATTCAATATCTCAAGCAACAGCAACTAAGCAATAGAGTCCTGCCTGCAAATGAGCTTAGAAAACACATATCTTCCTTTTCAGCTTCCATGCTAGAAAGCAGGCTCTGTTCTTTCCCAAAACTCTTGGATCAAGGATTTCCTTAAACATAGGAAGGTGGTCTAGAACCTAGATAAAGAAAGAGAAAAAAAGACTCATGTTCACTCTACAATTAGGATAAAAATATTGGTTGGAAGATATAGCACACATTATGGTGCCTCACTCTTATTCCTTCAGCTCTCACATTCATGTGTTGTCAAAGGCAGCTTTACTGCAAAATTCATGACTCTACACAAGAACTGTTGGTCTGGTCATAGAAGCACTTGGCCTGCCCAATAGCAACCAGAAGTGCAATAAAGTGTATACCCAGCAGCATTCCTTCCACTGTGCATGGACAAGGAGTTAAGTAGATTAATATCCCAACTTCCTTGCACTTCAACTGGCATAACTCTGAAACATATTCTTATACCAGCCTGCAGAATTCTTCAGGGGATTGAGATCATTTCCCACAGTGGGGACTGCTTATTGAAAGTTTGCAAAAGTGATTTATGTGCTCAAAAATGTGTTTTCATATCAAAAGTTTAAGAACCATTTATTCTGACAAATGGAAAGGCTTACACAAATTCACATTAATGGTTACGGTTCCATGTCTAACCTAAAACCAGGTCTGTTCTTTTGGTTCTTAGGCAGTTCTTCCCTCACTAAGTTATATTCATGGCAAAATAGGATATCTGGATTTTTATTTCCAGATGACTTTATGTAAGGAGAGATTTATGAAACAACCAACATAATCCTGCCCAGATTTCAAAGAACAGATAATGTCACTAGTGATTATTCATTTTAAATATATAAGGACACTCTTTCCTTTTTGTTTCCTTTGTGAATGTTTCTTTCTTTGCAAATGCTTTGCATAGAATTCACCCCCAATATTGTTGTTTTGATAGATAATTTTATTTCCATTTTAGAAAAGATGAAAGAGACAAATTCAAAATGAAATAGTCATCAAAGAATGAATCTTTAAAAAAAATAGAACTCTTGCTTGAGTATTACAAATATTTAATTACTTTATATCAATGTTGACACTTGAGTATTAATAGTATTAATAATTGAGTAGCAATGCTATTAATACTTGAGTATTACAAGAATTACTCTTGTGATACTCAGGAAGAGAAATGCACTTGTTACTGATGTAACCTAATGTTAACAGCTTGTCTGTATAAATGATATTGTACAACAACATTTGTGAAAGGGGAAACAAAGGCAGAATGAAACTCACAGTGGTGGCCCACAATAATTTACAGAGTAATATAATGAGTGCAAAAAAACTTTATTAAATAAAATTGAAATAGAGCCAGAGATGAATAATTAGAAACCGAATATGAGAAGAAATAACTAATTTAGGATGTATCCTGAGAGTATCAACAGAATGCATTTATGGTTGTTCTTTTTACACATCAGTGGAATAGTGAATTAGAATCTTCAGTAGGAATGAATGACTCAGGTGTTTGGCTTAGCTGTGTCTATTAGATTATTTTTCTTCATATATTTTAACCAAGTACCCAGAGATTTTCACTCATGTGAACTGTGTTCTCCATTGTGTACACCAAAGGTTTTCTCAAATGTTCTAGTTGGCAGGGGAACATACATTTCCCATCTTCTCTGAGTTTGTAACAAGTGCAGGACTTATCATTAATTTGATCTTGGGCTAGAATCCTATAACCTCTCAGAAGTTTGGCATTTGCCCTTTATGTGACCATATACATAATAGTTTTCATTTTGCAAATATATTACATAGACCAAATGAGATAATATCTGTGCAAATACTTCATAAAGTAACATACATATATTAATACATATTATTTGTATTATTATTGGCATTCTTCCCTCGAGGTATCAAGTACATATTTAGAACATGACTATGGGATCTTACAGGCTTGGACAAAAATCTTGATTTTTCCAATGATTTGGTAAAATTATTTAATGTCCCTTAGCTTTAGTTTTCTCATCCGGAAAATAGAGATAACAATGTCATTCTCTGAACACAAAATGTGCTTCATAGGAGAGGATATCAATGATGTTCATGGTGATGTTGATGATTTTTTTGTTTTTTATTTAAGTTTTTTTGATGTGAACTATTTTTAAAGTATTTATTGAATTTGTTTTACAATATTGCTTTAAAAAATTTTTTTGTGTGTGTTTTTGGCCATGAGACATGTAGGATCTTAGTTCCCTGACCAGGGATTGAACCTACACCCATTATATTAGAAGGCAAAGTCTTAAGCACTGGACCACCAGGGAAATTCTGATGCTGATGATTCTGATAATAATCTGTCACAATTGGGGGCCTCTTTCTGAATTTTTCTACTCTCAGTACTATTTCTTGAATCAATTTTCTTAACTATATTCAAAATCATATAATAGGAATATTTGAGGCCCAAAACATGCACCTAAAGGTCTCTTATTGTCTAATGCTTTAATATGCTAGCATTGCACATCACTTTGTACTTCTGAAAGGGTATAAGAAGAGTGGTATCTCTATCTCAAAGTTCCCTGTTAGTTCATCACTATGAAAAGTATCAGTCATCTACAGCCACAGCAATGTTGCATAACAAACCATCCTGAAACTCAGAGATCCATAATCAATGGAGGTGGCTCTACTCTAATTGTTTCTCATCCTTTCTGGACCAGTGGGCTAGTTGGGGATAAGTACTTCTTATAGCAATAGTATGAGTGAGTGAAGTCGCTCAGTCGTGTCCGACTCTTTGCGACCCCACGGACTGTAGCCCACCAAGCTCCTCCATCCATGGGATTTTCCAGGCAAGAGTACTGGAGTGGGGTGCCATTTCCTTCTCCAGGGGATCTTCCCAACTCAGGGATTGAACCCAGGTCTCCTGCATTGCAGACAGACGCTTTAACCTCTGAGCCACCAGGGAAGCCTAGCATAGGTTTAAGAAATAAAGTGGAAACATGTGTGATTGAGGCTGAAGTTCAGAACTGGCACTTGATGTCTTCCCCATTACATCAAATCAAGCCACATGGTTGAGTCCGAAGTCAAGTGGGAAAGGGAAATATAACCTATTATTTTACTGCAACATCACATGGCAAAAAAAAAAAAAAAAAATTGGATACAGGGAAGGGTGAAGTATCAAGGTAATAATGGCAATCAACCCACTGAAATCCTTGAGGAAAGAGTCTAAGCCTCATTCACTGAAAAATCTGTTTCTAAACCAAAGCCTAATGCATTAATTGATCATTCAACAAGCATTGTACTAGAGCTGAGAATATGCAGCCTGAAACAAAGGCCCCTTCACCAATATAAACAAATCCAGTGAAGAGTTATCTGAGACTGTAATCATAACCTACTTGTAGGAACACAAAAGAGGAAATGGTAGGCACATGTTATAGGTATAAAGTAAGTACTGGTCTGTTGTTCCTTGTCCAGTTCTAACTGTTGCTTCCTGGCCTGCCTATAGGTTTCTCAAGAGGCAGGTCAGGTGATCTGGTATTTCCATCTCTTTCAGAATTTTCCACAGTTTATTGTGATCCACACAGTCAAAGGCTTTGGCATAGTCAGTTAAGCAGAAATAGATGTTTTTGTGGAACCCTCTTGCTTTTTCCATGATCCAGTGGATGTTGGCAATTTGATCTCTGGTTCCTCTGCCTTTTCTAAAACCAGTTTGAACATCTGGGAGTTCATGGTTCACGTATTGCTGAAGTCTGGCTTGGAGAATTTTGAGCATTACTTTACTAGCATGTGAGATGAGTGCAATTGTGCGGTAGTTTGAGCATTCTTTGGCATTGCCTTTCTCTGGGATTGGAATGAAAACTGACCTTTTCCAGTCCTGTGGCCACTGCTGAGTTTTCCACATTTGCTGGCATATCGAGTGCAGCACTTTCACAGCATCATCTTTGAAATAGTTCAATAGGAATTCCATCACCTCCACTAGCTTTGTTAGTAGTGATGCTTTCTAAGGCCCACCTGACTTCATACTCCAGGATGTCTGGCTCTAGGTGAGTGATCACACCATCATGATTATCTGGGTCATGAAGACCTTTTTTGTACAGTTCTTCTCTGTATTCTTGCCACCTCTTCTTAATATCTTCTGCTTCTGTTAGGTCCAGACCATTTCTGTCCTTTATCAAGCCCATCTTTGCATGAAATGTTCCCTTGGTATCTCTAATTTTCTTGAAGAGATCTCTAGTCTTTCCCATTCTGTTGTTTCCCTCTATTTCTTTGCATTGATTGCTGAAGAAGGCTTTCTATCTCTTCTTGCTATTCTTTGGAATTCTGCATTCAGATGCTTATATTTTTCCTTTTCTCTNATGTATTCTTGCCACCTCTTCTTAATATCTTCTGCTTCTGTTAGGTCCAAACCATTTCTGTCCTTTATTGAGCCCATCTGGCTGGATGGCATCATGGACTCGATGGACATGAGTCTGAGTGAACTTCAGGAGATAGTGATGGACAGGGAGGCCTGGCGTGCTTCAATTCATGGAGTCGCAAAGAATCGGACACGACTGAGCGACTGAACTGAACTGAACTGAATTTACACACAGACATAAAGATATTCAACATCAGAGATCTTGTAGCTCCATTTTAAGACAGTCATGAATCTTATATTGTAATATAAAACTCATTAGTTTATAAATAACAGTTAGAATCAGTTAAGTTTACTCACTTGATTTTAAAAGGCCTCTTTTTTGCCTTTTTTTTTTTTTCCTTTCAGTTTTAGGTTCTTCTAACTGAGTCAAGGCTGTAATCTCAGGCAATGTGGGCTGTGTTTGCATTTCAAGATCATAAAACTTATAACTTAAAATTTTCTCCTAAGAATACTTTTGTTCCTGAAACTTCATAATTTGGGAAAGGTATTTTATCAAACCTTTCTCAAAATGCATATACAGAGACTAGTTTGGGAATGTCAAAGAAGCCCCATCTTGGCCATTTTCAGGGTGAGAGTTCTCTCAGTTCCCAATTATGTAAGTACTTGTAAGTGTTAGTTCTCTATCAATTATGCAGGAAGCTGACTGCAACTCTCGTGGGTGGCTGCCCATCCAGGAGCTATTAGTCTTTCAAAATGCAATTTCCCATTTTGAAGGGGTTTTCCTCCAGGTTGCTACAGCAATATGATCTTTTAAGTGTTTCAATTAAGTCCTGATTATGTAATGTTTGCAGAAACTATCCAGAGCCAACAAATTCCATGAAAGTCGGTCCCAGATGAGCTGCCACATCCAACTGCTTTGCTGTGAATGATAAAGGCCTGAAAGATGGGATTTCTTAAAAGGAGGTCTCTGTGAGACCATTACATTTCACAGGCAGATGCCTGACATATCCTTAAATCCCCCAGTGCCTAGAAATATCCCAAAAGACCAGAGAAGAACCGTGCCTATTTCTTTGGAATTAAAATACCCTCATAAATTTGATTCATACGGGTTTTGCTAGGACCACCAAAAACTCAGCCCCAGATAGCCAGTTCTTAGCAGACAAGACAGTCAGTTGAAAACAGATGAGACAAACAAAGCCAAAATGTAAAACACAAAGCCAAACACTGAGACACTGAGCTTTGCAGCAGAAAAAGCAGTCACAAGACAGCTAAACAACGGGATGAGAGTAAGATCCAAATTAACCTCCGCCAAATAATAGAACCTTTGAGTATTTATGGGTGAAGAGTAGGTGTTGTGAATGTTTATCAGAGGTAGGAAAAATATGAGGTAATCATTGTTCTATACAGGCATATCTGAATGACATGCTTCCTTACAAGAAGTATGTTCAAAAAATGAAGGCACTTAGCATGATCTGAGGTAGGAATCTTTAACTCTCTAACATGAAAAGGCAATTCATCAGACAAATGAACAGGCCCAGTTTTAGGCTTGGTGCTCCAAGCTATCAGTTTCAGCCAGCTTGAACTGGACAAAAGCTGACTCTGAATTCCTGAAAAACAACTTCAGCTCCATTACTATAGTGACCAATACATCAGAAGTGTTATCTATAGGGGATGGTGAAAATCTCAAAATGCTTTTTAAAGAAATTAAAGATCAAAATATCTTATACTTATGAATAAGAAGACTTAATATTGTAAGATGGAAACAATCTTCATGTTGATCTATAGTTCAATGTAATCTCTATCAAAATCTCAGCTGTCTCTCTTGCAAAATGGAAAAGCTACTCCTAAACTTTATGTGGAAATACAAGGAACCCAGAATAGCTCAAAAATCTTTAAAAAGAAAAAAGATGAAGCAGTTACAATGTTGTAGCCACACATTCTGGGGAAACAAACTCACTCAGAAGGACAATGCAGATAGTGAAATGCAGTTTATTACACCAGTGGGCCCAAGACAGAGTCTCCTCTTAGCCAAGGACCCTGACCAGTTTTGTGAAAATCTTATATACTGTAAGTGTACATGCTCAAACCCACCTCCCCAGATTCTCTGAAACTAGTCTGAACAAAGGAAAAGAAAGATATAATCAAAGTTAACCCATGATTCATATACCTTAAGTCTAGGTAGTTAACAGTGGACAATTATCAATTGGCCTGTGGTCATACCCCAATAAGCATAATAGAATTTATGATTCTATTTGGTTACACAGGTAATTAGGGTATTCTTTTAGGCAAAGGAGAGTCTAGGTATGAGCCCTGGGACTCTTCCATCTGGGGGCTCTGGTTTTCCAGTTGGTATGTCATTTCCACAGATACTGGGCATATAGCCCAAAGTCCACAGTCCAGCCTAAGATGAAGTCCTGCTTTCAAGATGGAGCCTGTGCTGTCTGTTTCCTCTGTCACAACTGGATTTCAAAACTCATTTCAAAGCTAAGTAACCAAGATAGAGTGGTACTGACATAAGGCTAAATACATTGATCAATGCAGTAGAATGCAGAAAACTCTTCCATTTAGATTAACTTTACAAGAGGGTCCCAAGACAGCTCAATGGGAAAGAAATGGCTTTTCTGACATTTCCAATATAACATTACATATCTTAAAAACATTAGAAAGAAAATAAGAAATTATAAACAATTTTATATCAGAAAAAAGTAAAATTTACATGAAATAAATTTCTTGAAAAACATAATTACTGAAATGGACAGAAGAAATAGAATATCAGAATTGTCCTGTATATCTTACAGAAGGTGAATCTATTATCATTCCACAAGTATATCTACAGGCTGTAATGGCTTCCCAGTGAATATTACACAAACTTTTTCTGAAATATAAAACGGACATTTCCTAGTTGGGTTTATTTTTTCTAAGCCAGCATAAATTGACATCAAATTTTTTTAATTATAAGAAAATTACAGGTCATTATATCTCATAAATATACACAAAATACTAAGCAAAAACATCAAATGAATCCAGAGATATATAAAATAAAATAATATCTCACAACTAAGTTGTTTAATTATAAGAATGCAAGATATTAAGGCTTGAAATCAACTATTATAATCCAACATTTTAACAGAATGAAGGAGAAAAAAATCACATGAATACATGTTGCAAATTAAAAACATTTGAAAAGAAATGAACATGTACAGAAGAAAAGAATTCTTAACAAATTAAAAATAGAATGGAACTTCATTCTGATATGAGTACTATGAAAAGCCTACAATAGACATAAAATGTAATAGTGAAATATTTACATCTCTCTCACTGACATTGGGAATTAGGCAAATTAATCTCACAACTTGTATCCTACATTTTACTGGCAGTTCCAACTGGTTCAATGGGACAAAGAAGAAACAAGGAGAGAGGTTGATCACTGGGATGTGTCCAATATATTGAGTGGGCAAATGTGTTTTTCTGTGATTAGACTATCTGTGGTAAATGAGTACATTTCAAAGGGATGACACCCAGGTCCTTGGGAAAGATATTCCTGGACCATAAATTTGGGAAGGTCAAGGATCTCCAAACCGAGGAAATAGGCTGCAAGTGTCAGATTTTTTTCTCTTAAAAGTTCTGTGTTGCCATGATGACACTTGGTTTCACCTGAACTCAACTTTTCTCAAACCTTGAGCTAACCAATTTGTTTTTCTGTGGAAATATTTCTCTTAAGTTATGTTAATGAAACTATGTATTTGCTTTGGAATTTGCCTTTCTTCAAAATGGTTCCACCTAAGACTAACTTTTTTCCTTTCTAAAACATTGGGCTGATAATAGCTCAACAAACCAGTATTCATATCAATTGTTTTATGGCTGGGGGATGACACACCTAGTGCCATTCTGTCTCAAAAACGCATATTGTGGGAGAGGGGCCTAGTGAAACTCCATCAGCCTTGAGGCCTCTCTCTTATCAGATTAATAGCTTTCTAAGTAAGTAAAGTCACTCAGTCGTGTCTGACTCTTTGTGACCCCATAGACTACAGCCCACCAGGCTCTTCAGTCCATGAGATTCTCCAAGCAAGAATACTGGAGTGGGTTGCCTTTTCTTCTCCAGGGGATCTTCCGACCCAGGGATCGAACCCAGGTCTCCCGCATAACTAACTTTTTTCCTTTCTAAAACATTGGGCTGATAATAGCTCAACAAACCAGTATTCATATCAATTGTTTTATGGCTGGGGGATGACACACCTAGTGCCATTCTGTCTCAAAAACGCATATTGTGGGAGAGGGGCCTAGTGAAACTCCATCAGCCTTGAGGCCTCTCTCTTATCAGATTAATAGCTTTCTAAGTAAGTAAAGTCACTCAGTCGTGTCTGACTCTTTGTGACCCCATAGACTACAGCCCACCAGGCTCTTCAGTCCATGAGATTCTCCAAGCAAGAATACTGGAGTGGGTTGCCATTTTCTTCTCCAGGGGATCTTCCGACCCAGGGATCGAACCCAGGTCTCCCGCATTGGAAGCAGATGCTTTAACCTCTGAGCCACCAGGGAAGTTCACCTAGCTTTCTAACAGACATAAAACATCAGGCTAAAGACTAGCAGAGGGGCACTCTATCTGCCCCCTTCTGATGTCTATGTCAGACTCTTTGCTATCTCTTTTATACTTTACTTTAATAAAACTTTATTACACAAAAGCTCTGAGTGATCAAGCCTTCTCACTGACTCCGAATTGAATTCCTCTCCTCCTGAGGCCAAGAATCTCAATGTCTTTCACAGTTCAACAACATTTCAATTGGTTGGGAGAAGATTTGTATGCATTTTAAGGGGATAAAGAAAGAATTTACAATCACAAATTTTCCAAAATAAATGCTCTAAGGATGATCAGGGGCCTAGAGTCCGAATGAAACTTGTCTCAAGTTTAATCAAGTTGAGGAAAACATAAGGCCATGATGGTTGACTATATGATTTCATTCATATAAATTTCATATAAATTCAAAAAAGGATATGGTATTAGAAATCAGGATAGTGGTTCCTTTGGGGCAGTGAGTGCACAAGGAGAATTTATGAAGTGCTGGTTACTTTATATGTCTTGATCTGGGTGATTATTTTATGAATGTGTTCACTTTGGGACAGTGTTTGATGTATATATAATTATACATAGTTTATACAAGTTTATTTTTAAAATAGAACAGATAAAAAGAAATTGTTGGTATGAGAAGAAAGTTACCATTTTAAATATGGAGATATGTGTAAGAAAGCGAAATTTAATGAAAGATTTGGCAACAAGGAATAAAAATTCCAACATCATCACATATGTGCTTACTATAATAATAGGGCCCATTATTTTAGACAGGGAAACTGAAGAATGAAGAACTTAACTGATATACACAAAATTACAATTATCAAGGCCTGAAAGCAGGGTTCAAATGCAGATGCTTTAACTTTAGAGCTAATGCATTATTCTGACTATTCTTTATCAGTGGAAAACTCTTCCTATTAGGTCAATTCTTTACAGCCAACTCTGCTGTCATTCTGAGCCTTGGAAATTGGGCATGCCTTATGACACCCAAAAATGAAATTGCAGGAGTCTTCTGTCTTTTAGTAAGTACATCTTACCTCATGACAAATTCCAACATGACATCAGACAAAAATTTACACAGTGCTACTACTACTACTGTTTTTAACAGTCAATTAATTGATGCATGTGTATAGTCTAATTGAGTTACTTGCTCTGTGACTCTGTAGTTCTACACAGGAAATAGCCTACAAAGGATTTGATTAGAACATAAATAGCTTAACACAAAATTTACATTTTATTGCCTCTACTTCCAGTTTCTGGTAACCCCTCAAAAGTAACTCGAGATACTGAGACAGAAAAGAAAAGTGATTTAGCCAAAGCCATACAACAAGGAATTCCATCACCTCCACTAGCTTTGTTTGTAGTGATGCTTTCTAAGGCCCACTTGACTTCACATTCCAAGATGTCTGGCTCTAGTTGAGTGATCACACCATCATGATTATCTTGGTCTTGAAGATCTTTTTTGTACAGTTCTTCTGTGTATTCTTGCCACCTCTTCTTAATATCTTCTGCTTCTGTTAGGTCCAGACCATTTCTGTCCTTTATCAAGCCCATCTTTGCATGAAATGTTCCCTTGGTATCTCTAATTTTCTTGAAGAGATCTCTAGTCTTTCCCCTTCTGTTCTTTTCCTCTATTTCTTTGCACTGATCACTGAAGAAGGCTTTCTTATCTTCTCTTGCTATTCTTTAGAACTCTGCATTCAGATGCTTATATCTTTCTTTTTCTCCTCTGCTTTTCACTTCTCTTCTTTTCACAGCTATTTGTAAGGCCTCCCCAAACAGCCATTTTGCTTTCTTTTCCATGGGGATGGTCTTGATCCCTGTCTCCTGTACAGTGTCACAAACCTCAGCCCATAGTTCATCAGGCACTCTATCTATCAGATCTAGGCCTTTAAATCTATTTCTCACTTCCACTGTATAATCATAAGGGATTTGATTTAGGTCATACCTGAATGGTCTAGGGGTTCTCCCTACTTTCTTCAATTTGACTCTGAATTTGGCAATAAGGAGTTTATGATCTGAGCCACAGTCAGCTCCTGGTCTTGTTTTTGCTGACTGTATAGAGCTTCTCCATCTTTGGCTGCAAAGAATATAATCAATCTGATTTCGGTGTTGACTGTCTGGTGATATCCATGTATGGAGTCTTCTCTTGTGTTGTTGGAAGAGGGTGTTTGCTATGACCAGTGCGTTTTCTTGGCAAAACTCTATTAGTCTTTGCCCTGCTTCATTATGCATTCCAAGGCCAAACTTGCCTGTTACTCCAGGTGTTTCTTGACTTCCTACCTTTGCATTCCAGTCCCCTATAATGAAAAGGACATCTTTTTTGGGTATTAGTTCTAAAAGGTCTTGTAGGTCTTCATAAAACCGTTCAACTTCAGCTTCTTCAGCATTACTGGTTGGGGCATAGACTTGGATTACTGTGATATTGAATGGTTTGCCTTGGAATCATTCCATACTCCAAGGCCAAATTTGCCTGTTACTCCAGGTGTTTCTTGACTTCCTACTTTTGCATTCCAGTCCCCTATAATGAAAAGGACAATTTTTTGGGGTGTTCTAAAAGGTCTTGTAGGTCTTCATAGAACCGTTCAACTTCAGCTTCTTCAGCATTACTGGTTGGGGCATAGACTTGGATTACTGTGATATTGAATGGTTTGCCTTGGAAACGAACAGAGATCATTCTGTCATTTTTGAGATTGCATCCAAGTACTGCATTTCGGACTCTTTTGTTGACCATGATGGCTACTCCATTTCTTCTGAGGGATTCCTGCCTGCAGTAGTAGATATAATGGTCATCTGAGTTAAATTCACCCATTCCAGTCCATTTTAGTTCGCTGATTCCTAGAATGTCGACGTTCACTCTTGCCATCTCCGTATGACCACTTCCAAGTTGCTTTGATTCATGGACCTAACATTCCAGCTTCCTATGCAATATTGCTCTTTACAGCATTGGACCTTGCTTCTATCACCAGTCACATCCACAGCTGGGTATTGTTTTTGCTTTGGCTCCATCCCTTTGTTCTTTCTGGAGTTATTTCTCCACTGATCTTCTGTAGCATATTGGGCACCTACCGACCTGGGGAGTTCCTCTTTCAGTATCCTATCATTTTGCCTTTTCATACTATTCATGGGGTTCTCAAGGCAAGAATACTGAAGTGGTTTGCCATTCCCTTCTCCAATGGACCACATTCTGTCACATCTCTCCACCATGACCCTCCCATCTTTGACAAGGTTGTGGTCCGTGTGATTAGATTGACCAGTTTTCTGTGAGTATGGTTTCAGTGTGTCTGCCCTCTGATGCCCTCTTGCAACACTTACCATCTTACTTGGGTTTCTCTTACCTTGGACGTGGGGGATCTCTTCACGGCTGCTCCAGCAAAGCGCAGCTGCTGCTCCTTACCTTGGTCAAGGGGTATCTCCTTACGGCTGCCCCTTCTGACCTTGAACGTGGAGTGAGTAAGTTGTGGTGAATCCAGACAGTGGAATACTACTCAGAAATAAGATGAACTACTGATTCATACAACATGTGGACTCAAACTCTGCACTACATTAAAGAAGTCACTTAAAGGGCAATGAGATGCTGGTACACTGGGCTTCCCTGACAGCCCAGCTGGGAAAGAATCCACCTGCAGTGGAGGAGACTCCAGTTCGATTCCTGGGTCGGGAAGATCTGCTGGAAACGAGATCGGCTACCCACTCCAGTATTCTTGGGCTTCCCTTGTGGCTCAGCTGGTAAAGAATCCACCTGCAACGCACAAGACCTGAGTTCAATCCCTGGGTTGGGAAGATTCTCTGGAGGAGGTTTGGCAACTCATTCCAATATTCTCGGCTGGAGAATCCCTGTGGACAGAGGAACCTGGTGGGCCACAGTCCATGGGATTGCAAAGAGTTGGACATGACTGAGCTGCTGAAAAGCACAGCACCAGCCGTGCATGGGAGCGTTAGTTGTTCTCTAACACTTAGTGTGGTTGGTTGCTGGTTGGTGCGCAGTCGTAACTTATGGTTTTAGTTGGTGTCTCCATGCATACTGGCAGTGTTGGGCATGTTTCCATCTGCCTGTTTACCATCTGTGCATCTTCTTCGGAAAAGTGTCTGTTCTTATCTTTTGTCAGGTTTTTGAGTTATCTTTTGTTATTGGATTTTATATGTTCTTTATATATTCTGAATACAGTTCTTTTCTCAGAGAGGTATTTTCCAAATACTTTCTCACAGTCTGTGGCTTGTCTTTTCATTTTTAAACAATATTTTCCCAAAAAGCAAAAATAATTTAATTTTGGAGAGGTCTAGTTTTTAAAATTTTCTTTTATGGCTCATGGTGGTTGTGATCCATCTGAGATAATTTGCCAAATCTAAGGTCCTTCTCCTTTGTTTTCTTCTAGAAGTTTTGTCTCTTAAGTTTAGGTTTATGGTTTATTTTGACTTATAATTTTTATATGTACCGTGAGGTAATAGTCAAGGTTTTTTTTTTCTTTTGTGTTTTGTATTTGGAGGTCTTAGTGTCCCTGTGTCCTAGCCTCAACTCCCCTTTTTCGACTTTGAGAGACCTTCCTTCCTTTGTGATACACCAGTGTTTTCGCCTTACGTGGAACTTTCCCTGTTCTAACTTTGGCCCTGGCAGAAACGGAAATTCTAATACAAATGGTCTCAACTGTTCTTCCAAGGAGTTCTGGTTCCCTTTAACAGAGTGGCATGTAGGGGCTGGGCTGAGGGGAGGTCGGCTTGTTGCTGTTGCAAGTCATTGCTTCCAGACCCTATTAGCAGAAGATGGGTACACCGTTTACAGAACCACAGGTTCATCCCTCTGATTTCAATCTGTCGTCACAGGGCTCTTCCTCGGTTTCATTCCTTCATGTTTGGATCTTTTCTGCTCCCAACAAGATCAGTATATTTATCCACACCTTCAACAGCAAACGTCCTAAGTAAAGTCCAAGTTATCTCTGCACTTTTTATCTGCACACTGAAGGTGTGTCTTCAGAGCATTGCTTTCATGACTTCTTGGATTATTCTTCCTCTGTGCTAATAGTCATTATATAGTGAATATAGGTATCTTAAGTGCACAGCCCACTAAATTTTAGTATGTGTAAAAAAAAAAAATTCCTACCCAGATCAAGATATGGAACTTTATCATAACCTCTGTAAGTCCCTGTGCCCCATTCCACCCAGAAACAGCTGCTTTCTGTAGTCTCTGTAGATGTGTTCTCTGTGTTCTTAGACTTCACGTAAATACAGTATGAATTGTTTGTTGTTAAGACCCATCCATATGTTTCAGTAGTTTAATGCTGAGTGGTATTCACTGTATGAATGGAATGGAATGTATCCTTGTTCTATTGATGGACATGGATAGTTGAGAGCTACTATAAATAAGGCTGCTAAGTCGTCTTGGGTGCATGTGCAGTCAGAGTTGCTAAGTCAGAGGGTAGGTGTTTATGTAAAAATTGTCAGACTATTTCCCAAAGTGATACACTTCTACCACTTGCTCCCTATCCTTGCCAGGAGTGTCTGTTGAAGTATTTTTTTTAATTGAGTATTTGTCTTTTTATTATTGACTTGTAGGATTTCTTTCAGTGTTCTGGGTACAATTCTTTTGTTTGGTACATATATTACAAATATTCTCTCCCGTACTGAGTTCCCTTTTTTACCTCTTTTTTTCCCCCCAGATTTTAAACTTTTTATTTTGTGTTGGGGTATGTAGGCAGTTAACAATGTTGTGGTTGTTTCAGGTAAACAGCAAAGAGACTTAGCCATACATATGCATGTATCCATTCTTCCCCAAACTCCCCCATTTTTACTTTTTAAATGTTATCTTTTGATGAGCAGTATTTTAATTTTGAGGAATTCTAATTTTACTTTATGGTTTGTGTTTTTTGTGTCCAAGAATTCTTTGCCAGCCTCATGATCATGAAGTTTTCTCTTATGTTTTCTTCTGAAAGCTATTTTATAGTTTTAACTTTCATATTTGGGTCTGTTTTAGCTTCATTTTTGTTTTGGGTAGAATTTGAGTTCTTGCTTATCTAGGTGCTCCAGTGGCATTAAAAAAAGAGAAGGACGTTGCTTTTGCTTTGATTTGTGTTTGCTGACCATCAAGAGGCTGTATATGTGCCGGTCTCTTTCTGCATTCTGTTTTATTGATCTGTTGGTTTATCGCTAAACAATACCATGATGTCACAGATTCTGTAACTACAGGAAGTCTTGACGTCTGGCATTGTAAGTCTGCTGACTCAGTTGTTCTTTTCAAGGGTATCTTTCCTAATGTAGGTTGGATTTGATTTTTATCTTCCTTCTGTGTGATTATGTAATCACTTTAATATACAGTTAGGTTTCTGTTTATAATCCATTTTAGTTTTTCCCCCATTTCTCTTGACTTACGTTTTTAATATATGTAACAGTAAATGCTCTAAAGTGTCAAAACTATACTGAGTATCAAAAAGGTACTCAATAGTGTCCTCTTGTTCCCCTACCTCAATCCTTCCCCCCACCTACTGTCGGAAACTGTTTAATTCCATTGGTTTGTGCTTTATCCTTCCTGAGTTTCCTTATACGAAAAAAGAAGCATATAAACACATACGTATGTCTATTTATGTGTGTGTGTATGTATATATAGATTTAATACTCTGCACCGTTTTGTTTTTTTTTTAACACTCTGTGCAGTTTGCTTTCTTTACTTACCAAGTGCTAGAAATCACTTTACGTGTTTGGAGATTTTCTCATTCCTTTTTATAGCTTGGAGCAGCCAGTATTTAATAAGCTCGGTCTTGGCTGGCGGCTCAGAGCAAACATTAAGCTTGAACCCCTAGTGCTGCATTTGTTCCTGGGCTTTGCTGGGCCAGCTGCCTTGCTGCCATTTGCAGGGGAGCACGCTACACTCAGGGCCGTCTGTGACCCTGGGTAGTGGGAGTAGAAAATGGTGCCCTGCTCCATGGCTCTTTTGGACTCATCAAACCTGAGAACTTTAACAAGCAGAGGGGAAAAAGGAATGGGGGGAAAAAGCATTCAGAACTGTCCACATTGACACCCCCTTCATTTAGTGAGTCTTGTCCTTAATCGCCCTTTCCCGGGGTTTCACGCTGAGCAGTGTGCCTCGCAGCCGGTAATGCGTGTCTGTCACGCTTTCACTCAGTCTTTCCCTCCAAAACAGGTTGCCCGGGAGAGCGGCCCACCCCACATGAAGAGCTTTGTGACCAGGGTGTCGGTTGGGGAGTTTGTGGGGGAAGGTGAAGGGAAGAGCAAGAAGATTTCAAAGAAAAATGCTGCTATAGCTGTTCTCGAGGAGCTGAAGAAGTTACCACCCCTGCCTACAGTGGAGCGGGTGAAGCCTAGAATCAAAAAGAAAACAAAATCCATAGTCAGGGTAAGAACGTGCCTGAAGAAGAGGGCGTTTCCATTGCCTGAAGACAGCTTGGGGTTTGCAAGGCTGGTGAGAGAGGTGGGGCGCCGGCCCACACACGCCTGCCTCGCGAGTCCTTCTGGCTGTCTGGTGCCGCTCCCAGGAGCCCTGGGTCGGGCAGCGCCAGGCTTGGCGGAGGCCCCGGGTGCAGACCCCACAAGGAGCTGTGGTCATCTGTGGGGAGAGGACACCCAGCTGCTTGTCTCTTGCCCGCTGCACGGTTCTGAGTGTGTGGGAGACTCTGGGCGGAGGGGGCCAGGGTGGGCCAGGAGGCAGATACGTACACCTTCTGAGTTTTTCAGTCATGCTCATGAAACATTCAAAAATTACACTGCCCCTCACCCTCCCAGAGAAGGGACGGGTGCCATTTTGGGACATTTATGAATGCCAGGACCTCTCTTGTTCTGATTGTCCGTATAGTTTCATCTTGTGTCAAAATGCAAGTTTTTCTCACACACAACTTAGCATTCTCTGCATAGGAACGTTAGCACACTGCTTCAGTTTCCTTTGTCTACTAGATATCTCCTCTGGTGGGTGTTACTGGTGAGCAGATGAGGATTCCCTGGCATGGAAGGTGCCACCAGGAAGTCACTGTGGGAATTTTAGGTTCTTTCCGCACAGCGTCAGCATTTTCGCGTTACACACACACACACACACACACACACACACACACGATTTCTGGATTTTGAGTCATTGTTAAGAAACCCATCCTTATAATGTAGGCTTTGGGGTAGTTTTAGGAAGTTTGTTAAATTTTTGTACCTCTTTATTTATTATCATCCATTGACATTTGTTGTTCAAAAGCACACATTACAACGATGCTTGCCTGCTCATGATGAATGGTGATGTTGGTTTGCTAAGAAGACCTAAAATCACCTCAGAGCAATCAAAATCATTGAGGCATCTTTCAATGAAAAAAAGTTTAAAAAAGGTGTGATTAATTCTGAGCCATTAGATCAACATAGACATATTCAGCTGTTGTGTCCCAGTCTCTGAATCGGAAGATCCTCTCTGTGACTAACTCAGCACATGGTTTCTACCCTGACTGTTCCTCAGCTACAGAGTGGCCCCGAGTATGGCCAGGGCATGAACCCGATCAGCAGACTGGCCCAGATCCAGCAGGCGAAGAAGGAGAAGGAGCCGGAGTACCTGCTGCTCGCCGAGCGGGGCCTTCCGCGTCGCAGGGAGTTTGTCATGCAGGTGGGCCAGCCGGGCTGTGGGCATCCTCCCGTCTTGGCCGGAGGCGGTCCAGGGCTTGGTCCCTCAGGAGGCCAAGCCCAGTGCGTCGCCCTGCCACCAAATGTTACTAAGATCACGTTGCTTGCCATAGCTTGATGCCCTAACACGTGCTGCTGTATCAACAGGAAGGCTCCTCTTTGTTCTTTGTTACCCCTCAGAGGTTTATATTGTCTTATAAACTATGTAAAGGATCTATTCCCGCTCCTCCTGATCCTTCCATAGGATCTGGAATCCATGGACTAGGGTTACACTTCAGATTGTGCAGAGGGAACAGTTACTGGTACAGGCAGCTGAATTTGTGATGGGAATTTCATAGTGTTTTCTGGTGAAAAACAGAAAACTCTGTGCAGCAGTTTAGACTCATAAAGCACCAGCAGTTAGCCTGGTGTCTCGCTCCACCGTCAGAGGGCAGGAAGAGGAATGATCCTTCCACATAGAAGAGGAAACTGCAGTGTGTTGAGAGGCTCAGTGATTTGCCCAGGATCAGATGGCTGGATGCCAGGCTGGGATTCAGCCTCACAGCTCTCTTCACAGGCCAGGGTTTCCTTAATGTTTGTGACACGGGGCTTTTGGTTTTGGTCTGTCGTCAAGACCAGCTTCCCAGGTGGCCCGGTGGTAAAGAATCCACCTGCCAATGCAGGAGACGTAGGTTTAATCCCTGGGTCAGGAAGATTCTCTGGAGGAGGAAATGGCAACCCACTCCACTAGTCTCAGCTAGAGAATCCCATGGAGAGGACCCCTGGCAGGCTACAGTCTGTGGGGTCACAGAGTCAGACATGACTGATGACTAACACACAGCAACAAGAAGACCAGCCTGGAGGCGGTGGGGAGCTGTGGTGTGGGTGTGTTTCACGGGAGCTCTTAGGGGAGGCAGTGTGCTGGGAGGAGGGGTGTGTATGCATACATTACATGACCGTGTGTGTGTGCGATGAATTGTACTGGTAGGAAGCATAGCACGCAATTTACAGGTACTGTGTAATACCCTGTTGTACATTTCATACATCTGTGACTTAAGTGTGACGGTCAGCGTAGCAGTGTCACAAAATGAGACTCGTGTGAATTCTTTATTCCTCTCTGGTTCCGCAAGGAGGTTTGCTCATGTCATTGCTGAATGACTGGTATTAGCATGAGTCCTGGCTGCTATTTTTGTTTATATTAACAACAAAGACATATCAGAACTTAACTCATATAAACAATATGAACAGCTACTTTGCTGTATCAGATAATTTTCCAAGACTGGGAAGTTTCAGTTTGTTTTGCTGGTTATGTAGTGGCTGCAGGCTTGATGACACTTGAAAGCTTAATCTGCGTTGTTAACCGTCACTTGCCTGTGGTGATAGTTACACAGCTCTGTAAATATCAAAAATCATTGAATTGTGCAAGTAAAGGAAGAGAGTTGTATGGTATGTAGATTATAACGCAATAAAAAAGTTTCTTTTTAGATAGTTAGAAAAAAGAATAGGTAAATCAGCAGAGTAACTTAATCCTTGAGAAGCAGTATTGCCCGAGTCTGTGGTGAGAGAGCTCCCTCTGAGCGGGAAAGAGTCATGTCGCTGCAAGTGGACAACAAACGCACAGCGAGTGGAGAGAGCCTCAGAGCGCAGACGATTTCAAACTGGAGTCCAGCTAGAGGGGAGGCAGGTTAGGTGTTCGTTACCTCTCTTGGTTAAAGTAGTTTAATTACAAGCTTATATAGTTAGTTTAATAATAACTACCTTTAACCACCAGCTCTCCAACAAATTCCTCAGTACTTCATGATGCGCTCTTGCGGGCTGGTGCAAACCAGCTCCAGGGCAGCACTGTGAACCATCCGGGTTCTCATTGTTCTGGGTTCTCTTCCGTTCCTGGCGGGTCTTTATTCTGAAGGTTTGAGCACTGATCTGAGTCCTGCCTTCCGTATGCAGGTGAAGGTGGGGAACCACACAGCAGAAGGCTCAGGCACCAACAAGAAGGCGGCCAAACGCACTGCGGCCGAGAACATGCTGGAGATCCTCGGTTTCAAAGTCCCGCAGTCCCAGCCCTCCAAACCCGCCCTCAAGTCGGAGGAGAAGGTGCAGTCGGGCTCTCTGTCCTCTCTAATTGGCAGGGTGACCTGCTCACCTCATCCAGGGGGACTCTGGCTCCTCCAGGGCACGGCTGCCACCTCCTGGCCGTGAAGCAGCCCTGCTGAGCAGGGTCTTAGCTGTTGCACCTTTACAGGGTGCTCGGGAGGAGAGGTGCATGTCCACGGCTCCAGGCATGGTGCTGGGTTAAGTCATTGCTGCGCCAGTATCTTTGTGGTGTGGGGTGCTTTGCTGGAGGACAGCTTGCTCCAAACCAGTGTATGATTCTAGCATTTGTACTCTTAGAATGAGGCCTCCACAAAAGACTCATCAACCTTAGGCTTTTGTTGTAGAACAGGCTTTGGTTTTCCTGGGACACGGGGATAGCATGATGTTAGATCCAGGGCCAGATCATAGTCTCAGTTTGCGGTTTCTTTTTCATTATGAATTGAACATTAGATAGAAATGATCCCATGTTGAAAATTGCACTTCTGCCGAGGTTGGTAAGCAGGACCCGCAACGAAAGCCATGGCTGACCTTGTTTCCAGATACTGGATGGTCCTTTTGGGATAAGCTTGAAAATGCCAGGACTGATTCAGTTCTGTCAGCCAGTGCTGTCAGCAGAGACAGATGGTTGGCATCAGCTGTGGCCACATAGTTAATAACTGGGATCCCAAGCACTCACCAGAGAATCTGCAGAGATCCTGGACTTGGCTTTGAGGGCTTTCGTTCCAGAATCCTGCAGGGCGTCCCAGGCACCTGGGTCTTGGGAAGAAGCCTGCCGGGGCCGGGTGCCATGTGCCGTGATTTTTGTTGTGTGGTGTCTTCCCCGTCTCTCTGTCACCTTTGATTTGTCACCTTGTCCTTTAGTTGGACATTTGCTTCAGGAAATAATCTTTGTTTAATTGTTTAGCATCAACCTAAAAGTATCAGTCTGGCACCTTCCGGCTCTTTCCCGTTGAGCCTTCCCGTCTCCTCTTGTGAGCGCAGAGCAGAGGCCCCTCTGTTAGGTGCTGCTCACGGACAGGCTGATGTGGCTGCATGTGTGCCTGGGGAGGGGGCGGGGCTCTGCGGGGGGGCATGTTGCACAGGCCTTCCTGCCTGTGCCCTCTTAGTTAAAAGTTAATAAACCAAGATTTGTTGGTTGGAGTTTGTGTAGTTTTGGACAGCAGGAACTAATTTTTGAATGGTTTCATTGATGCTCATTTCTTTCTTTTTTTTTTTTTAAAGACACCTATAAAGAAACCAGGGGATGGAAGAAAAGTAACCTTTTTTGAACCTGGCTCTGGGGATGAAAATGGGACTAGTAAGTGTGATGTTAACACTGTCCTGATCTGATTGTGCTTCTGGCCTTTGCGTGGTTCCTGGTGGTAGCAGGTACCTGGTGAGCGAGCTACAGAGCTG
>SJXQ01011731.1:194351-268451 GCA_006408695.1 Aepyceros melampus
GCTACAGAGCTGCGTGGTTGGCTCTGTGTTGTCCCTGTGCTGTGCTGAGGGAGGGTCAGGGTGGGGCTGTGTAACATTTTTCCAGGCAGTTGATTTGTCTGTGTCCTTCCCTAGGCAATAAAGAAGATGAGTTTAGGATGCCTTATCTTAGTCATCAGCAGCTGCCTGCTGGAATCCTTCCCATGGTGCCCGAGGTTGCCCAGGCAGTAGGAGTCAGTCAAGGACATCACACCAAAGATTTCGCCAGGGTAGCTCCGAATCCTGCCAAGGCCACGGTAACTGCCATGATAGCCCGAGAGTTGTTGTATGGGGGCACCTCGCCTACAGCCGAGACCATTTTAAAGAGTAACATCTCTTCAGGCCACGCACCCCACGGACCTCTGACGAGACCCTCTGAGCAGCTGGACTATCTCTCCACAGTCCAGGGATTCCAGGTAACCGTTTGGACCGAGCTGTGCGGTCTGTACCTCAGTGCGGTCCTCTCTGGTTTCTCTGAGAATCAAATACCTTGTTTTTTAAAGCAAACTCTTTGTCTAGGTAGATGGTTGGGGGATGCCTGGTGAAGGGTGATTCTCAGAAACGGAGGAGGCATGGGAAGTGTTAGAACCCTGGACAGTAAGAGAATATTCTCAACCTTTGGTAAATTTTAAAATTCCAGGGCAACCATAATAATGAAGCCTCTAATTCAGTGGTCGTTACAAATTTAGACTTCATTGAGAACAGATGTGTTGTGTTGGCCCTTTCTAGGGCTAGGAAAGGACACGAGTTCTTCAGACCAGGGTTTTTGAGTACATGTCTAGGTTCTTTGGCGATTCTGGAAGCTGAGGCTCTGGTATCATGCCTGCCCCTTCACAGTAGACCCCACGGATGGCCTTTCGTGCCTGTAGGGCAGGAGCTGGTGTAGACACGCCGGGCTGAGACAGGGACACAGACCCAGAGCCACAGCCCTGCGCCCCCTCGACCTCGCCGCCTCTCCCCGTCCCTCGCCTCAGCTCTCTTTTCTCTTGTAGGTTGAATACAAAACTTCCCCAAAAACAACAAGAACGAATTTGTATCTCTTATCAACTGCTCCTCTCAGCCACCCCTGATCAGCCATGGTATCGGGAAGGACGTGGAGTCCTGCCACGACATGGTGCGTCCCCGATGCGGGCCCGGCCCCAGCTTGCCACTGGTCTCAGAGATAGGGAGAGGGGTTCTCCGCAGACTGTGGGGACAGTTGGCTGTTTTGTAGATTTCATATTTCTGAAGACTGGTCCTAGATTACTGGCGTGATGTCTCATTCTGTTTATCAGAACTCAGGGGCTTTGGCCAACCCTCACCTGCCTTTCCTTGCCGACCTGAGGGGGACCCGGATCTTTAAAGGCTCCAGATACTGAATTCATTTCACCTCTGACCAGAACAAGGAATTGCAGCCCCAAGTTCTAGCAGCTTAGAAAGCCTCTCATTTTAATGTTCTGTTCAGATGAAATTGTTACTGTTAAGAAATGCTAAAACCAAGAAAAGGAATTGATTAAATTAATAGACATAAACTATGGTATATTCATCTGATGGAATATAATGCATTCATTATATGTCACTGAGGGGAATGTGTTCTAATGCTAACACAGAAACATAAGTTTTACATTAAAGTGGGGATATAAAATTTGTACTCTGGTGACCACAGGATGAAAATATTGTAATGTGATACATAATAAAAATAACATAGAGGTAACCATGTATAACTTTTCAGTGAAGTAACCATGGATAACTTTTTAAATTTATATTTTTAATTAAAAATGCAAGCGTGAGAGGGTTATTTAGTGGGCCCGTGTATTTTGTTGGGCAGTAGACGCCCTCGAGTCGCTGTTCGGTGTTGGGCACTAGAGTCCTGAGCGGTGGCCGTGGTCTGACTTTGACTTTTCATTCTCACTAGGCTGCACTGAACATTTTAAAGTTGCTGTCTGAGTTGGACCAACAGAATGCAGAGATGCCAAGAACAGGAAATGGACCAATGTCTGTGTGAGTGAGCTGATTTACATGGAAAGGCAATTCTCTTCCTCATTTGATTAAATTCAAATTGTCTGCTCAACTTAGTAGTGAAACACTTGTTGACTTAGTGACTTTCTGTCCCTTTCCCCTGAAAGCTTTCCAAGTTTTGGGCAGAGAGTGCTACCTTAAAAAAAAAACCAAACTTTTCATAGGTAATACATTCACAAGGTGCGAGTCAGAATCATTTTAGTAAAAGGTGCCCACGGTGCCGGGTTGCTGGGTCTCGCCCTCAGCCCTCACCACGCTGCCCCAGCTGTGCCCTGCCCCGCTCTGGCCCGCCCCACCGCGCTCTGCCCCGCCCGGAGACGCCTCCGCACTCGGAGATGTCGGTTTCTTGTGTACCTTTCCTGTATGTTTGTTTTTAATGCAAATACATTTCTTTCCTTATTTTCATCCTTCCCCCCTGGAGATAACATGCTGTCTACCCATTCTCTTCTTTGCTGTTTTCACTTGATTCTGTGTGTTAGTTGCTCAGTCATATCTGATTCTTGGTGACTCCATGGATTATGTAGCCCACGAGGCTCCTCCGTCCATAGAATTCTCCAGGTCAGAACACTGGAGTGGGCAGCCTTTCCCTTCTCCAGGGAATCTTCCCTGCCCAGGGATCAAACCCGGGTCTCCTGCATTGCAGGCAAATTCTTTACCAGCTGAGCCACCACAAAAGCCCAAGAATACTGGAGTGGGTCGCCTATGCCTTCTCCAGCGGATCTTCCTGACCCAGGAATTGAACCCAGGTCTCTGGCATTGCAGGCGGATTCTTTACCAGCTGAGCGAGCAGGGAAGCACCCTCTAGCCCTCAGTGTGTGTCAGTTATCATAAACTGGGGCCTGAATAGCAGGCTTCTTGATGTCTGCTAGTTCCATTTTTAACATGGCTTAATTCTCTTAAATTTTAAAACTTAGATCATTTTCATGTTTTTCTTCCTTAAAGGTGTGGGAGGTGCTGAACTTTATCTGGCCATGAATCATTGAAAAATCCCAACATATATACTGAAAATGCTGAAACTGCTTTGAACATTTGGAATTTCTGATACCTCCATGGGCCGAGAGACATGATGGGTGAAGGCCTGGAGATGGCAGTGGTGAAGACGGCGGGGCCCGAGGAGGCAGCGGTGTGGCTGCTGGCGCGTGGCAGCGGCTGCTGGGGGCCGGGCGGTTTGCAGCCGCCCCTGGCTTTCTTGGGAAACCGCAGGCCCATGCCCCAGGCACCCTAGTGTTGGTTTTGGTGGGGTTTTTTTATTTGTTTGTTTTGGGTGTTTTTTTTCTTGCTGTGCGAAAGAAGAAACAGAAAGCACCGCCCCTTCTCAGACTGGCTCACTCAGAACACTTTGGGACAAACCCTGGACACCCGCGCTGGAGAGAGAGGGCTGAAAGCCCCAGAGAATATCACATATGCTTCCTGCTGGGCCGCAGCCGACCTTCTTGGCGCGCTCTGGCTCATGCCTCCCGCGGTACCCACACCGTCGCCACTGCTCTCTTCCAGGAGAGATACGTATTCTTAGTTTCATTATTTTCTTTTGATTGAAATGACACTATATAAATTTTCATTTGAGAGTTTCTCAATTGTATCTAGTTACATAGCACAGTTTAGAAGCTTGTCTGAGACTGACTTTATCAGTAATCTAACCGGCAAAGACCATATCCATGTGTCTGTGGTTACACATTTTTATTTCATTGGACTTAACCCAGGACCATTTCAGTGATGCAAATTGTGTGCCCTCTGGTTTAGCTGAAACAGTCCTGGCTTTGATGAAATCTTGAAGTCTCCCACGGTGGTATAAATTGGACAACTTAGGAATTTTAAACTTTAACCGATCATTTGGTTCCTTTTCTGTTTTATTTTTTTGTTAATGCACCAGGATTTAAATGAACTTTGATCTTTGTTTTAAAGATTATTAAACAAATTGTGTGTATATAATATGACTCTTGAGGACACATAGCTCTCCCTACACTACAGGATATGGTCTCCATGCAGCACATATGCAACCGCAGATTGATCTTCCGTGAGCGCTTTATACTGTTGATTACATCTCCACGAGGGCTGGAGAGAACGGCCCATGTTCTCTCTCTAACTGTTGCTTCTGAAGTCGTGTTGCTGTGCACAGAGATGTGTGCGGCGAGGTCCTGCATAACAGCCCAGATGACAAGCACGGTAGCCTTGCGAGTTAAGTACTGCTTGGATTCGTTGTTTACGCTGGAATTTTTTCTCCCCATGGAATGTAAGTAAAACTTAGTGTTTGTCACCAATAAATGGTAATACTAAATTTTTTTTTTTTTTGTTAATTTATTCTCAAATGCCACTACTGCTGGGTTGGTCCTTCCCAACCTGCCCCCGACCCCTTTTTTATTTTTAAGAGAAAAACTTTGTAATGCTTGTGATTTCATTTGGGCAAAATTCTGAAGATCTGAAATAACTTTATATCAAACCATTGATCAATAAACAGCTACTAATGAACGTGTGGTCCTGTCGAGCAGTAACTGAAGAAGTAAGGGAAGATGTGAGATGGCACGAAGTATGGTGCTGGGGCCAGAGCTGCCAGCGAGGGGCTGTGTGGAGCTTGTTGCTAGTGGGCTGTTGGGTTGAGGCCCCGTGGACAGCTAGGAAGAGCATCTATCTGTCTGTCTCTATGTACACACACACCTGCCAAGTCATGTACCTGTTTAAAAGCCACGCGTCTGTCCTGATGCCTTCGGCACCTCGGCACTCTTCCGCCTTCCCTGCTGCGTGTGGTGGTGCTTATTCGGCTGCGCTGGGTTGTGCAGGGTCTTTGACTGTGGCGTTTGGACTCTGGTGCGGGCTGTTGTGGGCTTAGTTGTTCCCGGGCTTGTGGGGTCTTAGTTCCCCAACCGGGGATCGAACCTGTGTCCCCTACACGGCAAGTTGGAGTCTTAACCACTGGACCACCAGGTGAGTCCCTTGGCTGATTTTTCAACTGTGTATTGCCTCCAGCTGCCGAAGTCTGCTGCAGGAAACGGCCTGAGGTTCCCCTGGGCCTTCACTTTTCTGTGCACGTTTGTCTGCCTGTCTGTCCTGTATGCCGAGCATATGCTACCGGGTGGACTCAGAACGCGTACCTGAAAACCTTCTCTGGATTGTAATAATAATTTTGTCGACTGGCTCCTTGGGTTCATGGGCAAGAATAGTGTAAACCAGGCTGAATCCAGCTAAGAAACCTGGGAATGCTCAGACCTTCCATAGCCCAGGGACCATGACTTCCGGAATGGTGGATGGCTAAGTGGCGGTTAGGCCTAGACTGTGTTGGCAGCCAGTTAAGCGTGCCCGAGATCCCCAGCGCCAGAGTGGGCCCAGACCCGGCCCGGTCCTCCCTGCCGTGGTTTGTCATCGCTCCGCTCAGGCAGGCAGCGTCTTCCCGAGGCCCCGGATGAGGGACAGCCCGGGAGGTGGTGGTTCCGTGTGGCCGAGTCTTCTGTGCTGTGAAGAGCGCCTGTAACTAGATGACCTCGTGAAGGGCCCAGATGTTTTAACGGGTGGAAGCTGACCCGGAAGCAGCTCCCCAGTGTGCAGGGCTGGTACTGCCTAGTCAGCACCTTCCACTGTTCCTGCAGCCCAGGCGCTGAAGCTGTTCTGCGGAGTCCCCCCTCTCGGGCTGAGGCATCGGCCGATCCCTGCTGGACGCTCAGAGCCTTCCTGCCACCTCCCAGGCACTCCCTCATTCTGTCCTGTCGTGCGCTCACGGCTCTCCTCTCAGGGATGCAGACCCGCGTCTACTTCTGAACCTCTCCCAAGAAACGGATGAAAGCGAGTTCCTGTCCGTCTCAGCTCGGTGGGAGCGGATGGATGACTGCTGGAAGAGGCCCCGAGGCCTGCGGCTCTGTCGGCTGTTGTCTGCCGCCCTTTATGCAAAACTGAAGCTGTTCATTCCCTGACTTTGAAGTACGATCCCTTCTCCCTTTCGAGCAGCCCATTAAGACTCTGACCGTGTTCACAGCTTTTGCCGTGCCCGCTTATCTCTGATTCACTTCTACTTTACTTCATCCAGTCCTTGTTCAGCTGCTTGAGCGTGAGCAGCTGCTCCCCGGGGAGACTGTTTCAAGGCTGCTGGGTGCCATTCTGAGGTTCTGAGTTAGAGAACGCGTTTCTAATAGGTCCCAGCTAAGGTACAGGTACTTCTGGAACTAGTGTCCTGAGCAGCAAGACCATGACCTTGCTAGTGATTTTTATCCTGATACAAAACTCAACTCTAAACGGTAGATGATTCTTTGGATGGCACCCCCAAATTCCGTGAATGATGGCGAGACGTGGTACCTTTGACTGAAAGGACAGACGGCTTTGGCCTCACTGTTGGGGGCTCCGCAGGCCACGGTCCCGGCCCGTCTGTCTCTGGGACTGGAGGCAGTGTTCTCAGCTGCCTGTTGGGACGGGGGCCTGGAAGGCTCAGCCTGCGGCAGTTGGCTTCGTTTGTCCCCCCCAGCCCTCACCCCCGGTTTCTTGTTGGGAAGGTTTCTCTGCAGTCTTCTTCCAGCCTGAGACCTAGAATCATGACCATGGGGCTGGCCTCAGCTGAGCCACGGCTCAGAGTGGGACTGTCGGCCTTCCGAGGACTCCCAGCTCTGCTTGCCTGAGTGGCGGGACCTGGTGGGAGCTAGGTTCCTCCCCACTGCTCTGCAGACTCATCTGGGGACCCTTTAGGATCCTTAGGGGACATCTCCTGAGAAACCCAGTTTCCTGGAGCAGCATTCCTCTCTAGACTCCAAAGGGTTGACCCTCAAGTGCTTGCAAGGAGCTGGGCCCTCTTTCCAACACAAGGTAAACCCCTCCTTTTGCTCCCCACCTCTCCAGTCCTCCCTTCTGCGTCAGGTCTGAGCAGCTTTTCCCTGACCTGTCTACAGTGGCTACTCTACTCTTCCTTCCACGTTGCCACGTTTTGCTCTGAGGGAGAAAGTGGACTTTTAAGTCTCATATCACACAGCAACCCCAGAGAAGGGTGGCTGGAGGGCGGCTGCCTGCCCAGGGGCAGTGTGTTCATCTGTTACTGCATTCTTAGAGGGTCCACAGGAAACTGCCTTGTACATTCTTTTCACTGGATTCCAATACTCCTACCAAGAATATGCCAGGGTGGACCCAAAGCTGTATCTTGCCTTGTCGCACATGGAGGTCATGTTTCTAACCAAGGAGCAGAGAGCAAGGAATAATAATCAAGAATTGGGCTGGAGAGCCAACACTCAGGTTTTCTGAAATGGAGTAAAAGATCACAGTCCAAGAGTGGGGAGACCACCAACATTCCCGGTGTTGGCCTCGCAGTCACACCCGTATTAACAGACTGCATGTGTGCCAAGAGGCTTCAGTTGTGTTACTCTGTGACCCCATGGGTGTAGCCCACCAGGCTCCTCTCTCCATGGGATTCTCCAGGCAAGAATCCTGGGGTGGGTTGCCATGCCCTCCAGGTGATCTTCCCAACCCAGGTCTCCCACACTGCAGGCAGTTTTTTTACCAGCTGAGCTAGACACCCTATTTATTATTAGACTTTTACCACATGCAGCTAATATTCTGACTGAATGCCAGATTCGTAGTGCCCCACAAATAACAAAATGATGCCCATTGTGGGTAGGGATGTGTGACAGAAATTGGCAAAACCTTTCCCACAGGAAAACTGGCCCAGTAATTCCAGCTTCAGGAAAAAAGAGATGGAAGATTGGCCTAAAAGGTTGTCTACTTAAAGATTTATAAAACTCTACATACCTAACAATGATTGTATGATTTGGTATTGATATATCCACATGATAAAACTATATAACCACTGAAAATTATATTTGCCAAGTAAATGTTTTAAATGGTAAAAGGTTTTTCTAAAAAGCATATACAATTTACAGAATGATCTAAACTTTGCTTAGAGAATAAAAATGCTTGAAGATAAGAATGTGAATGCTTTTTAATTGTTAAAATATTTTCCCATATTTGCTACAAGGAAAACATTTATAAAAGAGAAAGATACAGTCAAACAGCAGGGAGAATCAATGGGTCCAGCAAGAGACTGATGAAGAACTCTGCAGAGACAATGGCCCCTGTGTCTAGAACCGTCCTGAGAGAGGGCCTTGCCTAGGCCAGGACTCCCCGTCTTCCCATCTACGGGGCTGCTGTGCAGGCAACCACCACCTCCCAGGCACGTCTGCACCCCAGCCTAAACAACAAGTACTGATCAGTCCTCCACAGGTTCTCCTAATTACTTCGGTGCTTTTTGTTAAAACCATCCTGACAATAAGTAGCGGTATTCTCCTTCTCCAAAAGAGGAAATAGTACAGTGGAGGTAAAGGCCTCAGTGGCAGACATGTGATTTAAACCCAGGTTGGCCTAATCCCAAAGTATGAACCCAGCTCTCCATACAGAGCTGGCCCAACCAAGGAACAGCCACTGAGACGTCTCGAAAACACACCACAGCAACTCCCCTCCCGTCTTTAAACTCTTTATAAGATAGATATAAAAACTGTCTTGGATGCAGTAGGAAATGTCAATTTAAACAATTAAAAAAAAAAATTAACAATATTCATGAATTATGCTACAGTAAAAGAATGCAAGTAACCAGCATTCCTGTTCAGAAACTATTTTAAGAGGTGCAGTTACAAAGTGAAATGGTTTCTCATTCATTTTAATCGAAGAAGGAAAAAATTCAGAACCTGAACTGATGAGGACGCCGAGACCAGGGTTCCCCAGAACAGTGGCCTGCCTGCCCCAACTCAGCTGTTACCCAGCAGCTTTAGCAAGCTGAGAACCAGAGCTCCGCCAAGCACCAAAGCAGCACCAACTCTGTTTGCCATTCCAGACGTTTCACCTGTATTAGATCAGGTTCATAGTTTAAAAACATCTCAGTGCTATCTCAATATTCATCTGCCAGTGATGACTTAAGCCACATAGTAAATGACTTAATGCTTCCATTACTATTCAAAAATAATTATTAGGCTGGTAGGTACAAGTACACTAGATTAAACTGGAAATCTCTCAAGCAACAAAACAAAACCAACGTGAAGAAAATAAAGCATTCAAGTCAGGCGGGGAAAAAAAAAACCACCATATAATCTGTACAGAATCAGATTCTGGTCTCACTGCACTAAACAGACAATCCCCACATCCTTTGTAAAAACTGTGCCTCCTCACGTCGATAGTCTTGATTCTTTATCCTCTAAAGATAGAGGCCATGGGACCCTGGATTTGGTCAGGGAAGAGCCGGGCTGGCAGCCTTTACCGAGATGGATGCCATGGTTCAAAAAGTCCCAAGGAGCCTGTGATCTGCAGAGAAGCCACTGAACAGGAGCAAACACCTGCACCACCTAACGCAGCCCCAACAGCCTCGTGAAGCCAGGCTGGGCATTTCTTCCCAACTCAGAGGAAACCATTTCCCACAGTTCATGCTGCCACCCAGGAACTGGGCTAACAAAGTCCTCACACACAAGCCGCAAACCTGCAGTGATGGTTCCCTTTCCCTTATTAAAAAAAGACTAGGGAATCTGAATTTGAATTGTTTAGAAATTAGGATTTATGGAGTCCAGGAGAGGAAAAACTTAAAGAAAATTCTTCATTATAAAAATATTAGCACCAAAAACCTGTCCTTAAGATGTTCTTAGATACATATTTTAGGGCTTTTTCTTTTTTATTGCTCATTACAGATTTAAAACTATGAAATGTGCATTTCTTGGCAAGTTACACAAGTGATTTCTTTGCTTATTCACATTTCCAGTAAAAGCTTAAGGAAACGGACAAAAACACAAAGGACAGGAGAAATACGAATGGCAACAGCCTAGAAACGAAAGGACTTTGTAACAAAAAACGCCTCCACAGTGTCCATCGAAACAGTGCAAATGCTCAGATCAATGTCATACACTAAGCTAGTAGTAAGACTTGTCTTTGTAGCTGCAAACTGAAAAAGTCACTCACTTATATGATCACACAAATTAATTTGCTCAAGGTTCAGCTTAAAACATTTAATAGACAAGTTCAAAAAGAACACGTTTTGTTTTAATGCAGCTGTGCTCAGATGTCTACATGATGTCCTCAGAAACCATTCTGGACTAAGCCAATTCAAAAAAGGCAGTTCAAAGCAGCGTCACACTGGCCGCCTGGAGGTATCCCTGGAGATACTGGAGCGCTTCCGCGTTGAGGCTGGTGCTCACCATGGAGGGGACCTGCAGATGGGAAATGAATGGCAGATCTGAAACGTGGACCCACAGGAATGACTGTTTACTGTTCAGTGTGACAGTGGTGTTACGGTTGCTTAAATCAAGTCCTGTTGGTTACTGATGCCTAACGAAGTACTCATGGTGAAATACATGATGCCTAAGGCTTGCTCTCAAATTACTTAGTGAAGGTCTGTAATAAATGAGTATTTATTACAGTTTCTAAGTTATGTTCTAAATTTTTCATAATAAAACAATAAAAAATATAGATTTTCTGACAAAATTTCTAAGACTGTTTCTGGCTAATGCAATATAAAGCCATTATTACATTTACTCTATGGTCCGTTATTTCTGAATATGTTGCACTTAAAAACATTAATACTTCCATTTTAAAAATGGAAGATTATTTCATTCTGGGAAATAAATACATTTCTAGTCAAGGGTTTTATCCTCCACTTTGTCTTTACTCCGAAGCCATCTGCACATCACCATAGAGGAGACGCAGAGCCTGTCACTGAGAGACCTGACTGCATGTGCCTGCGGGAGACTGTGCTGGAAGGAAGACAGGTGCTCGGGGGGCTGCCCTCAGCACTGCCCCACGGGGGCCTGTGACCCAAGCAGAGTGATTCAGAGGAGGTTAGAGTTCTCCAAGGTGACAAAGACACGCACCCTTCCTGGACAGGCAGTGGACAGCTTGTGCAGAGACTGTGCCAGGTGGATTTTGGGGTTGTTCACCATCTGACCGACAGGGTCGTGCTCCTTTTTCCCAGCAAATGCCAACTGTGAGAAGGCAGTCTGGTATCCTGGGGTATCTTCTATATCAATAAAATGTTCTTCATCAGGAATGGTATCATCCTCGGGTAACTCGAATAGGCCAATCAGAGACTGTAATAAAGGAGTCCTGGATTGGAAGATGACAAGATTTAAGTAACCTCTTGGAAGACTTAAGTTATTAATGAAGGAGCAATGCCTTCAGAGACACAAAACTATAGACTCGTGGTCTCAGGAGGAGTAAGAGATCCTTGAGATTAAGATGGACACCAGTGATGTTGTCTAATGAAAAGCGCTCTTCAATTCTTTGGGCCACACATGTGCTTTTGCCCAGAACTCTCAGTGCTGGCTGTGTGACCCAGGCTAGTTAGAAGGCCATGTGTGTGAAGTCAAATTGAGATTCAATGGTCTTAAGTTAGAAGAAATAAGCTTCAAGTTGTCAGATCATTTGACGGAAGAGGCTGCCTGACTGAAACCGTAAGGGAGAGGCAAGAGGTCAAGAAAAGCTAGGTCGTCATGGAGCCAGACATCAAGCACGCATGTAAGATCTTCTGCCTATTCAGTTTCTCCTTTTAAAGACTTAAGCCAGTTTAATGGAGTGACTGTATAAAAGCCTTAGAGATCACCTGGACCAGGGACTTTCAGCAGTCTCTCTAATGGGTCCATGAATTCCCCCACAAACTTCCCTGGTGGTCCAGTGGTTAAAACTCTATGCTTCCACCGCAGGGGGCACAATTTTGATCGCTGGTTGGGGGAATTCGGATTTTTTTTTTTCTTCAAATTCTTTATTGTATAAAGTGAAGTTACTCAGTCGTGTCCGACTCTTTGCGACCCCATGGACTATAGCCTACCAGGATCCTCTGTCCATGGGATTTTCTAGGCAAGAGTACTGGAGTGGGGTGCCATTACCTTCTCCAGGGAACTAGGATCTTACATGCTGCTAAGCATGGCCAAAAGAAATAAAAATAAATTAACCAGGAAACAAAATCTTTCTAGGCCCAGAAGAATCCGCAACTCACGTCTTGGATTTGATGGTAGCTATAGAGGCGGCTGAGGTCAAAAGCCAATTCTCTTGTCCCCCAAGAGAATAAGCTTGGTTAATTTTGTCACCATAGGGGAAGGAAACTGTAATTTCCCCAAACTTCAGAATGGAGTACTTACCACAGTTTGGTGTACTCCGTGTCCATCATTGGGGGACATTCTGTTAGTAATTTGGTTATCCCAACAGCACAAATCTTTTTCTCTACATTTCCAGATACTTTCTGAATTTCAGGAATAATGATTTTTTCCAAAACCATTCCAAACATTCTGTTAATCAAAGCAAAATAAATCCACTCAAATTTAATTACAGTAGTCTAACTTATTTACACTCAGTGACTCCTTAGGAATATAATAAAATACAAAAAAAGGCTGCTGATTTTGGTCAACAGAAAGGAAGAGACCTAAAAAAACCAAACTGCTGCTCTGACTCTGCCACTGTCTTTTGGGAACATTGCACCGTAAGCCAGGCTCAAGGTGATTCTTCAGAGCCATTTTTTGGTCTTGCATATTTTTTTTAATTACTCAAGAAATCTTTAAAAAATAGAGTATAGATAAGAAGAAAAAAGAATCACTATCACCTCACCATCCAGCAATAACCGGTTTTAACATTTTTGGATTATAAACTTTCCAACTTTCTATGCTTACATACCTCTAAGTATGTGAATGTTAAAGGCTGTCTTTTAAAAAAATGATTTGGCTAATGAATATTGTTGCAAACACCCTGGAATTAAAGTTTTCCATAATTCTGCATGGTATAAAATTCTTAAGTTTATACTTCTGTTATTAAGAATTTATCTTATTAAATTCTCTGAAGTGGAAATGGTAAGTATCAAGGCACGTGGACATTCTGGTCTCTGGACAAGTGCGTAGTTTTTGCTCTGTGGAAAGACCATGCTGATTTAGGCGCCACGCGCACTGAGTTAAGCTGCTGCTTCCGCCTGATTCCTTACAGCTGCTGCTGCTGCTAAGTCGCTTCAGTCGTGTCCGACTCTGTGCGACCCCATAGACGGCAGCCCACCAGGCTCCTCTGTCCATGGGATTTTCCAGGGAAGAGTACTGGAGTGGGGTGCCATTGCCTTCTCCGACTTCCTACAGCTAGAAAACATGTTCTCTGGTACCTCTCAGGTTAATTCATTTTTCACATTTCAGTCAGTCGGGAATTATTTTTTATTTACTACAGGTATCTATAAAGTTTTTCTCCAAGAAGTTATTCTCTATCATTACTTTACTGCCTTCCTTCCCTAGTAAATGGGTAATGCTGCTTAACTGTATTCTTAATGTATATATACTAAGTCAAGAGCAAAATTTCACTGATCCCAATATTCGCACTGCTGGCCTTAACAGAGGGAGGCTCCTGGAGACACGGCAGACATGTAACACAGCATAGAGCCCTGGCTGTAAAGAATCCGGCGGGTAGGGGCAGGGACCTTTAGGAATTAGAAAAATGTTTGCAGGTATTTTCTTCTTTACAGCCCACTCCCCACCCCCAACCCCCCCCGCAAGAATATTTTGGAAACCACAAAGATACTGTCACTGCATCGAGAACTATACAGTCATCTATAAAACAGACTGAGAGGTCAGATATTTTGTTTTTAAAAACAGGATGATAAATAATAAAAGCAGACTTACTTTGGTTGTATACCATCAAATATTTCCTGCAGTGCTAGCGCCCCGTATTTTATACAGTACAAATTAATAAAGACTAAGAAACCTGTCAAAAGGAGACGCAGAGTATCAGTACAGAGGACTGCATTAAGTAAGCGATTCAGTCAAAGTCTGCCAAATAGTTTGGCATCAATCCTGGCCTTTTAATACAACTTAGCATTAGTCGCTCAGTCATGTCTGACTCTGGGTGACCCCATGGACTGTAGCCCACCAGGCTCCTCTGTCCATGGATTTTCCCGGCAAGAATACTGCTGTGGATTGCCACTTCCTTCTTCAGGGGATCTTCCTTATCCAGGGATCAAACCCACACCTCCTGCATTTGCAGGTGGATTCTTTACCATCTGAGCCATCAGGGACAAAAGGTTTACACATGGTCTCTCTCTGATTTATATTTATGATTTTTCTATTAAAAATATTTTGATGTTTAAACTTACAAACTAACCTTTGGAGCATAGTATATTGAAAATGACTTAGTTTAGAGAACAGAAGCATTTAAAAATATTTTATATATAAAATTTATAAATGATTAAAAAATTTCTGTAGGAAAATTCAAATGACTTTACTTACTCTTGATAAACTTTGTTGTTTTGGAATTCTGAAGTCTTTGGAATAGAAGAATGAAGATTTGCTTTCTGTATTGGTCAACTGACTCACTAAAGAATTGAAGAAAAAAGCAAAAAATAAATCCAGCATTTTTCTGAGTCCCGAACAGAATCCTCAATTAAATGTACAACAAAGCTGTATTCATACTCACGGGGGCATGTGCTCTATTATACTATTTAAAAGATAAAAACCTTGGTGGTCATTGGCTTTGGATGCAATCAGCTTCTGGAAGACACCTAGTAACCCAGGCTACAACAAATTAAATAATAATTAGTTAAAAGAGGCAAGGATTAATTATTCTCAAAGTAGAACAGGTGATCTATTTTGGAAAAGAGTGCATGCTGTAATTATCTAAACAGCATTTTCTCCGTCTGTCTTCTGAAGTATAGAGGGGGGAAAAAAATCCCAAATAATAAGCCCACAATGTTAAGTTTCTACCAGACATAAATAACTAAAGGATACCTAGTTCCAATAAAATGTATGTTAACATTTTCTACTAATAAATTCCCTTTATGGTAAGTTCATTTTAAGAAATTTTTAAAAAATTAAAAAGGATCTGACATCTCTAGTTTCTCAGTTATCTTAAAGATTAGTTATATCAAAATAAATCTGACTTACAATTTTGTCAGCTGCAGCACTTGCTATTGTATTTGAACCTCGTTCTAAGAATGCCTGGAGAAGCCTCACTAGAGCAGGAATATTTCCTGTTCTTTCCCAAAGCACTGGCTGAAGGAGATGAGGAAATAAGGCCATGTAGGATGACGGGATGTCATTTTTGTGTGTTTCCAGAAGCAAAGACATCACTTGAAAGACATACGGAATAAATTCTGTTGATAGAAGTAAAAACAGAGCTTTCAGCCTCAGAATTAATGGCTCTGACACAAAAGATACATATCTCTTAGGCATATTGCATTTTATAATCACTTGAACAATTTTTAATCAACCAGAAAGAAAATAACTTTCTCTACTTACCTTGTACATCATTTTGTAAAATTTCAGTAAACACCAGAAACAAAGCCTCCTCAAAATTTACAACAGCAGCAGGGTTAGACTTGCAAGTTATTCTTATGGATAAACATATTGCCTCAAACATATATGATTAAAGTGAGGTTTGCTTGGGTTCTGAAATTTAAATAAAAAATAAAAAGCTTATGTTTAATAGTCTAATTCACTACCTAAAACATATTTAACCTTACTGAAAACACTATTAAGAAAAAGCCTAGATGTTCAAATTTTATAGTGATTTGAAAATTCAGAAAATGAAATAGTAATACTAATGCCGGTTTGGACTTTATTTTTAATGGGCAAATGTCTACTTATGAAAAATACTTCAGAGGCACCGGAAGGTGACTGCACGAACCTCAGCTGTCAGTGTTTATAAGGAGCTTTATCATGCCTGAGTGCTCCCCCAGAGCCGTCACTGTAACAGTGATGGAGGAGATGGACAGGGACGTGCGGGGCCCGACCCTGCCTCTGGCCTGGTGCGGGGCCTCAGGCCAATCTTAACTTCTGCAGGTCTTAGTATGCCTACACCTGCAGTAGCAATCCTTCAGACCAGCAGCTTTCAATTTTCTCTTTCAACCACAATCCTTTGAAGGGCACCATATAAAGCTGATGAGCTGAAGATAAGCATGTAGCACAGGGCCAGGTCTAAGTGGAGAGACGTTACATCTCTTTTCTTTCAATTCCCCAAAACCCAAGCAGGCCCTAGAGGCTTACCCGGGATTCAGTGGATCACTATTCTCAAAGTCTCCCTAATACTTCCTAGGACTTCATCTCCTTTTAATAGAATAATTAACAATAACACATGAATTTTATTGGCTTTAAACCAATTTTTCTTTTCTAAAACTTGGTATTAATATTTAAATACAGATTAAAATATCTGTAAAATTTTTCATCAAAGGAGTGAACTTTATTTTTGGGGAAATGAGTCAGAAAGAAGAGACACAAAAGGACATTAATCTGAATAGCCTCTTTTGTGTCCATGTGGGGCAAAGCCTACTTCTTCCATCTAAGATTATTTCAGATTGTACTTTCTCAATTCTCTTCAATGAACATGTTACTTCTTAAAGTGAGAATAAAATGTTTTAAAGTTTCTGAGCTTACACTTAACGGTGATGCTGCCATGTCTCCAATCTATGTCACACCCCACACTTTCAGAATCATATATTAACTGCTGGTCAGGAAGAATTCACACATCTTTCCCTGTCCGACTGACTGCCAAGGAGTTCTGAGGCTCAAACAGTTTGAAGCATTTAGGTTAAAAAGCAACCGCACTTTCAAAACTGGCTCTGTTACCTTACTAACAGCTAATAGCTTCTGTGTGAGCTGAGTGATGAGAGTAGGGATGTAGGGGATTATGGCTTCCTGTAGGAGGGAGAAGCTTCTCATGACGGCTGTAAAACACAAGGAGAGCAGACACAGTTTAGTTAAACCTCAGAATAACACTTGTTAGGGAGAGAGAAAAGTCTTCTGATTCATAAAATAAAATATTAAGACTCTGAAACAACCCTCAACTCTCTACATTTAAAAATAATCTAAAATTTCCCTTCCTTTTAAAATCAGGCAACAAAATTTATTTATTTATGTTATTTCCAGAAGGTTTAAGGGACAGTAAGAAATAATGAAGTGACTAAAGAGGCAGGTAAAGCGGAGGTGAGTGAAGCAGGAGATGGACACAAGGAGCAGCAGGGGAAGGGAGTTTCCCCCATCAGCAACCAGGGGCATGGAGTTTTGCCTAGAGTCTACTGGAAATATCACAGCCCATCACAAGCTGAAACATAAGGCCACCTGCCCATCTTCCCACAAGAGACTAGGAGCCTGAGAAAAATCCGGAAATACACATTAGTGATAGAGGGCCCATGCTGTGAAATTAACTGTTCATTAACAGATACCCGAAACACACCGGGCAGCGGAGATAAATACATTACTAGGCTAAAACTATACGATGGCTGTTTCTATACAAATGGAACAGACGTTTACTAAGTAGGGCATCTACGATATGCCAGGCGCACAGAACACAAAGTTATCCTCTTTCCTCCTAAACTTTGCTATGATGCCAAAGGCTCGCCCTCCAAGTAGCTAAGCACTCCCTATCCTGCAGCTCAGCTTAGACACCACTTGCTAGAAAGCCGAGGTTAAGGATGGGTCAGCGTCCCTCCACTGGGCTGCCACAGAATCCCTTCATTCACTCATGCAACAGTCTTTACTGAGAAGCTGGTACATGCTACATACATGCTCCTGCACACCCTAGGAACACAGCAATGAAGACCAGGGACCAGTCGGCTGCCTCAAAAAATGGACATTAAACACCAGTAGTTACACGTCACTGTAGGGAGAAATACAGTGCTGAAAACACAAAAGCACCTAGATACACACTTAGAAACAGAAACACGTGCACACACACACCCATCCACCTAAGGGTTCTGACCGGCCAAGCCAGAGGCACTGGGAACAGTTTCTTCAACAAGCATTTCCTGCTGCTGCTGCTGCTGCTCAGTTGCTTCAGTCCTGTCTGACTCTGTGCAACCCTAGGGACAGCAGCCCACCAGGCTCCTCTGTCCACAGGATTCCCTGGGCAAGAATCCTGGAGTGGGTTGCCATTTCCTTCTCCAAAGCATTTCCTATTTGTCATATAAACTGT
Organism: Aepyceros melampus; assembly: GCA_006408695.1. Lineage (NCBI taxonomy): Eukaryota > Metazoa > Chordata > Mammalia > Artiodactyla > Bovidae > Aepyceros > Aepyceros melampus. Next base: position 212,229 of record SJXQ01011731.1, read on the forward strand.
GCTGGACCCTTGGAAAGTCCCAGAACTATTACTAAGACATTCCCCTTACAGCACAGATGCCTACAGCTAGCTCCTGCTTCCTTGGCAGTGGTGCCTATCAAGGCACATCTGTGTGGGGTCCATCAGACACACCCAGGTTTCACACCCAGACGTAGCAGAGCATGCTGTCAATAAATGTAGTCCTAGCTCATCTCTGCCCTCGAGAATGTCAGTCAAGGAAAAGAAAAAAGGAGCTTGATACCTTTTAATAAGAGGAGTTCCGTATCAAGTTAGGGTAAAACTTTCTCCGCAAACACTGTTAACAGTATTTTTCACTTAAAAATATCTAAACCTATCAAATTCTCAATATAACCTGAACTACAACTCAGTGTTGACCACCCCTGCAGTCTACGAAATTAGATACTTAGAGTCTGTATACCAGGGAAATGGCCTACCTTTCATAATATATTCATTTTCTGAAGAGCCAGGAAGTGTGAGAGCTTTGAAAAGGTTTGTTAGCAGAATCTCAACAAACGGTGCATTTCTGCAGCTGTAAAGCTATAGATGAAAAAACAGCTTTCAGTCACCACCAACTCTTGAGTGTCACTCTGGAATACCCTTGGCAACTACTAAATCACACTTCTTGGCATAAAGCGAGGCATCCCCCACCACAGACAACTGGCACACAGCTTAGGAAAGCATTTTACGTGTGCTCACGTTAAGTTCCTAAGAAGGCATGTCTGAGAACAAACACAATTAAACAAACCCCAAACCAGGCAAACCCAACATTTTCTAAACTGCTGAGGTCATAACTAGTTTACACCAGTCAACGTTGAGAATGGAACTTGGACTCTCAATCATCTAGCTTTCCAGGAGGTGGAGCAAATTCAGAACTCTTTTCTGCATAAATTCTGAGCCTGAAGACAGTACTGTCTTAACTCACCTCAAAGAATAACCTTTTAACCCTTAACTAGCCACTGAGTGTATCTGGACTTCAAGTCCTTGAAGAAGAACCCAGAATGCTTTTCATCTCAGTTTTCAAGAAATAACACTGTTGAAGAAAGGCCTGAAAGGCATGCAGACCATCCAACCCCCCCCCTTCTTTTTATCCTTGGAATAGGCCTCAAGAGTCACTGCCTTGAACCCCAGAGAATCACTCACTCAGCTGTCTCTTGTCTCAGCACTAAGTAAGATGACAAGAACAGCCAGGCCAAAGGGCTACTATACGGCACTCCTTCAACCAAGGCCCACTTCTGAGATGCCTTCCGAGTGACCATTTTCATTTTAATCTCATAGACATTATGGACATTTTAACTCACCACGTTTCTCTCTTTGCCTTGGCTGCTAGAGGATTCCACAAAAATTCCTGACCTTCTTTTCTATACAGGATCCTCTGACAAACCTCTCTTTATTAACCTCACACCCCAGTTATTTTCCTTTGCTCCCATCTCCTCCACTTAACTTTACTGTCATAACATAGCTACTCTGGCATGCAGTCTCAAATCCTTTCGGAATGAGACACCGTATAAATAAGTGAAATATTCACATTTATTTTTCTAACTCTAATGAAATTATGACTACACTGAGCTATCTCTAACCAGTACTGATGGTCTACAGCCCAAGATGAAAAAATATGCACATCAGATACTTACAGAGTGGCGCTGTTAGGCCCTCTCATAGTAAACAGTCTCTCAAGAGCATGTGCTGCGTAAGTATGGACGACAATGCTCTCAGCCTGAAGATGACTGATTAAGAGGGGAATAGAGACTAACAGATGCTCTTTTGGTACCTGAAAAACACAACACATACGCCATAAGTCACTGACCATCTCTGAGCAAAAGCCAACCGGAAGAGAGTGCTTTGCTGGCTCTGAAAAGTTAGAACCTAATTTTAGAAACTGGTTAGAATCTGATTCTAATTTCCCGCAACTATTATAATGGAGATGACATGACATGGGTGAGAAATCAAAACTTCCTCCTCCACGCAATGGTTCAACTCACATTCACTTTTCCAACCAACTCTCTAGCTCTGAACATGAAACTATGACCCTAGGGTAAAAAAAAGTCATGGAGAAGCAGACTGATTTAATTCCTCTTAGGAACTATACTTCCCACTAGGTAGTTTCTTAGAAAAATCACTCAAGCTGTTTGTGCCTCACTTTCTCTTCTTTAAAAAACAAAGCGGAGAGGGGAGGCATAAACATAAGCATACTACTCTTCACTAAAAACTTCTAAAACTTGAGAATATCTAAGATCCCACAAACCATGTGGTGCAGCCAAAAAAGAAAAAACGGAGAAAAACTGTTTGGCATACTCTCTTCTGTGTAGGAGAGCAGGAAATACATAAACAGATAGAGGACAATTTTAGGTTATATTTTCAAAATTAAGTAATGGAAACATAAACCAAAACTCAAAAAATGCTTACCTTCAGGAAGAGAGAAGGAACAGGGAGGAAAGCTAGACCTTTCTGAATGTACCCCGCCTGACTCTGGAGGCCATGGACAGTAACCTTTCTCAGGCCTCCCACCAAAAAAAACAAAAACCCACAAAGTAGGAATCTAATTATTTATCAAGTTAGTAGAAAAATGCAGAATAATTTCAAGTTGTTTTAAACAGTTATTTCTTGATTATCCATCCAATAGGATAATATGCTAAGGATATAAGATACACAAAGAAATCAAATGGCACTCAGCAGTATTACTTTGGTGATAATATTGGTTTTACTTATTTCCCAGCTCTCTTCATGGAAAAAGCCTAGAATCAGTTTCCCTAGCATCTAGATTATGGTCTCTAAATAACATTTCCCACCTTTAAGGGTAGTAAACTCAGGTCTGGGACAGGAAATATACAAGATGAACCTGAAATATTGTCATATATGAAAGAAAAGAAGCTGCTAAACAGTTACTAAATTTATGTTAAGAAGACACAGGAAGGGACATATGTATACCTATGGGTGATTTATCCTGATGTACAGCTGAAACCAACACAATACTATAAAGCAATTATCCTCCAATTAAAAAAAAAAGAAGAAACGAAGCCCTACATAATGGGGCCCCTGCTGGCCAAAGATGACACCAGAGAGTCAAAAAATAAATTCCATTTGTCTTCTGGAGGTTGGTAAGGCACCAAACTCACTACTCTGAACTTATAAAGGGGAAAAACACGGAGAAGGAAATGGCAACCCACTCCAGTATCACTGCCTGGAAAATCTCATGGACCGAGGAACCTGGTGAGCTGCAGTCCACGGGGTCGCAAAGAGTTGGGCATGACTGAGCGACTAACAATTAGACCACAAAGAAAACAAAGATCAGCAATTTTGTGTGATTTGCCTTTAGGCTCCTAATGGCGTGGCTAGAATTTAAGATAAGAAAGTTGGATAACACTGAGCAGGGGCAAATTGTTCCTAGGGTTTTCTAAACAGGTTTTGTAGTCTTTGTTATTTAAAAAAAAGGGGGGGAGAAAAAACACACAAACATGTATCCCGTTTTCCCCAAATTGGTGATTAATTAATCTGTGAGGCAGTAATGTTGGTTGTGCAAAAAAACAAACATATTAAAAACCAAACAAGTATACATTTAAAAATGGTGAATTCTATATTAAGGTTACCATATCTCAAAAAATGTGATCATCACTCTTAACTTCACATTAGAAATACAGGGAACAGAGAAACAAGAGGTAAATTATACCACTGAGGATGCAATCAGCCAAAGGTAGAATGAGAAACTCTACAAGATAAATGACTGGTTTCTCAAAAAAAGGGGGGGGGTGCGTAGGAAAGGGGAAGAAGGACCCCTCTGTTGTAAACTAAGAGACATGAGACTTATCAACCGTAAGCAATATGTAAACAGTATTTTTGAGAAACGGAGAAAATTTAATCACAGCCTAGTATCCTAAGTTCTTAAGGAGATATTGTTAATTTTGTTAGATGTGGATATCAAATATGACTACACAGAAGGGAAGAGAAGCTGGTATACAATAAAGCTCTTAAGAGAGTTAAGTGGCATGTAACATATAAATGAAAAGGTACTTACTTGATTTCTAAAAATCATAATGTATTTGATGCCATCAGCTTTAAGAACAGGAAACTCATTTACTATTAAAAGAAATAAAAAGTCACAGTTATTTAACTGTTACTCTCAAATCAGTCACAATATTATCAGATTTTAAAAACATGGTTCTGGTAAGCAAATGTCAAGTAATTAAAGCTTAGTTAATTATATAATGATCTACCACATAACTATTAATTCTGGTAAGTTTATGAATAATTCTATTTTTTTCACCTTTACCTTTAGTTTTCACTACAAAGGAACACACGTTACTTATGTAATTCAACAAAAATTATTTGGGCCACAGGAAGTAATGACAGTATCTCTTCCCAGAACCGAAGCCACTCTGAATCGGGAGCAAGCCTCTCCAGATGAGCTTACAAGAGCAGTGGGAAGCACGCTGACTAGTGAAAGGGACAGAATATCGGGCGGCTGTCAAAGCTCTTGGGAGTGAGAGTGACGAGGGAGTCCTCTATGTTATGCCCGCTGTGCAGTGACTGTAAGTCTCCACAACTTTACATCTGTCCATCTGTCTTGATTAACATACTTTCATAAACATATGAAAGTATCCTGAGCATCTATTGTCTCAAGTGCTTTAAACTTACTTCCATTTTTATGAGTTCATTTTTTTTTTAAGTTTTATTTTATTTTTGGCCATGCTGTGAGCTCTTAATTCCCTGACCAGGTACTGAACCCAGGACCTCAGCAGTGAAGCAGAGTACCAACCACTTGACCTCCAGGGAATTCCCAAGAGTTTTGTTTTTTTTTTTTTTCAAATGAGAAGGAAAACAAAAACCAAAGTATGATTTCTAGTGTGAAATTATTAGGATAACAAAGCTGAGTGACAATTCAGTCTCACTTGTTCCTATTTTCCTTCTATATAAGCAACATTTTCCTTAGGGAAAGTTAATTTCACCTGGGCAAGATCGAAGGCAACTGTTTGAAATTCTATCCAACAGAAGTAACTGCAAGGACAGAAGCCACTGTTTTCAGTACCATGAATGATACAGAGCCACGACAGCATTCATTTGGTAGTTCAAAATAACAGTGCACATAAGAATTACAGATACACTGTAAGCTGTATTAAAAACATTTCACAAAACTCACCATTAGCTGATTTTAAATCAGGGAGAATGTGATTCACGAAGAATTCAGTCAGGTTTACAAGCTCATTTGCTTGTGTAATCCCATGCTAAAAAATAAATTCATAACAGTAACATGAACTACCTGTATAAATCTACCACAATGGAAATTTAGGCAGCTTTAGAAAACCAGGTTAAAGATGGAGATAAGTACCTCAAAACATAAACTGCTTACATATAAAATAAGACTGGTTTAACAGATAATAAAGAAACTTCCCTAAACTAAAGAACAGCTAAATTTAAGCTTAGCAAGTCTCCTATACTGAGTCTCACCTAAAGAAACAAGTGTACCATCTATACTCTGGTCTATGAGAAACACGTAAGTAACACATCAATATAAAGTCATTTCTGGAGACTATGAATTCTAATCAGAACACATTATCTAGCAGAGTAAGCTATATAACCAGAAATACATCCCTTCTTTTTGACTTCTGTGCTAAAGGACAACTATATTTTGGAAACAAAATATACTGAAGAGTCACCTTCTGTGTTTGGGCTTTCGATGCCAAAGATGTCACCAGGTAAATGGCTGCGTCTTTGTGTTTCCAGTTGACAGATGGATTTTTGGCATATTCCTGCAGCATGGAATTAACATAACCAGAGAAGATTCCTGTCACGGGTCCCTCAAAAAACTTGCATAATCCTCGAACTAGATCACAAGCAGCCCTGCGTCTAGTATCAATATCTACAAAATCAAAGGGAAATACATCATGGGAGAAAGAAGCAACCACCAACCAACTGATCAAGTTTATAAGAAAACAAATTGCCATCTGATAGCTATAAGCAACAAAAAACAATGAAAGAAATTCTCTCACAAACAAAAAATGATAAAACTAAAAGATCATAGTATGATAAGTACTAATAAGTATATAAAAAAAGAGAAGACAAATGATTCAGCATCTGATACTTTGATATAGCTCATATGAGGGGTGCTTTTTACTACGCACAAGTTAAAGAAGGAAAACAGTTCTCCAAAAAAGGACAGCCGAAATGACCTGACTCCCTTACTTCCCCATATCTGTCAAAAAAAGAGCAACTTTAACACTGGTTCCTAAGAGACCAACAGGTAAAAATCAACATACCAGATCCTTCCAGATCTCTCCTTATGTACTCCTCAGAATTATCTTCAAAGGCTTCTTCATCAGCAGCTGCAAAAGCAAGAGGACACTCAGATCACCTCTCACAAGACATGGCAAGTCACTCCGGCTTTGCAGTTGGGTATGCAGCAGAGCGCGCGGAACCACCGTGTTCTGCAGCAAAGTGTTCTTTCCCAACCAACGACTATTTCACATATTCTTATTAATTGTTCTTAGAGCAGTAAATGCTACCCTGAAAGCTTAGGTAACACGTAATTTACACAGCTGTGAGACAGGCTCACTGTTTAAATGTGAGCGTCCACAGAACTGCACTTTATCACCAACTTTCACAAGTGCTGGAGATTAATACAGGGAGGCCAGCTCTTTATTCTGACAAGTAAAGACATTAACAATCGCCTAACCACTACCATCAGCATTATTTCAGAAAAGTCACTTCAATACCAAAATCAGATAAAGATCTGTCCTTTAAATATGATTTTATGAAAAGGAAAGAAAATAGAACCCTTTTATTTACACTTTTATTTCCTCATTCTGTTCCGGAGTGAATGATCTAATGACTCCTCTTCCTACTCATAAGAAAGACATTCTGTACAGACAGACTCTTAGGACTATTTTAACCTTAAAGCACGAACTAGGTGGGCTTCAATCCTGTATTTAAAAGTTACCAATCACTTCTAGTCTCAAGTCAGCTATTCAAAAACAGCTTTTCTGATTCATGTCGATGTGTAGCAAAATGAATATAGTATTGTAAAGCAAAACAAACTAAAAAAAAAAAATTAATTAAAATAAAATAAAATAAAAAGCAGAAAAAAAAAACAGCTTTTGCCTTGGTTAAATACTAAATGCAATAAAACGTAGACTGAATTTGTTACAAAAAGCAACACAGAGAAGACTTCTTAAATTCTTAAATTTACACTAACATATTCTTTTAAAAAATGAGCTTTTAACTAATCTCCTGAAAAAGCTTTCCACAATTACCTCTAAATTCCATGTTAGGCACAATAACCTTTTCACAGATACTTGTCAGCGTGTTCTGGTCCTCAAAGAGATTCTTATAGTGAGGTCTCTCACAAACTGAAGCCAGAAACTGAATTGCATTACTTACCAACTGGAATAAAACACAAAAAAAACCATTTAAGAGCAAACTGAACCATTTACTTCATGGGGGAGGGATGGGATGCCTTAATTATTTGTCTCCACCATCATCTTACCAAGTCATATTTAACTTCTTGACCTGTTGTAACTAGTAAATTCCAGATGGCTGTGACAAAGCGAGGCAGGTACCGCTGGAACTCTTCATCGTACTTTTGTGCATAGAGTGCAGCGTTATCACAAATCTGGGACTTTAAGAGCTCCAGTAAGCCCGCTTCCTCTTCATCCTCACATCAGAGAGAACAGAGAACTCAGACAACAACTTCAATGTTACCATAAACACGGAGAGTAGCCAAACTCTCCAAAAATTATAAATTCAAAGTGCTGTAAACACATCTATGCCACTGCAGATTTGTTCACCTGGTCTTTCAAGTAAATAAAATATGAAAATGCTTCTTATTTATTCATCAATGAGAACAGTTTTCAAAAGTTTTCAAGTTAAATAAAGCCCTTTCTTCTGGCTGCTGAATTATAAAATATTTATGTATTAAACTGAAAATAATATATTCCTTAAAAAACCTGAGTAATAAACATCAACCATATCACACTTCCATTTCTAACGTAGTCTTGCTATCTCTCAAAAGGGTCTCATTTTCAAATATATTAAAATATGTTCTCTTCCCCATAAGTTAATACTATAACATTCTCACAAATAATAGTTTGCGCCTCTGTCCAGGGGATTTCCCAGGCAAGAGTACGGGAATGGGTTTTCATTTCCTACTCCAGGGGATCTTCCTGACCCTGGGATCAAACCCAGGTCTCCTACATTGGCAGGCAGATTCTTTACTACTGTGCCACCTGAAAGTGAAGTCGCTCAGTCGTGTCTGACTCTTTGCGACCCCATAGACTGTAGCCTACCAGTCTTCTCAGTCCATGGAATCTTCCAGGCAACAATACTGGAGTGGGTTCCCATTTCCTCCTCCAGGGGATCTTCCCGACCCAGGGATCGAACCTGGGTCTCCAGCATGGCAGGCAGACACTTTATCGTCTGAGCCACCAGGGAAGCCCTATAAAACGTTGGAGAAGGGAATGGCCACCCACTCCAGCATTCTTGCCTGGAGAATCCCATGGACAGAGGAGCCAGGTGGGCCACAGTCCACGGGGTCACAGAGAGTCGGATGTGACTGAGTGACTAACACTTTCACGTTTACTGTAAAATGTTAAACCACCACCTAAAGCAGGGGTCAATCTGCTGCCTAATTTCTGAAGTACAGTTTTATTAAAACCCAGCTACACTCATTCTTTGTTTTCATTTATACAACTTATAGTATTGCCCATGGCGCTTTCAACTACAACTGCAGAGCTGAGCACATAGTGCCCAAGTCCAAAATACCTGGACCTTGATAGGCAAAGTCTGCCAGCCCCACTCACAACCATGACAGTGACTAACAGAATAATCCTTAAGACATATAGCAGCAATCCACAAATACTTTCTGAGCTATATTATGTGCCAAAGAACTCAAATTGAGAAGAGATAAAAAGTACAGCTCCTCAAAGCATAAATATCAGGGATGCTACACACAGATTGACATACAGTTAAATGGGCAAACAACTCCCTTAAGAATCCTATGTGAGAAACTTCCTTTAGACTTAAGTGTAAAGACAAGTTTGTTTTCTGAGGGAGTGGTTTCTCCCTAGTGGACTGAAGGAATTATTTTGTAGGAACCCTTTTCTTGGTTGCATCCTCTGCAAATCTCAGGTGAAATGTGCTGTATACCCACAGTAACGCTCGCCCTCTGTACACCACTCCCCAAGCAGATCCGCATCACAGTATTCTTACTATATCACCTTTTACATTTTTGTTGTTTCTTGAGAAAGAGGTAAACCATAAATATAATAATAAATAAGCAAATAAGTAATACAGAAGAAGCGTTATTATGTTGAAAAGCACTTATTACAAAACCCAGATCAGAAACTTACACACATTACAAACTTTCATGCACCCTCTTTCCCACACTGTAGGTGACTTTTTCAAGAGAGGTTGTTATTACAAAGGTTTACGTTTTCTTAGTATCTTCAAAGACAAGTGATTTTCTATTTCATAAAATGCTCACGATGTGAATATTCTTGAAGACTTACTTTCAATAATGTAATGAAATAGCCTTACCTATAAATCGTGACTTATGTCAGTATTACAAGAGTAATTCTGCATATTATAAATAATCAAATGTGGGACACCCCATATAATCAAATTTTACTTGCATTCTTAGAATTTTATTAACAATGCAAGAGTAAATAAATTATAAGGAACCACAATGCTAAATGTTCTCAAATAACTTACATTTTTCTGAAGATTAATTAATATCCTCCCTCCAATATTCTGAGAGGTACTCAAATAATTCTTTTAACATTTAAAAATACTGAGATACAATTGACATTTAATATTGTATTTCAAATAACTCTTAGTTTAAAAAAGCCTACTTAGGAAATAAATAGTACTTACATCAGTTTGTAGAAGCTTATTATCTAATGTTAAGAGGGTATGAAAATTGTTCATCCAAGTTTCCATATTATCTTCAAAAAATTCAGGGAGATCCTAAAGAATAAAAGGTGATTTGAGACTTTGGGTTGAAGTAATTATTGTATTTCAGTAAGTTTTCCCCACAATGGCAAATGTTTTCCACATGCCTAGACTCCAGTCAACTTTCTCAGCTATGTCAACCAACATCTGCTTTGGCAAGAGTTTGCTGCTCCCGCTGGGTCTGGCAGCTGAGTCAACCATTGTCTCTGTAGGCTTTCAATCACAAATGATGCCGCCTGTTTCCTATCCCAATATAAATGTACTTATTCCTTTAAGGTGAAGCTAAGGCTAAAGACTTTCCTTACCCAACACAGTGCTTACCAATACATTTCTTTTCCTTTCTGAATTACTGCAATTTTTTTTTTTAATATAACCACCGAGTCAGGCTTACTGGCTGATACAGTTACTGATTTCCTATGGCACAGAACTGCCCTCTTAATGAGGAATAATCCCCCAAGGGTAAAGATTATGCCTCCTTCCTACTTAGGCTTCCGTCACTAACAAAATTATTAAGCACTTCATTCTACCTGACTTCTACGAAGTAGAATTCAAAGGTGTTAAAAAAAACAAAAAAAAAACAAAAACCCAGTGCTATCTTTAAAAATTTCTCAAATTGCTGTCCAGCTGGACACGGATGAAGGTATGACACTTTGGGCTATTCGTCTCCTCTTCATTCTATCTATTTCTTTAGGAATGCTGTCCCTACCACTGTGAGGGAGTACTGTTAGGAGGATTAAGTCTGGTACTTGGATCTGGCTAAAGTCAATGAAAAGGCCATATCCTTCCTCTTAAATCTCAGTACAGAATCTGTACCAGTAAGACTTCCTTCTTGTCCTGAAGCCCCAACTCTTATTTAAAGTAATGATTCAAGAACAGGAATGATGATTGGAGCCACTACCTCACCAGCAACAGAGTGACCAGGCATTTTCCGCTTTAAGATTGTAGCTGTGTTTCTTGCGAAACACAGAGGTTCCGGTTCTTACACTTTCCCAAGCCTGCTTCTTCACTGTTTTGTCTCCCAGATAAGCTTCCATTAAAAGCTATAAGCTTTTTTTGGCATTACCTAGCCTGAGGCCTCTAATCAAAACATGGTTCCCCCAGCGTCAATACCCACTTAAATGAACAAGAGGAAGGCCTGGGAATGTGCTGTGTCTTCAATAAAATAGAATATAGGATGACATCCCAACAGTCATTTAGGATGTGAGGTTTCCCTAACTTACCAGACTTTTCTCTATGATATATCCACCCACTAGCATGTCTAGAACTACTATAAACTAGAACACAATTTGTAGATAAAAAGTGGGGGGAATCAGAAAACAAAACAACTAATACTTATTCTTTGGGCGGGGGGTGAAATCAGTGCTAGCAAAGAAGTCTTTATCAAGTGAAAAACTTTACATTTGACATCAAAGAATAAGAACCACAACCAAGAAATAAAACAAAACTTACCTGAAAGTTTAAACTGTAGAACAATTTTGAGATTAGGATCAGGGAAGAAAACAGAATCCTCAGAGCAGAGGCATCATTTGCATGGGTGCTGCAGAGTTCAATAGTGGCCTTGGAAAAGAATTTAGGAAGATGGCTTTAGTGTATTGTAAACCTTAGTGAAAAAGCCTTGTACGATGCTGAACCTTTTGGCCAACTCAATATTTACCTATCTTCTCCAAAATTTGGCTTTTAAATAGTAGTGTGCACTCATTTAAGATTTTTGAAAAATACTTTAAAGTATATTTTTTTAACTGTCCATAATAACACTACTGCAAAGTCCCGTGTTAATATTTTGGACTAGATCCTTCTATTCTCCTCTGTGTATATATGCAACTATAAATGTTAAGACTATAAATGTCTTCATATGTGTTCATTAAATAATTTCCTGCAACCTGGCCTTTAGGTTGTTTGCAACTGTTTGTTATTCTAACTGCAATAAGCAAGTTTATCTATAAATCTTTGTGCACACACTTCTAGTTTTCTGAGTTTGAGATTCTAGAATTATATTACCAATGCAGAATGGTATGCTGGGAGTAAGGGTTTTGGAAGCCAGACAGATCTAGATACAACCCAGACTCTTGCTCACAATGAGCATGACTCTGAGTTAAGTTATTTCAGAGCCCCCATCTCCTTATCTATAATTAAGCATAATACCTATCTAATATATATCAAATGAGAAAATATACATAAAAGGTCTTGGTAATTTGTGCACGTCTATTATGTAAAACACAAACAACAAATGTTGCTAACTATATCCTGGAGCCAGGAAATACGAATATTATGGTTTTCTCACTGAAGTGTCAAACTCCAGAAAGCTAGTACCATTTATAATCCAACGGGGAGGACACGAGTGTTCATTTCAGTGCACTCTAGCTAAAAGAGGACCCCCACCAGTTCTACCTGTTCCCGGCTAAAACTTTTAACGTCACTTAAAAGAAATAAAAAAAAAAAAACTCTGCCGATCCAACAGGTGAAAAAAATGATCACATTTGTCCCACTTTATTTTTGAAAATAAGAATGTACTATTAGCAAGATACTCTAACCATGAAAAATTCTGTGCATACTCTATAATTTAGAAGTTGTGACAATCACACAACCTTTCCTTTTTGAAAACAGGAAATGAGCAGCTTTTCTTGATTTAGAAAAACTATTGAGGCATGGTTCTTTATATTGTTTGTGAAACCAAACTCTCCTCTTTCCTTATCGAGGGAACAAAAAGGTTGACATTACTTCTTCTTCAATCTTAAAGAAGTCTCAGAAACATGAAGAACATAGTACATAGTACATAAGAAGTTGCTTATGTACTATACGATGGTGTATATAAATTAAATTCTATAAACAGTAAAATCAAAATATAGACTATTCCTTTAGAGATACACAAATACTTGAGAGAAATACTATGATGCCTGGGATTTGCTTTTAACTATTCATACAAAATCAAAAAGATAAAACAAAGTAAAAAGAAACAAAATGCTAGTAACTTGTTAAACTTGTGCAGTTAATACAAGGGAATTCATTATACCATCTTCTCTGTTTAGATATAGGTTTGATAATTTTCAAAAGAAATGTTGCTCTAAACCATGACCTATCAAATAAGCTTTCAAAGCAATCTCTTAAAATTTATACAAATATTGAAGTGCTTTAAAATGTTAAGTAACTAAAAAATACCACCAAAATGTTATTGTATACCTTAAATAGATTCGTCAAAGGCAAAGCAAAGGCATCCAGAACAAGTTTAATTTCAGTCCATAACTCGTTTGACTTAAATTCATGGCGATATCTAAAAAATCAATGTAAAATAGGTAAATTCACAAATTTTTGTTAACTGACTTTAGGTCTTCAAGGCTAGATTAGACAAATATCTACCGCCAGACAGCTTTCTGAAATAAAAAGGGAATTCAAGCACAGTTTATTAAGACCAGGTATTCTGCAATAGGGCATTATGAAATAAAAATCCTACACTTAATAAGAAATTAACATGATAATGAATTGAGAGGCTTATGTTCTTATTCTAGAATTATCATAAAAGAATGACAACAGTAACAAAAATATACACAAGGATTTTAAAAATATCAATTTACATATCAATACCTTTTAAATAAAGAATGTGCTGTACGAAGGACTCCGTTAATAACATGGAAATCTCCACTCTGAAAGCGATTCACCATTTCAGTCAACAAGTCAGGCCATTTCTGAGGGAAATCTTCTCTGCCAATAATGCTAATGGCATCACTTAACTGGGGGCAGGAAAGAGTCTAATTAGATGAAACCTCTACAAACAAGCCCCCTAACAAGCAGGGCCTCACGTACCTGCTTCTGAATCTGCTCCGGGCTGCTAAGCATCAAGTGCACGATGTTAGCTTTAATGGCTACTCTGTCGGTTCACAAATTTTATTCGGTTCATCTTCAACCTAAAAGCAAAAACATTAACGAGCAAGTAACATAAATTCATATCCATGACTGTACGCATTTGTAGATAAAACAGAACTATTTCTCATTTCCTGGTTTCCTAAAAAAACAGAGGAAAACAGGGCCTTTCTTCTCTATGAATGGGTCACAGCTTCTCTGACTCTCTGATGTCAACTGAGAATCTCAGTTCTATATGGTACTTAATCAAAATGTGGTTAAAATCTTTATAGATATATGCTACTCAGCCCATATTCATCCTCAATTTGATCATTACCTTAAGTTAAAGAAAGGTCTTATCAGTGAAAACTTCTTGACCGTTACCAGTTCAAATGCAGCCAGGACTACATCACCCAAAGAGATTCTGAGTCTCACTAGTTTTATAAACCAAGACAGAGGGGCCTGAATGTCTACAAGTAGATGCGTGGATTTTTAAACATTCTAAAATCCACCAACTCATTTCTTCACCACATGTAAGAACACTTGACTACACAAGTTTGAGAACAGTATTTACTATTTTTAAATTCTTCTGTGGAATGAAGAAAAAAGGACTCTCAGTGAATAAGCAGATGTCAAGTTGATTTTTTAGAAAAACTGACCATTTCTGTCAACTTTAATACCTTCTAAATGTGATTACTATTATTACTAAAAACATTCCCTTTTTCTTTATCCTAACCCAGGGTTACCTCAGCCATGCCATTACTGACATTTTGGGTCAGATAAATCTTGGTTGTGGGAGTCTTTCTTGTGCATTGTAGGATGGTTACCAGTATCCTTGGCTTCTTCCCACAAGTTGTCAGAAACATCCCCCACGCTCCATGACAACCAAAAAAATCTCTAAATACCCCCAGATGGGCAAAACCACCCCCAATTTTAGAACCTTTGTCAAAAGCTAAGGTAGGGAAAATATCCGTTTCTGTTTCTCAATGTATAATTTTATACTGATCATTAAACTTACAGCACAATAAGATTCACCTTGGAGTGGTGGTAGTTTAGTGCTAAGTCATGTCTGACTCTTTGTGACCCCATGGATTGTAGCCGGCCAGGCTCCTGCCCATGGGATTTCCCAGGCAAGAATACTGCAGTGGGCTGCCATTTCCTTCTCCAGGGGATCTTTCTGATCCAGGGATCGAACCCACATCTCCTGCTCAGCAGGCAGATTCTTTACCACTGAGCCGCTTGGAAAGGCCCCATTAAACTTGCAGCATATTAAGATTCACCTTGTAATTAGAAAATATTTCCAAATCCAAGACATAGGACAAATCCCTTATCAAAAACTTCAAATGCATTATACACATTATATATATATTTAAAATGTGGTTTTTCCAGCTTTATGTAATTTTTCCTTGTCCACAATAGAAACTGCTTCAATTATTCATTTAGACTGTGTAACTTTCCACATAATGTCTTTTCAGCAGAGAGCTAAATTTCAACCATGGGACTTCCCTCTCAGTCCAGTAGTTAAGACTCCATGCTCCCAATACAGGAGGTCTGATCCCTAAGATCCCACATGCTACAGGGTGCGACCAAACAAAAAACCAAACCAAACAACAACGACAGAACACAAACTGGAGGTTAAACAAAGTCTCACTCTCTCAAGCAGCCCGGGTTATGAAGCTGACTTAATCAGTATGAATTTAAATAAAACGGGAACTTTCTTGTGAACAAAGACAGTTTTAAAAATATCTTTCTTCCCAAATGGCATTCTTCTTTACCTACTGCATCATCAAACACCTCCAGCGAAATATTGCAAAGGAGTGGCGAGAGGGGACATCCTGGTTTTGCACCTGATCTCAGTGGGAAGGTTTCAAGTTTTTCATCATTACGTATGTTAGTTATAGCTTTTTCATAGTCTTTATCATGCCAAGAAAGACCCCTCTATTTCAAATTTACTGAGTTTTTAACCACGAATAGATGCTGGACTTTGACATGGGCTTTTTCTGCACCTATTGAAATAATAATATGACTTACCTTTTCTCAGTCTATAGCTTTTTGAATGCTGAAACAGCCATGCGTATTGGGATAAATCTCGCTTGGTTATGGTAATTTTACACTTTTTGTATGTTTTGGGGTTTGACTTTTTAATATTTGGTGAGGAGGGTCCTGTTTTTTATCTTTAATCTGTGTCTGAATCACTCAGGAACACTGCACATATAAATCTTTTAAACATTCAGGGTCTTAAACTAGGTACTCACAAAATACTTACAATTCTCCAATTTCTTTTAATATAGTTCTTGAATGTTACAGAGGCACACACTTTAATAACATTATCCTGGGACTTCTCTAGTAATGTTAACAGCAACAATGGGTAGTTCTGATTTCCTTCTACAGATTCAAGAAACTTCTCAGCTGGAAAACAATCCCCATGTTAGAAGATATGTTATTAAAACCAAATCTTAAGTGTATGTATATGTGAACTATGTATATTTCTGACTGAAGCATCAACAAATGGAAAGATCACTTTACCATCCATTAACTCACCATTAACTCATCTCACAAACCTATGAAGCAGCCTGATCAGATGATTACCTCGTGTGAAGGAGAATTTGCTTTTCAGAGAGATTAAGTGACCTTAGGCCAAAAAAGTCATATGCCCTGTCTTGTTCCAGAAGGATTATTATTAGTACTATTAGTAATGGTAGTAACATTTCTTTTATAGGACTGTGACTAAGATTAAATTTGTTGATTCATTTTAATATATATTATCATTAATCACGTGGGTCTGATGTTTGACTCACATATTTTGTCACTACTACCCAGGGAAGTAGGTAGTATTACCCTCACTTTAAGGACAAGGCCACTGAGGTTAAGTAAGCTTGTCAAAGATCACACAGCTAGCGGATTTCATTACTGAAAAAGTTTTAGTCCAGTCCTTATTCTATCCTACTAGCCCTCAGTTTTCTTCTCAAACTAAACATTTCTAATATCAGCAATAACCTTATACAAAGATTTTACTCATATATTTTAAACTCATACTACAGTTAGGGACAATAAATCTCCTGGGTTTACAGATCAGACCATGACAATTTACAGCACTTCCATTTTTCCTATCTTAAGCTTCCTGAGACAGCATCCAGTCCAAGGTTTCAATATTTACTGAAAAGGTGAGCAGTTAGCATCTATTATTCTACATTTTAGTATGATTTAACACCTTCTTTCCCAAGAATTGAGAATTGAGTCCCAAGAGTTTAACTTCCACCCTCAAACCCTCCCTGCTTTGTGTCTACCATGTGTTTCTTGAAAGATAAAGAATGCTGAACTGAAAAAGAATTTTCAGGAGGGGACACAATACGGCCTATATGGTTTTATAGAAAGCTTTGGTTGCTTCAATATTTGGTTGGTCAATATTTCATATCCGGCAATCCCTGTGAAATGTATGGTTGCAACTCTTATCAGAAACATCAATTTATTCCTACAATTTATCCTGGATTCATAAAACAACAGCACTTCTACCTTACAAAGACCCAGTTATTAAAAATAATTTTCATTAAACAGTGTTGGCAGTCTAAGACTGCCAGCTGGGGAAGTCAAAGACTAGAACCATTAATTTCCTTTTATCCAAGAACAAATTACTTCTTTAAGCACTAACAGGAAAATCATAATTTTCCCTCACAGAAATCACAAAGGCCTTTCTAGACTAGGATGGATGCATTAACATGTAAATAATAAACAAATAATTCTATTTATTATATATAATATACAACACATATGTGCACACATTCATCTGGGTCTTCATGGAGTGCTTCCAAAATCCTCTTTATGAGAATGCACATCAGTAAATTCTGAAGATGCAGATTAAGAGCATTTCTGGTTAGTATGGCTTACAACAAAGATCATCAGCTTACTACCCACAAGACACATGTGGCCCCCAGAAGCTGTTTGTTTGGTCTGCGTGTTATTTCAAAAGTTTTTGACATTAATCACTATCATTTAAAAATGAGAACGCTTCATATAAGTATCCTTATTTTCTAAGCAAAGCTGGAAACCTGATCTTGCAAGACTGGTTTGAATCCCCCTGAGTTAGACAGTTCCAAATATTAATAATATCTGCCCCTTAACCAAGCAGTTAACCCCGTAGCCTGGCCCCTGCACCCACCTCACCTAGCTTTTACCTTTGTGTGTAACTCCTACAGGCATTCAAGTTTGCAATTTTAAGCTTACACTAAATCGCTAATGAAAACTGGTCAAATCTGGGAGGAGGAAAAGGGGAGGAACCCTAGGTCTTGAAATATTAATTAAATCAAACCCAACATGGGGATTACCTAGTTTCATTCACTTAATCACTTTCAAGGCAGTTAACTCTTAGCTCTATGCTCTGATTATTGTATCTCTAAAACAGGAAGGTGTAGGGACTTTTAGGAAGGTCAACGAACAAAGCATCCTAAACTTACTAGTCCTTTTTATCCCAAAAGGGATAAAAGTTATTTTACTCAAGAAACAAAAACACAACAAACAAAGAAGGATAAAACCCATTGCCATGTGTTATAAATGAAAAATAAACTGTGCCTAAGAATTCAAGTGTTAATCTGTTTTTAAAAATTTACAAACAGACTGCACAAGGTTTCTCTCACCTGTCCTTTAAGAATAAATCAACCACAGGAGAGTATTTATTCACTTTACCTGGACGCCTGATGGCAGGATCAGGATCAAGAGTCTTCTTTAAATATTCTGTTAGTGTTTGCAAATTTGCATCACTGAGCTCCATTGCCATTGAGCCTAAAACAAAAATGAGGTTTGGGTAACTGAGCACATGAGGACACAAGGATATACATAAGAGAATCATTTTACATCATGGATGTCCCCCTCTCTGAAAGTCATCTACTTGATATGCTCTGGGTATCGCCTATAAGCTTTATTCTTAGCCAAGACAAGGTTCCAGAAGATGGGCTTTTTAAAATCAGTGATGAGACAATTTTGAGAAACAGAAGAAAAAACATATCACAAACTAAAGGTTAAAAATATGAATTATTAGATTTTAAAAACCCACAATGAAAAACTAAAATTTTTAAGCAGTAAAATAAGGATCCCATTGACTTCTGAAATTAAAGAAACTAGAGTAAATTCTTTTGTGTACAACATGCAGCCTAGATATTGACAACAAACTACATACTGAGAATGTGCACCTGGGAAGATAATTTTGGGGTTCATAAGATGACAGCTGCAGTTATAATTAAAAAGCAACTTTCCACACAAAAGCTAAGTCAAAGCAAAAACAAAAAAGTGGAATGACATCAAACTAAAAATGTCTGTGCAGCAAAGCAAACCATCAATAAAATGAAAAGGCAACATACTAAATAGGAGAAAATATTCACAAATCGTATCTGATAAAGAATTAATATCCAAAACATAAAAAATTAAAAAAAAAAAAACTCATACGACTCAGGAAAATAGAGTCCAACTGAAAAATGGGCAGAGGAACTGAATAGACATTTTTCCAAAGAAAATATGAAAAGGTGCTCAACATCACTAAACACAAGGGAATGCAAATCAAAACCACAATGAGATTATCACCCCACACCTGTTAGAACAACTATAATAAAAAAGACAGAAATAACAAGCATTTGGCAAGGATGGGGAGAAAAGGAAACCCTGGTACCCTGTTGGTGGGAATGTGCAGCCACTATGAAAGCAAGTATGGAGGTTCCTCAAAAAATTAAAAACAGAATTAGCACATGCTCCAGCTATTCCACTTCTAGGTATTTATCTGAAGGAAATGAAAATTCTAACTGGAAGAGATATCTGTACTTCCACTGACTGCTGTTCACTGCAGCATTATTAACAACAGTCAACACATGGAAGCAACCTAAGCATTCATCGATGGATAATGCAATGTAGTATACATACAGAATGGAATATTATCCAGCGACACACAAAAAGGGAAACCCCTGCCATTTGTGACAACATGGATGGATCCTAAGGGCAGTATACTAAGTGAAATAAATGATACATAAATACCACAGACTAGAGATCTCTTCAAGAAAATCAGAGATACCAAGGGACCATTTCATGCAAAGAGAGGCCCAATAGAAGACAGAAACGGTATGGACCTAACAGAAGCAGAAGGTATTAAGAGGAGGTGACAAGAATATACAAAAGACGTATACAGAAAGATCTTCATGACTCAGATAATCACGATGATGTGATCACTTACCTAGAGCCAGACATCCTGGA
Source organism: Aepyceros melampus (assembly GCA_006408695.1). NCBI lineage: Eukaryota > Metazoa > Chordata > Mammalia > Artiodactyla > Bovidae > Aepyceros > Aepyceros melampus. The sequence continues at coordinate 232,230 of SJXQ01011731.1, forward strand.
GGGGCCTTAGGAAGCAAAAATAGTACGAACTAAACTAGTGGAGGTGATGGAAGTCCAGTTGAGCTATTTCAAATCCTAAAAGATGATGCTGTGAAAGTGCTGCACTCAATACGCCAGCAAATTTGGAAAATTCAGCAGTGGCCACAGGACTGGAAAAGGTCAATTTTCATTCTAATCCCAAAGAAAGACAATGCCAAAGAATGTTCAAACTACCACACAATTGCACTCATCTCACACGCTAGAAAAATAATGCTCAACATTCTCCAAGGCAGGCTTCAACAGTTGATATGAACCATCAACTTCCAGATGTTCAAGCTGGATTTAGAAAAGGCAGAGGGACCAGAGATCAAATTGCCAACATCTGCTGATCATCGAAAAGCAAGAGAGTTCCAGAAAAAATATCTACTTCTGCTTTATTGACTATGCCAAAGCCTTTGACTGTGTGGACCACAATAAATTGTGGAAAATTCTTAAAGAGATGGGAATACCAGACCACCTGACCTGCCTCTTGAGAAATCTGTATGCAGGTCAAGAAGCAAAAGTTAGAACTGGACATGGAACAACAGACTGGTTCCAAATCAGGAAAGGAGTTATGTCAAGGCTGTATTATTGTCACCCTGCTTATTTAACTTATATGCAGAATACATCATGCAAAATGCTGGGCTGGATGAAGCACACACTAAAGTCAAGATTGCCAGGAAAGTATCAATAACCTCCAATACACAGATGACACCACCCTTATAGCAGAAAGCAAAGAACTAAAGAACCTCTTAATGAAAGTGAAAGAGGAGAGTGAAAAAGCTGGCTTAAAACACAACATTCAGAAAACTAAGATCATGGCATCCGGTCCCATCACTTCATGGCAAAGAGATGGGGAAACAGTGACAAAATTTCTTTTTTTGGGCTCCTAAACCACTGCAGCCATGAAATTAAAAGACGCTTGCTCCTTGGAAGAAAACCCACAGCATATTAAAAAGCAGAGACATTACTTTACTAACAAAGGTCTGTCGAGTCAAAGCTATGGTTTTTCCAGCAGTCATGTATGGATGTGAGAGTTGGACTATAAAGAAAGCTGAGCACTGAAGAACTGATGCTTTTGAACTGTGGTGTTGGAGAAGACTCTTGAAGAGTCCCTTGGACTGCAAGGAGATCCAACTAGTCCATTCTAAAGGAAATCAGCCCTGAATATCCATTGGAAGGACTGATGTTGAAGCTGAAACTCCAATACTTTGGCCACCTGATGTGAAGAACTGACTCACTGGAAAAGACCCTGATGCTAGCAAAGACTGAAGGCAGGAGAAGGGGACGGCAGAGGATGAGATGGTTGGATGGCATCACTGACGTGACAGACATGAGTTTGAGTAAGTTTCAGGAGTTAATGATGGACAGGGAAGCCTGGCATGCTACAGTCCATGGGTCACAAAGAGTTGGTCAGGACAGAGCGACTGAACTGAAATACCACATGATCATGTTTCTATGTGAAATCTTAAAAACAAAAATTCATAGATAAAAAGAGCAGATTAGGGAACTTCCTCAGTGGTCCAATGACTAAGACTCTGCCTACCAATGCAGCGGGCATGGCTTCTATCTGTCCCACATACTGTGGTGTGTGGCAGAACAACAACAAAAAAACAGATTGGTGGGGGCATGGCAAAACAACAACAGATTGGTTAAAACAAACAGATTGGTGGTTGACTGCATGGCAGGGGCAAATGGATGAAGGTCGGTAGAAAGGTACAAACCTTCAGTTACGAAATAAATATATAAATCACGAGGACGCAATGTCCGACACAGAGACCCCAGTTAATAGCAGCAAGCTGTGTATTTGAAAGTTACTAGGACAGTAAATCCTACAAGTTCAGTACACAAAAGACATACAAATTTGTAATTATGTGATGATGGACGTTAATTAACTAGGTTTATTGTGATCATTTCACAATATATACACCATTATGTTGTGCACTTGAAATTAACAATGTTTATCTTAATTGTATCTCAATAAAAAGCAACTTTTCAAATATTTAAAGCTTAAAACTAAATATAAATCACAGAATATGCTATGACTGACCAAAAAAATGCACATCTAATATGTTACAAATGATTAATAGGCTTTATAAAGGGCTACAGCTAATGCTGAGGTTGTGAAGAGTACTCCTTCACAGCCAGAAACCACAGCCTTCCAAGGAGACCAATCTTTGAAGCTACATGTATTCTCCTCCACACACTCGTTTTTACCACAAGGGAAGCCAGCATGCTGGCTGATTTGGTAGACTCCACCATTTATACATATTCACTTCCTTGGATCCAGGGCAAACCACTCTATGGGCATGAAGTTCCACTCAACCACACACACAATTTACTGAGAAGCAACTCTTCCTGTTTTTTACACCAAAGGTTTGGAAAATGCTATGCAGCATATTCACCCTCTTTTGGAGGAGTACTTTAAAAGCTTCAAAAACCCAGAGCCTGGCCACAGAACCATTTCATCATGGAACACAGGCCGGAAAGCAGTGATTTAATCAATTTATTTCCCATTCTTTTTTCTGTATTGAAATGCTGAATCTGTTATGAAAAGCTGTTGCCAAGGAAAACCATTTACATTGGTATATATGAGATTAAAAAAAAAAGTCTTTGCTATATGCAAATTATTCTACCTTTTGGGATTTACACAAGGCAGCATGTGTGTTTAGGGGATTACAGAGGTTAACTGAACCTATTTTGTTGAGTTTAAATTTTAAATACACTCCTTAATAAATCTGCATTTTACTAACTTCCATGACAGAGTACCATGCAAGCTGGCACCTGTCAACCTTATCTCTGACCTTCTTCCTGCTGTCCAGCCAGCAAAGCCTTCTTTCTGTTCCTCAAACCAGACGAGAGTTCTCCCTGACTGTAATAACCCTTCCTTCTAATTTGACATCAGGCATCATCCAGCCCACTGTCAAACTCCTCAAAAAAGCCTTCCACAACCATCATCTACCTCGTCCCTGCTGCACTGCTCAAGTACTTACTCTCATCTGAGATATCTTTGACTTGTCATCTCTTATTTGTAAGCTCCTTGGAGCATGGACTTTGTAGGTCTTGCTCACCCCTGTAGCCCAGGACCTTCAGCACTGCCTGGCACACAGTATTCACTAAGCATTTGCCGCATGAACTAATGGATAAGCTAATATGTCAGTCAACCAGCTGAAACAGGGATCCAGTCTGGATTGGAGAATATTCTCTGAGCATCAGTTTTTCGCAAGCATGACATAATGTAGGAATTCAGTTTATCTGTCAGATAAATAGTGACCAACATACTAACATAATTAGTTTCTGTTCATTCAAAAATGCCTCAAAGAAGATGGGAGTTTGAACTTTATCCTGTATTATTGTTCATGTTTGCCAGTGCTTATTTTGGGGGCTAGGACTTACTGTCTCCTCCACCTAGGTAGCTCTGCCCCTGGAGAGCTTTGTAGTTCACTCCCTGCTTCATTCAGGTCTCTTTTCAAATGTCACTTCTGTTTTGAGCTGCTGTCCTGGACCATCCTAACTAAAACAGCATCCAGCTCAGTCACTCTCCATTCTCTGGTTCTGCTTTTCCAATTTTATCATGACTACAAACAGCATTCTTGTTTACTACGCTTCTTCCGTTAGACTGTCAGCAATATGGGAGCAAGGACTTTGTGTTTTGTTCACTGCAATCTCCCTCGATTCTTAAAACAGTGAAGAGCACCTACTGCGTATTTGTGCCCTATTTTCAAAAGCTACATATGCTTTATTGATCTATTTCCCATTAAAAAGCACTATCATGCTTCACATTTATTCAGTCAAATGACTGTGAGACAGAAGGGCTGGAGCCAATCGACTCTAAAGCACACGACAGTGACCTCACGAAACAGCGAAGCTGAAGGGCCAGGTTAAAAAAAGTGTATGGGGGAAACCGTGTGCGCGTGTGCACGGTGGTGGTGGTGCTGGTGGTGGAGGAATACACACATGAGTGCTACAACCCCCGAAAGTTAAAATACTATGTAAATCTTATATTTTAATGTTAAGGGACTAAATGTTTGTCCAAAATCCCTTTTCTGTCTCCTCAGTGACAGTGTCTATAAACCTACATTGTAAGCTTAGCCGTGATTTGCGAAAATATGACACATCAGGTAGTTTTAGAGAATACTCCACAGGTATTCACAACACATCAGCAAGATCAAGGTCTAGTTATCTTTATTTGCCAGAGGTGGAGGTACCCTGACATTCTGAAATATGTGCAATATATAAATGTAAAAAGCATTATTGACTTTAAAGACAAACCAGAAATGGAAAAATTCACTCTTTCGCCTTTAAATGAAGGCTGATACTTTACTTCTCCACTGAGCTATTTTTGGAAATCTCTACAAAAAAATACATGAAAAATATGTATGACAATGGGCTTCCCTGGTGGCTCAGCTGGTAAAGAATCTCCCTGCAATGTAGGAGACCTGGGTTCGATCCCTGGGTTGAGAAGATCCCCTGAAGAAGGGAACAGCTACCCACTCCAGTACTCTGGCCTGGAGAATTCCATGGACTCTAGCCCATGGGGTCGCAAAGAGTTTGACACAAATGAGTGACTTTTGCTTTATGTACCACAATTAATCAATTATCCCAGACTTTTTGTTGAAAGACTGGCTGGACCTAAAGTCTAGCCCCTTCCAGAGGTCCTTAATTACAGATGAAGAGGTTCAGAATAAAAGCTTTGCTTTCCAAGGCCACCACACAGACATCTGTGACATAAGTTGACCCAAGATGTATGCCTTATCCTTAAGATATTTCCTCTGCATTAGAGAACCACTCCCGAGGCCCTACATCTGGCGGAAGGGAGAGAGATCCAATAAATGAAAACCATCTGGCACACACACATTAAGAGCACACCGCAGCACCTCAGTCCACCGTGCTTTCCAATCACAGGAACACACCACTGAGACGCGGAGCCAAACTTTCTACACTGTCTACAAAGCCCGATGTGATCTGACCTCTAGATACCTGTCCCTTCACATACTACTCTGTGAAAGCTCGATTTTCCTTGAACCCTTGTACTTTCTATTCTCTCTGCCTGGAATGTTCTGTTCCCTCATCTTTCCATAGCTGGTATCAGCTCAAATGTCACCTCCTCAGAGAAGTCACCTTCATCTGTCACTTGTCTGGAATTATTTAAGTCATTTATTTGTAATCTTGTCTCTTTCCCCCACTAGAATATAGGTTCCCCAAGGGAAGGAACTCTGCCTATTCTGAGACCAAAAAAAAGGTAAATTTCACTGTATTCTAAGAGATTAAGTGGATTAAATGAAGTTATTTATCAAGTTATTAAATGAATAAAGGAACACATTAATACCAAAGGTAGAGCACTGCCCTCAAACCTATCTAATATTGTACAGAAAATGGTTCTCTATCCTAGCTCCCAACCAGCAAAAATCAAAGGAAACAGAGGGGAATAAAGAATTCCCCTGCACTGGTGTAAAGGAATGAAAGATATAGGGTTTAAGAAGTAAGAGGCTGGGTAGATCCAGTTACACGAATTATGTGAAAAATGGAGACACACAAAAAAGGGCCAAATCTTCACTATGGCAGTCCAAGCGGAGGAGAAACAGAGCACTGGTGGAATCCAAAAGTAAGAAGTCCCTTTCCGTGCCTGACTATTCCGAGGAATAATACTTGTGAACCACCATGTGGCAAGCACTGGCCATCTGCTTACAGCAGCAACAAGACAGGGAAGGTATCAGCCTTTGAAATTTGAAGACAATAACCAAGTAAACTATTAGTGATTCTAGAACATGATTAAAAAAAAAAAAACTATTAAGTAAATAAAACTAGAGTGATGTGATTAGTTGAAAGAGATCCTTCGAAAGGGCCAAAAAAAGGCGTAATGTGCGTGAAACCTGAAGGACAGGGAACCAGCCTTGCAAAGATCTGCTGTTGGCAAACGAAAGGCGCGTCCGAACGCTTTCTGGAGGACTTGCGCTCGGAACATGTAAGAGAAAGAAAACGTAGGCAGCACGGCTACAGTGGTCAAGGAGAAGAGGTGGGTGGGAGAGGTGGACAACGGTCACCCCAGAGGGGCTTGGTAAACAAAGGTAGTACTCAGGGGACCCGCAGCCACTTTACGAGGTAGATGCTTTCAAGCCCGCTTTTCCAGATGAGGAAGTGGAGACTCGGACAGATGAAGTGACCAGCCCTAAGGACGGGTTAAAGCTGAAAACGAATCCAGGCCTTCCCGTTCCTAAGCTGAATCCCAATGCTCCGAACTACCACACCGTAAGTGCTCCCTCAAGAGGCGGACCCCGGGTCACCCGACGGCTGCACGGACCCCCTCGGGGGCAGCCCACAGCCTAACCCTCACGAGCAACTCAGCACAGTGAGGTCACCGGGCCCGTTTCACAGCCGCGGAGACCGAAGCCCTCGGCGGTGTGGCGCTCCGCCACCACCGCCGCCGCCCTACCGGGAAAGGGAGGCCCAGGGCAGCGGCGGCGCCGGGGCGGCGGCTCGAACGCCCGGCTCGCAGCCGGCCAGGCCCCGCAGCCGCACTCGCCACACGATGCGGGCGGCCGTGCGCGCCGAGAACGGACGCACGGGTGCGACCAATGAGAGCAGGCCGCCCCGAGAGCGCGGCCAATCAGGGCGGCGCTAGGGAGGAAGAGGCGGGCGCTCGCGCCGCACGGGCTAGGCCTCGCCCGGGCCGCCCTCGCTCCTCACAGGCCCGGGCGGGGGTGGGGTTGCTTATCGAGCCTGCACCTCAGACCTGGGATGCCGCCAGCGGAGGCGAGACGCGAAGACGAAGCCCTCGCCCCCGGGTGCTTCCCCAGACATGGGCCAGTGTTCCGCTCTCGCCCGGAGGTGCGGTCCTGGCTTCCCAGCGTTCGGAAGCGCAGGGAGCGCTTCCACCCTCCCCCAGCCGGGTCCCGAGAGGCCCCGATACCAGGCCGTGCAGGCCTGCGCCTCACCTCGTGGGGACGCGGGAACGGAGAAGGGAAGCCCAGTCACGGACCGTAGCCGGCACTCTCCACTCCTACCGCCGCTCCACACCTCACATTCAAACCCCGGCAAAATGGCGCGGCAGGGAGGCTGCGGCCGGGGCGCAGCGTACAAGGGGTCGAGTAAGGGGCGGGGCCAAGGGCGCTCGGCTCCACCCAGATTCCCATCACCAATCACGGCCCCGCTCTGAGGGGGCTGACGTCACGCGCGGCAATGCTCTTTGACCGCTCTAGTGGGCGTCCCTCTCCCGGTGCTGAGAAGGGCGCGTATGCGGCGTGTGTCTGATGAATTGTGCCCTCTTTTGATGTCAGGGCTTGAGTCCAGACATCTAGTGGGTCTTATACAACTATCGAAGGAACTGTCCAAAGTCAGGCCAAAGCATCTCCGAAAGAAGAGAGCTTTTCTGCCCCTCGTGGAGCTTGTTGTAAAGAGAGGAAAGGAATAAACAAGATATTTTCAGATTTGATGAGTGCTGTGAGAAGATTGAAAAACAGTGATACGGCAGGCAGTGACGTAGATTGTCAAGGGGATGGCCAGAGGAGGCCTCTAAACAAGTGACCTTAAGTTCCACAAGCAGACAGCTGTGGATTCGCCTGCAGAGCTTTCCAGGAAGAGGGGATGGTAACAACAAAGGCTCTGAGGCAGGACCCGGCTACACTGGGGCTTAAAAAATAAAGTGGAGCATGACAGGAGGAGTTAGATCTGCAGGGGCCAGGTGATGTAAGCCTATATTGCATGGAACGTACTTACACTTAGAAAAAAAAAAACGTCTTATCTGAAATTGACATAGAACCAGGTGTCCAATATTTTATTTGGTGGCCCTAGCTCCATTATATTTTCTTCACAGCATTTATCACTCCTTGCAATTAATTGTCTCTTTTTTCAATTGTCCCCCGACTGCATACCTAAGGACTCTGTTCAAACAAGGGCATTCTCTTATTTACAGCTGTATCCCAGAACCTAACACAAGGTTCAGTTCAGTTCAGTTCAGTCGCTCAGTCATGTCTGACTCTCACAGGTAATATTCAATAAATATTTGCTGAATGTTGAATTAAATGCCATATATAGGTGAAGTCCATTGCGAAAGATGTACGTTATTAGAACAGTGGTGGAAAAGATGTATTTCTACACTGCAGCAGTAGTACAAGCAATCATCTTGGTCATATTAGTCTGCTTTTCTGGACATTTTTCTCTAGTACGGCTGAGAGCAACCCTGATGACTTAACAATTTTTCATCCCTGAACGCCAATCAGGAAGGAAGCTGGTTGGCATCTTGTGTCTGTCTAGCATGATTACCAGGTTTTGTAGGAAGCCTCTCACTTCCCAGGTTGCACTCATAGTAAAGAACCGGCCTACTAATACTGGAGATTCAGGTTCAATCCCTGGGTCAGGAAGATCCCCTGGAGAAGGGCGTGGCAATCCACTCCAGTATTCTTCCTGGAGAATCCCATGGTCAGAGGAGCCTCATGGGCTACAGTCCACGGGGGTCACAAAGAGTCGGTCACAACTGAGGTGACAGCACGCACATAGGAAGCCCAAAGGCTGTGCCCCTTTTATCATGTCTGTGAAAGTGGCTCCAGCGGGGCCATCTCCCCTTGCCCTTAGCAGCCCGAGGAACCATGCAGGTGAGGGCCATGGAAAGCCTTGTCTTCCCTCTCTGCTCTCTGTGGGGCCCGGGTGACCCATGAAAAGTCCCTGGGAATTCCCATCTTGCTCGCTCACCTCATGCACACACTCTTAGGTTTGCTACAACTGCTGCTGTGTTACCAAAGAAAACAGTTCAGCCATTTTCAGGAGCAAGAAGTCAGTATGCATGTAGTCTTCTTTCTTTCCAAATCCTGATAAAATAGTATATACATTATATATATATATTGTATGGAAAGACTTTCTGAAAGTGGAAGACACTTACGTTGGATTTGGATTCAGAAAGGCATGGACATATCTGACTGTGCTTGGAAAACAAGTCTAAGTTTGGTTTTGTCTCACTTTTAAAAGTCCGGCTGAGATCCAGAAGAGTGTTGATATCTAAAGTTGAGACAGGCCTGATTGCTTCTTACCTTTTATTTTATTGATTATATTTTTAATGTTGGCATATTTTTTCTTTTGGTGTTCTGCATGGCATGTACCATCTTAGTTCCCCCATCAGGGACGCACCCGTGCCCCCTTCAGTGGAAGAGGGGAGTCAACCACTGTGCCACCAGGGGAGTCTTTCTCACTTTTTTTTTTTTTTAATAAAGGCAACGTTCTTTCTTGGGCACATGGTGGAATATTCACATGGTACAAATAGCCTTTGGTCTTTCACTAATTAGGACATTGTTGTTTGGTCGCTAAGTCATGTCCAACTTTGGCGACCCCATGGACTGCAGTCCTCCAGGTTCCTCTGTCCATGGGATTTTCCTGACAAGAATACGGGAGTGCATTGCCATTTCCTTCTCCAGGGGAGCTTCCTGACCCAGGGATGGAATCTGCATATCCTGTACTGCAGGTAGATTCTTTACCACTGATGCACCAGGGAAGCCCAGGTAGGACATTCAGTTCAGTTCAGTTACTCAGTCGTGTCCGACTCTTTTTGACCCCATGGACTGCAGCATGCCAGGATTCCCTGCCCATCACCAACTACCTGAGTTTACTCAAACTCGTGTCCATTGAGTAAGTGATGCCATCCAACCATCTTATCCTCTGTCATCCCCTTCTCCTCTTGCCTTCAATCTTTCCCAGCATCAGAGTCTTTTCCAATGAGTCAGTTCTTCACATCAGGTGGCCAAAGTATTGGAGTTTCAGCTTCAACATCAGTCCTTCCAATGAATATTTAGGACTGATTTCCTTTACCGTGGACTGGTTGGATCTCCTTGCAGTCCAAGGGACTCTCAAGAGTCTTCTCCAACACCACAGTTCAAAAGCATAAATTCTTTGGCACTCAGCTCTCTTTATAGTCCAACTCTCCCATCCATACATGGCTGCTGGAAAAACCATAGCTTTGACTAGATGGACCTTTGTTGGTAAAGTAATGTCTCTGCTTTTTAATATGCTGTCTAGGTTGGTCATAGCTTTTCTTCCAAGGAGCAAGCATCTTTTAATTTCATGGCTTCAATCACCATCTGCAGTGATTTTGGAGCTCAAAAGATAAAGTCTGTCACTGTTTTGCCATGAAGTGATGGACCAGATGCTATGACTTCGTTTTCTGAATGTTGAGTTTTAAGTCAACTTTTTCATTCTCCTCTTTTCACTTTCATCAAGAGGTTCTTTAGTTCTTTGCTTTCTACCATAAGGGTGGTATCATCTGCATATCTGAGGTTATTGATATTTCTCTTGGCAATCTTGATTCCAGCGTGTGCTTCCTCCAGCCCTGCGTTTCTTATGATGTACTCTGGATATGTTACATAAGCAGAGTGACAACATACAGCCTTGATGCATTCCTTTCCTTATTTGCAACCCGTCTGTTGTTCCATGTCCAGTTCTAACTGTTGCTTCCTGATCTGCATACAGATTTCTCAAGAGGAAGGTCAGGTGGTCTGATATTCCCATCTCTTTAAGAATTTTCCAGAGTTTGTTGTGGTCCACATAGTCAAAGGCTTTGCTTAGTGAATAAAGCAGAGGTAAATGTTTCTCTGGAACTCTCTTGCTTTTTCAGTGATCCAACGGATATTGGCAATTTGATCTCTGATTCCTCTGCCTTGTCTAAATCCAGCTTGAACATCTGGAAGTTCACGGTTCATGTACTGTTGAAGCCTGGCTTGGAGAATTTTGAGCATTACTTTACTAGCGTGTGAGATGAGTGTAATTGTGTGGTAGTTTGAGTATTCTTTGGCATTGCCTTTCTTTGGAATGAAAACTGAACTTTTCCAGTCCTGTGGCCATGGTAGGACATTAGTTGTAGGTAATTTATTTAATATTTAAGTTCTTTATGTTCTTATTTTAAAATATTCTTTATTAATGTTCTCTGAGAGGCATATGAGTTTCCCATCATGATTCTGACTTTGTCATTGTTAAATGGTACTTCAGTCAGCTTCTGATTTATATTTTGAAGCTATTAGGTCAATAAAGGGTTCCTGCTGTTTCTTCTTGATGATGTCTATCATCTTATAATGTGAAATATTCCTCTTTGGCCCTTTCAAAGCTTTCCTCTTCCAATTCAGTTTTGTCTGATATCAATACAGTTGGACCTGCTTTCTTTCTGTAACAATTTCCTGGGTCTCTCCTCCCCGTTTTATTGAGGTATAATGGACATTCTTTTCGGCATCTCTTTATTGCCAGAATTCTTTCATCCTTTTGTATATCATACTAGTTGAGCGTGAATTTGAGCCAGACTACCCAGGTTAAGACCCCAATGCCATCTGTGTAACACTGGGTAAGTTACTTATAACTTGGTTGCCTAATCTCTAAAATAGGGGTAATAATATTCTTCCTCTTAGGGTGGATGATATGTATGAAGAAATGATAAGTATGAAAAAATGATATGTATGAGGCCCATGAAAAAGCAACTGGGAAACAGTACCCGACGATGTTGGCTGTTATGACCATTTCTTATGACCAGTTGAAGTGTATTTTTTTTCAAATATCATACCACATCCCTTGGTGTGCTGCAGTCCGTGGGGTCGTGAAGAGTCCAACACGACTTGACCACTGAACAACGACAGCAACCACATCCCTTATACGTGGAATCTAAGAAGAAATGATACAAATGAGCTTACTTGCAAAATAGAAAGAGTCACAGACTTAGAAAGTGAACTTATGGTTGCTGGGGGTAGGGAGTTTGGGAAGGTCATGTACCCACTGCTATATTCAAAATGGATACCATCAACAAGGACCTATTGTATAGCACAGGGAGCTCTCCTAGACGGTATGTGGCAGCTTGGATGGGTGGGGGTTTGGGGAGAATGGATACATACACATGTATGGCTGAGTCCCTTCACTGTTCACCTGAAACTGTCACAACATTGTTAATCAGCTACACCCCAATCAAAATAAAAAGTTTAAAGTTTGAAAAAAAAAGATGTTTTTTGATGTGGACCATTTTCAAAGTATTTATTGAATTTATTACAATATTGCTTCTGTTTTTTGTGGTTTTTTGACCGACAATATTGCTTCTGTTTTATGTTTTTTTGATGAGAGGCATGTGGGATCTTATCCCTGACCAGGGATTGAACCTGCATCCCCTGAGTTGGAAGGTGAAGTCTTAACCACTGGATGCCAGGGAAGTCCCGGGAGAGTATTCGGACGCCCTCCCGTTGTCCCAGCCCTCGGTTTTTCTCGGATGGGGCTGCTTTAGACCTGGGCAAGCCTTTGGACCCTTCCCTCGGCCCCTGTATTTTAGAGGGCTCCACACTGGCCCTCCTCCAACCACTCCCTGTCCACGGACCAAGTAGAGGAGCTTCTGTGCTCACCCAGAACCTGTGCCATCCCCTTTCAGATCATGTTCCAGTCACCCAGCACCCTGGGAGTCCCCACCCCTAGGCCCTGAGTCCTTTTCCAAGATCTGTAGAAATCTCTTGCCTGGGTCAGTTCTGAGAGCAAATGTACAGCCAACGGGAGCGCCCCAAAGCTGGAAGTGTGACGGAGGCAAACGAGTTCGCAGCGGGGTTTGGACAGAGCTGAGTATCCACGCGTTGGTGCGACCTTGGGTTGTGGTGGAGACGAGGTGCAAGACAAAGGCCAGTTCTCCCTGTGCCGCTCTGTTCTGGCATGGAATGCTGGGGAACCTGGAAATGCAACTTTCAAACTGAGACTTGCAGGTATTATAAAAGTATTTATTGAGAAAGCAGATTCAGTTCAGTTCAGTTCACTTGCTCAGTCATGTCCAACTCTTTGCAACCCCATGGACTGCAGCACACCAGGCCTTCCTGCCCATCACCAACTCCCAGAGCCTGCTCAAACTCATGTGCATCGAGTCGGTGATGCCATCCAACCATCTCATCCTCTCTTGTCCCCTTCTCCTCCTGCCTTCAGTCTTTCCCAGCATCAAGAAAGGAGGTTAGGGTGAGTTTTATTTGAAAGCTCATACCTTGATATTTGACTTTGAAATATTTAGACTCACTGCATGTGTGTAGTCAAAGCTATGGTTTTTCCAGTAGTCATGTATAGATGTGAGAGTTGGACCATAAAGAAGGCTGAGCACCCAAGAATTGATGCTTTTGAACTGTAGTGCTGGAGAAGACTCTGAGAATCCCTTGGACAGCAAGAAGATAAAATCAGTCAATCCTAAAGGAAATCAACCCTGAACATTCATTGGAAGGACTGAGCTGAAGCTGAAGGTCCAATGATGCGAAGAGCCAACTCACTGTTAAAGTAAAAGACACTGATGCTGGGAAAGATTGAGGGCAATAGGGGACGACAGAGGATGAGATGGTTGGATGGCATCACTGACCCCAATAGACATGAGTTTGAGTAAACTCCAGGAGATAGTGAAAGACAGGGAAGCCTGGCGTGCTGCAGTCCACGCGGTTGCAAAAGTAGGACAGGACAGCGCCAACTGCATGAGCCCATGGTGGTTGTATTTCTGCCCCAGAGCCACCAGATGTCAGTAGTGGGCTATGAGTGAGCTACATTCATTCAGCTGCTCTCCAGCCCTGGGCTGGGAAGATCCCCTGGGGAAGGGAAAGGCTACCCACTCCAGTACTCTGGCCTGGAGAATTCCATGGATTGTAGTATAGTCCATCGGGTTGCAAAGAGTTGGACACGACTGAGCAACTTTCACTTCACTTTCCAACGCATTAAATAACCTTTCCCTTGTGTGAGATCTCTGCTCAGGGAAGGCCTGAAGGGAACATCAAGGCTGCAGGTGGAGGGAAATCTCTGCTATGCAGTGTGGCCAAAAATAAAAATTAAAAAAGGCCGGGGGTGGGATGCAGTGGAGATGCGAGATGCAGACAGGGGTAGGTGCCCAAACAGGAGGTGAGGCGCGTCCTTTTTTTTTTTTTTCCAAGAAGTTGGCTTTTGAGTTGGAATCCAGGAGGAGGAACTAGCCATGAAGCAGTCCAGAGAAAACACATCCAGGAAGAGAAATAGCAGGAGCAAAGACTCTGAGGCAGGAGCAAGTGTGGAACTCTAAAGAAGTCACAAATTCGTGCCTTTAAAAAAAAAAATTGAAGTATAGAGGCTTCCTTGGTGGCTCAGCAGGTAAAGAATCTGCCTGCAATGTGGGAGACCTGGATTCTATCCCTTGGTTGGGAAGATGCCCTGGAGAAGGGAAAGACTACCCACTCTAGTATTCTGGCCTGGAGAATGCCATGGGCTGTACAGTCCCTGGAGTCGCAAAGAGTCGACACGACTGAACGACTCTCACTTTCACAGTTGATTTACAATGTTTCAGGTGTACAGCAAAGTGATTTATGTATATATATGTACATATTCAGATTCTTTTCTATTATAAGTAATTACAAGATATTAAATATAGTTCCCTGTGCTATACAGTAGGTCCTTGCTGTTTTGTTTTATATACAGTAGTGTGTATCTGTTAATCCTAAACTCCTAAATTATCCCTTCTTCCCCTTTCCTTTCCCTTTTGATAACTCTAAGTTTATTACTTCACTTAGTATGATAATCTCTAGGCTCATCCATGTTGCTGCAAATAGCATTATATCATTCTTTTTAATGGCTGAGTAATATTCATGTGTGTGTGTGTGTGTGTGTGTGTGTGTATACCACACCTTCTTTACCCAGCTTCCCCAGTAGTAAAAAAAAATCCACCTGCAGGAGACACTCAGGAGACCCAGGTTCAATCCCTGGGTTGGAAGGAACTGGAGGCAATGGCAACCTGCTCCAGTGTTCTTCCTTGATAAATCTCGTGGACAGAGGAGCCTGATGGACCACAGTCCATGGGGTTTCAGAGTCAGACATGCCTGAGCGACTAAACAACAGACATACCACATCTCCTCCATCCATTCAACTGCTGATAGACACTTAGGCTGCTTCCATGTCTTGGCTATTATAGATCATGCTGTTATGATCATTGGGGTGCATGTATCTTTTTGAATGAGAATTTTTGTCTTTTCTGGATATATGCCCAGGAGTGGGACTGCTGGATCGTGTGTAATTTTGTCTTTAGTTTTTCAAAGGAACCTCCATACTGTTCTCCACACCCTCTCCAGCATTTATGAACTGGTGACTTTTAAAGGTGTGTATTAAAGTGGAAAAATGAAGGCACAAACCACAAGGGCTTACTGGCCCAGCCTCGGCATCTGCTCGCTTCCTCTCATATTTTCTCTGCTAGTTGCTATTTCTTTCCCTGACTTCTGAATGTTTGTGCTAGTCAGGAAAGGGTCTGAAGGTACAACCCTACAAAGCAGTGTAAGAAATCTGATAACAATGGTTTCCAACTCAGGTGTTTGTAATACCCAAGCAGTTCAACTTACAAACAGGATCCTTGGAAAATAAGCTCCCGAGAGACTAGATCAACCCCTGCTGGGCTTCCCACCTCATCCCCCGGAACGGGCACAGTGGGTAGTATGTGTGTACTCTGAAGACAGAGTCTGGGTCAGAGTCCCAGCTCTGCTGTGTTCCTGCTGGGTGATCCGGCCTCACTGGCCCTCCGTGTCATCTAATGCTGCTAACCCCTAAGGGCAGAAAGTTTACACAACAAATCCTTCTGAACAAAAGGTTCTTCCTTCCAGCTTCCATGATCTGACCACTGGCCTCTCCTACACAGCTTTTTTCTCAGAAACCCATGGACTCTGGAGAAGGAAATCAATATACCATTATTTAAGCCCAAATTTACTCAAGCTAAGTTTATTAGAACACATGAGTATTTCCTGGACATAACTCAAGATAAATTCTTTAAGCAAATCTGAATTAGGTTAAAGGAGAGGAAGCTATAGAAGTGTCGTGTGAAGGTTAGGAGTCTCTGGGAAAGATGAAAATTGACTATTACATAAAATTATCCTCAAAAGCTCAATCTTCAGTTGAATACCAGATGAGGTTGGCTTGTGTCTGGAAAGAGGCGTTAAAAAAAGTACTAAAATCATTTTTTCCAGAATCCTGACAGAGTCCTCATCCTTTCTCCTCTTGCTGTTGGTATGCAACTGCATTTACTAAGCTGGACATTCCTAAGATGTGACACAGATCACTAACCCAAGGACAATTTAGATTTCATTTTCTTGGGCTCCAAAATCACTGCAGATGGTGATTACAGACACGAAATTAAGATACCTGCTCCTTGGAAGAAAAGCTATGACCAACCTAGACAGTATATTAAAAAGCAGAGACATCACTTCGCTGGCAAAGGTCCGCATAGTCAAAACTATGGCTTTTCCAGTAGTCATGTACCGATATGAGTTGCCCGATAAGGAAGGCTGAGCACGGAAGAATTATGCTTTTGAACTGTGGTCCTGGAGAAGACTCTTAAAGGAAATCAACCCTGAATACTCATTGGAAGGACTGATGCTGAAGCTGAAGCTCCAATACTTTGGCCACCTGATGTGAAGAACTGACTCATTGGAAAAGACCCTGATGCTGGGAAAGATTGAAGGCAGAAGAAGGGGATGACAGAGGATGAGATGGTTGGATGGTATCTCCGACTCAATGGACATGAGTTTGAGCAAGCTCTGGCAGATAGGAAGGAAGGACAGGAAGGACAGGAAGTCTGGTGTATTGCAGTCTATGGGGTCACAAGGCATCAGACACGACTTAGTGACTGAAGAGCAACAAAACCTAGACAACAGGCATGTTACATGTTTGCAGAAATTCCAGGGAAGGCAACCACTCTGGTCCTCTTGAGAAAGGAAATGTACTTTTGCCTAAAATGTACACCAGTCTGTTAGGTTACAAAATGCAGTATAATGCTAAAATTACCTTTCAAAGTGCTTAAATCAGTAACCTGAAATAAGCCAGTGACCTAAGCATGCCCTCCACTTGGGTGAGCAAAAGAGACTTTAACGGGACGGCCAAAACAAGCTGAAAGTATGTGCTGCAGAGGGACTTTTGGGTCCTACGGTACGTGCTAAAGGAGCCGTTACTCAGAGGAAGTCATTTTAGTTCAGGGTGTTTAAACCTTGGCACTACTGACACTACAGCCCCCACTCCTGCCCCTAACTTGCAGGTCGGAGTGGGGGGCTGTTTAGCAGCACCTCTGGCCTCTACTCACTAGATGCCAGGAGCACAGCCACCTCCACCCAAAAATGTGACAACCAAACATGTCTGCAGACATTGCCAAGTGCTGGGGGCAGAACTGAAAGCCACTGGTTGGCAGCAGGTTGAAAACCAGTGCTCTAGATAAAACTCAGGCAGTATCTGCTCTGAAGAGGTAAGACTCTTCAGAAACCTTTTCTAAAAGAAAAGAAAGTGAAAAGTGAAAGTGAAGTTGCTCAGTTATGTCCGACTCTTTGCAACCCCAGGACTGTAGTCTACGAGGTTCTTCCATCCATGGAATTTTCCAGGCAACAGTACTGGAGTGGGGTGCCATTTCCTTCTCCAGGGGATCTTCCCAACCCAGGGATCAAACCTGGGTCTCCCTTATTGCAAGCAGACGCTTTGACCATCTGAGCCACTAGGGAAGCTCTTCCAAAAGAAAGGGCCGTTCTTCTGTTTTTCCCTGGAAGCACCTGAAATGTGGTACCAAAGCAAGATGTTTTATACCAATGAATTAGTAAAGATGACCATGTGTTAGTCAATTTCAGCAGTGGAATATTTTAATTAGTCATGATTTACAATGTGAGATATTTCAGAATGGATTCTGCAAGGGAATTCCTTTGCGATTCAGGGGTTAAGACTCTGTGCTTTCACTGCCGGTGGGGTGGGTTTTGCCGTGAGGCGAAACCAGGAAAGAAAAATAGATTCTGTATTTGGAAGCAGGAAAGGCAAGCTTCCTAGGTTGGCTCCCTGTGTGAACCTTGGGATGGCCTCCCACTCATGCCCAGTTGGCTTCCCTGGGAGTCTTCCTCTGCAATCTTGCCCTCAACACCAGCAAGAGGAGATTTCTGTCTCCTCTTGGAAACTAAGCCACTGGTCAAACTAATTAATGAGATGAAATAATCTTCTCATGACCTCATAACTGAATATTTTCTTTCATGAGGAGGGTGATGAAAGGGGAATTTTACTTAAAAAAAATTAAAATCCACAATTAATATTCTCCCATTAATAATTATATTAGTTAAATATGAACGCCGTATTTTACCACCAACTGATAAAATACAAATATATATCTGCCACAAGAACAAACCCAAAACTTGATGTGTTGTGCTATGCTTAGTTGTTCAGTCATGTCTGACTCTCTGCGACCCACCAGGCTCCTCTGTCCATGGGGATTCTCCAGGCAGGAATACTGGAGTGGGGATGCCATGCCCTCCTCCAGGAGGATCTTCCCAACTTAGGGATCCAACCCAGGTCTCCCGCATTGCAGGCAGATTCTTTACCAGTGAGCTACCAGGGAAGCCCCATACATGATCAAGTCTGATATGCATAATGGCTTGATATACATTAATTACTACACTAAAAGCAGTTTTACTTTTTAAAACTTTATTGATTTACCACTTGATTAAAGCATGGGATATTTATTTTAACAGTATTATACATAATATTTTTACATAGAAAACTTTACATAGCATTTCATATTATATAATTCTGCTTATTCTTTCAAAAATGTATACATCCATTGGGCAAGGAATGCTTTTCATTAAATTACCAATATTAAATGCACTTAATCATCATGTATAGATTAAACAAAAGTAGCTATTAACTAATTTTTAGGCATTTTTAAGGAGGTAAAACATACATTTGCACATAAAGAAATATTTGATGCAAATATGCAAGATAAAATTTTTTAAAAATCAGAATACTGAGAAAAACTACACTTTTGATGAGTGTCTTTTTTTGAGAGCACAGACTTTCATGTAGAGTCATTCTTTTAAATACTCAGCTTTGGTTTCTTTGTTTCCCAAATTACAAAGCTGCGGATCTGCGGATCGCAAACTCCATGATTTCGCGTGAGTTTGAGCTATGCCTACTTTTAACACAAACATTAGAACAGAATTTAGAAAATGCAGTCGAGGACCCAGTTTCTATTTAAACCAATATCCATTCGCATCATAACAACAAACATCTGAATGTGATGGTCATACCTGCATTTATCAGCAGGTTCCTGTAATAACTACTCAGTGTATAGCCATACTCACAAAAGAATGATGAGAAATTTTAGTTTTTTTAGGTTGTTTTTTTTTGCATTTTGTACAAAAGTCACCTCTCAGAGGAAATGTTGTTTCCAGATATTATTAAACAATTCCCATTATGTATGTTCTTTGGTTGTACGTGAGGAGTGACAGGAAAAAGTTGTATTTGACTAAAGATGCATTATTAGAAATAAAATTTCCCATCCACCGTTTGTTGTTAAGATGCCAAAGCTGGTGATCTCCCTAAAGGACAATGAAGAAAAACAAAATTGTCAAAGCAGCAGTACTGTAACAAACAGAAGCTTCTCTAGAGACCCAGCACTAACAATCAATACTTAAAGCAACTGAGAAAGAAAGAAGGCCTTGGAAACGCGCTGCTCTCCTCCGTAACCTTGTGCATGAACGGCTGCTGGCCCAGGGCTGCGGGGTCACCCCTTTCACGGCTGTCTGCGGGGTGGCATGCACCATGTTCGCCGTGAGCTGGGATAGATTTATTCACAAAAGAGAATTTAGGCTGAATGGCTTATTACTGGAGGTAAGGGATTTTCATCTGTATGTCACGGTCCACTGACAAGGAAAAAACCACCCTAAATGGTTTGACATCCCGTTTTTAAAAGGTCCATGCTGGCACAATTCAAATGCCTCACTCAGAAAATCAAATCTCTTAAAAAATGCAGCTGAAAAGAAATTCAAACCTGAATGTTTCGGCAAGGAACAAAATGCACACACACATTTCCTACGCTGTGAGCAGAGGGAGAAATCAAAGAGGCGGCAGGAATACACGGGCAGAGTCTCGCCGTCGCGTTCAGTGACGAAAATACCCCATGAGACCCTCAGAGGGCAAGCAAAGATCTCCACGCAGGGACGCGGCTGGACAGAAAATGTATGAGTGGACCTGTGTGCGCCCCACTTAGACCTTCAGCGCGGGCATCAATGGGGACGGCCGACTTGCTGAGGCTGTGGCGAACCCCAGAGGCAGCGAGGGGGTCCATGCGTGGCTTCCACGCTGCAGGGTGAGGACGGGATGCAGCCCAGGACTAGGACGTCGTCTGCGCGAACGTTTTCCACTCACAGTAAAAAAAACACTCTCCCCCTGCCCCTTCCTGCTAAGTGTCAGAGCCCCTCCTCTCTCATGGACGTAAATAACGTAAAAACCTAAACATCTCTTTTTTTCTTTGGTAGAGAAATTAAAACACTTTTGGGGGGGGGAAGTAGAGTACTGCTGGCCAAAACCAAACATTTCTCAAGGCTGGTAGAACACACACACACACAAATGTGAGAAATCGGTCTCTTATAAACAAAAGCACCAGAAATCTTTCTCTATGAAGAAAAACTGATTTTTTTTTTTTAGATTAGGTTCCCAACTGACTAACTTCTAAGGCACCAGAGTTGACCTCAACACAACCCAGTTTATAGGACTACAAGGCGTAGGTAGCCGTCTGCATGTTTTAATGCCTCTGTAACGGTTCTAACGCTGAGGGCTGCTCTTGGCGAGAAGGTGAGGGCAGAGATGAAGCCTGTGTTCTTTCTCACCGACCTGAATCAAGTCAGCTTCCGAACCGACTGCTTGCAGGCCTTGGGCCGTATGCACAGACTGCCCACCCGCCAAGCTGCACCACAACTCAGTTCTATGGCAGCTAAGAGTACCGCACCATCATTAACAGCATAAGGACCCCAGAATCTAACCCTTCCAGAGAACTCTGCTCCTCGGCTCTAATTAACGGAAACACTGAACATCGGCCACCTCTTGCCAAGGTCACGGTCAGCTGCGCTGGCCTCACAATGGCACAGGTCTGCTTGGGTTCAATCCGAGACACGTGGCTGTGCAGGCTCACAGGAGCCCCCTCCTCACGCAGAGTGCCCAGCACCCTCCCCCATCTCTCTCTCTTCCGAGGCCTGGCCAATGCTGGGGACTGTGCCAAGCAGAGATACTAACTGTTGGTATACTCACTATTCCGAGGTAAAAATAAAAGGTTTACTCAAATATAAATTAACTCTCTTAAATTACTACTTCATTTTTGCTACTACTTCATATATTAGATGGACAATGTATTCTGGAAATTTTAATACCCCCTCCACAAATACTTCAAGGAAGACTAGCCATCTTCATTCAATTGTTTCCTTTTTCCTATAGACTTTTCCTCCCCCAGTTACTAAAACAGGGAGAGCCAGAAGCACTACATTTGTTTTTTAAACCTTGCAAGCTCTTAATTCTAACTTAATTACTAAGCTCTGCTTTCAGTCAAATCCTCAGTAATATCTTTTTTTAAAAAAATGCTTTAAAAATCACCCAGACATTAACAAAACAGGGGGGAAAAGAACAAAGAACTCTTTTTTCCCTGTACCTTTCCCCAAACTAACATAACTACAGTTGACTCACAACTGACAAAAACACTCAAACTTCTCTAGCACATTCAAACAACAAAAAAACCCAGCATATTTTAAGTGGCACTTAGCCGTTACAAGAAATTTTATTAATATACTCTCTAGTAATCACGAACCTATACAGCTATGTTCAGTATTTTCAAGGAGAGTGACTTCCTCTGACGGGAGTGAACGGCCAGTTGTGGGACTCTGCACAACAGAGACGGCGAGTGCAATGACAGGGGACACGCAGTTCGATGGGTAACGAGGAAAGACTGACGGAAATGAGACAGACTCCCCACCTACTGTGTCAGCTGGGTACACAGCAGTTTAAAGAAACACCGCAAGGCCCGAGTCCCGGGACTCTGATGGAACCATCTTTACCCAGGCCTCTCTAGCTTCAGGATGTCAACTTTCTGCGGTCTGACCCTTCTCGAGATGCGCGAGGCAGGGGCAGCATGGGGACAGTTCCGCAGAGAGACAGTGGTCCCGCAGGGGCCAGGGCTACCAGATCGGTGACAGGCTCCCCGGGACTTGTGATGGCTCTTTTGGAATCCATATCTTATACACAACGCCTATCCTCAAGAAGAACTTCCGCAGAACGGCTCGGAGCTCAGGAATCAGGTCAAACTGCATAATTTCACACAGGTAGGGGTAGTACATGGAAGCATGTGCTTTAAACTTGAGGTGGGAGAGAAGGAGAGAGAGAAAATTAGACGTGGAACTATTTTTCTGGCCCTGGTTTTCTGAAAGTATTCATCTCACCCTGGAATTTTTTGCAAATAATATTGGCACTTTTCTCCTCACTGTTGGAAAATAGGTGCAAAAAAATTGCCAATTAAAACTTCTTTTAGTTATATTTAATGCCAAATACAAACTGGGAACAGTCTTGCTACCAAAGTCAGTTTTCATTTCAGTACATCAAGATTCCAGTTCTAATCCAAGCTTTCACAACCTCAACCCTCTCTTCCAACAAGCCACAGTGAAAATCAGGTAGTTGTTTAACAGCAACCTGCCTTTCTCCACTGGGGTTTTTTGAGAGAAAAAGCCCAGTAACCTCAGACACCCACTGTTCATAATGAATCAGCTTCTCGCCAATGCTCCGAGAATGGTGCTAGTTATGTAACCATCCTTGGGAGAATGGGCAAAGTACTTACTTCAAAGTCTCAGTATAAAGCCAACCCAAACCCAATTCTGGTGAAGACATTACTTGTTTATACCTTTTCGTCATTTATTTTGAGCGTTTTTGTTAGAAGTAACAATAGGAGGCTTGTCCAGGCTTCCCGATGGCTTTCAGAATTCACCGTGATGAAGTAGGCCAGGGCCTCAGAGCACACACTAGAAGAAGCAGTGGAAGGGGTGCATGTCAGACAGAAGAGGAAGGTCACACATTTCACTGGAGTGGAGAACTCTTTCATTTCTTTTTTTTTAGACTTTTTATTTTGTATTGGAGTATAAGTGATTAATAATACTGTGGTATTAACAGTTTCAGGTGGACAGCAAAGGGACTCAGCCATACACATACATGTATCCATATCGCCCCAAAGTCCCCTCCCATGCAGGCTGCCTCATAACACTGAGCAGAGGTCCCTGTGCTCTACAGCAGGTCCTTGCTGGTTATCCATTTTAAACACAGCAGAGTATCCATGTCAATCCCCAACTCCCTAATGATCCCTTTGCCCCATCCTCCCCATCAGCAACCACAAAGAGAACTCTCTAATCTTGCAGTGAGTTTCTACTGAGCACCTGCTCTGGCTGTGCCATCTTGAGCAAATCCCTGAGCTTCAGTTTGCTTAGCTATAAAATGGGAATAAACAACTGTGCCAAACTCGAGGGGCTGCTGCGGGATGAAACTGAACAAGGACATTCAAGGTAAGGCCAGTGCAGGCCGGGCCGGTGGCGGGGGCTCGGCCAGGCAGGGTTTGCAACACGCCCAGCATGAGAGCCTGTTACCCACAGTTAACCACGGACCCCTACTCTCTTCTCACACAACACACACAGCTAGTTTTTAAAACAGGCTGGGTTAGAAACTTAATACTTATGTACATCCTCCAGGGAAACTGTATGAGACTATGTAGG
The DNA here is from genome assembly GCA_006408695.1 of Aepyceros melampus. Taxonomy (NCBI): domain Eukaryota; kingdom Metazoa; phylum Chordata; class Mammalia; order Artiodactyla; family Bovidae; genus Aepyceros; species Aepyceros melampus. The sequence continues at coordinate 255,755 of SJXQ01011731.1, forward strand.
TAGTTCTTTTTTGGACTTGATGTTAAGTTGAAAGGAGCTGCTGCTGCCCCCTTTAATTAATGAATTCATTTTTCAGTTTATGACTTGTCATATATTCTCTTTGTAAGATGACTGAAAAGGGCAAAAAAAAAAAAAAATCACTGAAGAGAAAAAACTTCCCTCAACCCCATTACTCTAAGGAAAGTGTGTGCACGCTATGTCACTTTAGTCGTGTCCAACTCTCTGCGACCCCACTGCTTGTAGCCGGCCAGGCTCCTCTGTCCATGGGACTCTCCAGGCAAGCACACTGGAGTGGGTGGCCACGCCCTCCTCCAGGGGACCTCCCCCACCAGGGATGGAACCTGTGTCTCCTGAATTGCAGGTGGACTCTTTACCGCTGAGTCACCGGGGAAGCCCACTCTAAGGGACACATGGCATTATCCTGGCATATTTCCTTCCAGCTATTTTTGGTGACTTTTAAAAATCAATGCTGAAATATTACAAGTATATATGGTTTTACTTCCTGCTTTTTTGTGGTGAAACTTGTGTTATGAGCATGTTTCCACATCAAGGAAAAAAAATTTTTTTTAATTATTTTAATTTTTTGGCCACACTGTGTGGCATACAGGATCTTAGTTCCCTGACCAGGGAGCACATCTGTGCCCTTTGCATCAGAAGCTTGGGGTCTTATCTGCACTGAACTGCCAGGGAAGTTTCAGAAAATCACTATTATTTTTTTCCAGAAAATTATTTTTTAAACACTTCATTTACAAAGTTTCATTTATTTATTTTTTGGCTGTGCCACGTGGCTTGTGAGGTCTCAGCTCCCTGACGAAGGACTGAGCTCAGGCCATGGCAGTGAAAGCCTGCGATCCTAACCACTAGGCCAGAAGGGAACTCCCCCGAACTTCATTTCTAAAGGCTGCCTAATGTTCTATCATAGGATATACCACAATGTATTCCTATGATATACTCTGAGACACAGCGGAGCTGTTTTAAATTTTTTCTCTTTATATCTGCAATGAACGTTCTGTCTGAGAATCGTGATTCCCTAACAGTGGAATTACTGAGTCAAAGAGAGATGGAATTCTTTAGGGCTCCTGCGATGCATGTATACACATATATACACAGATATATGTAAAATGCCCTGTGATTTCTAGGAAGACCCAGTGGTGCAGGAAGAGCACGTGTCTTATCACATGGTTATCAGCACTCCACGTTAATGTCTTCAAATCTTAAAGGAGTGAAGAGGCATAGACATGGCATCTTGCTCACAGTTGCCCAGTAAACTACGTGGCAAAGATCTACTTCTCTGCAGAGGGCTCTCTCCATGGCATCCACTGCCTGCCCACTGCTGCATTTCTGCACAAAGTGAGTGCATCCTGGTGCCCACGTGATTCTAGTATGCTTCTCTTGAGAAGCAGGAATGGTGGGATGTTGGAGCTGATAGTGCTCTAGAGGGGATCTAGCCAGGACTAGGGCCTGATGACTCTGAGCTCAGGGCACTTTCCCCTGCTGAGGTTTCCATGCTTTAAGAAATGATACATGGAAGAAGCGAGGCCCTGTCCTCTTTAGGGCATTAAGAAAACTGGAATAGAAGAGTCACCCAACAGGAAGAAAAAACAAAAGGAAAACAGTTTCTTGGGCAGTCAACATAGAGGTATTTTTCTCCTACTCTTCAAATCACAGTACTGTTGTAAAGCATTTGGTTTATTACAGATAAGAAATCTAATCGGAAATAATTTCTTCTTACCTTAAAAGTCGCTGCTGAATTTCTTCCCAGGAATCCCTGCGGTTCTCATCGACATACATTCGAAACAGGATCCTCAAACAACAGGCCAGGCTGCTCGTTTCTTGCTTTAGAAGATTGGGTTTAGACTTGCCCTTAAAACCTAGGGATCAGATAGTCATGTAAATTGTGCACGCTCCTAGGGTAATGCTGAGAAATCATGCGGGAACCTAACGTAGTTACTTTAGGAAATTCGAACCATCTCACATTAAAAAAAAAAATATTATTATTTATTTGGCTGCACAGGATCTTAGCTGCAGCGTGTGGAATCTAGTTCCCTGACCAGGGATGGAACCCAGGCCCCCTGCACTGGGAGCACGGAGTCTTAGCCACTGGACCACCAGGGAAGTCTCGATCTCACATTTTTGACGCGGCTCAATTGTGATACTGAAGAAAGGCAGCCCTGATGGTGTACCCTCCGTACAGGACATGCTTTGCTCCTCGACACACCCTGAACTGTCTCCATTCAGACTCGGCTCACCGGGGGGTGAAGCCATTCATTTCATCTTCTCAAGTGTTATGGCTCTTTAAAGTTCTAGCATGTTTCTTGAGTTGCTAGGTTTTTTTTTTTTCCCACAAAACATATATAAGAACACATCAGCCACTGGGATGTGTAAACCACTCTAATAAGCAAAATCTTATTATTGGCAAAGACATAAAACACCTAGAAAGTTTAAACCTAAAGAGAAAAATGACATTTTAAAATTATGGGCTAAAACAGGCATCTGGGGGAAAAATTAATGGTAGTAATACAAGAATTATATATGAAGTATCACTTTCATACAAAGTTCACAAAATGAGACTCGTAGTATCTTCACCCCTATACAAACATACGTGTGTGTCTACACACACACACCACTCACGTCTACAACTTTGTATTACATATGGAGGTGGGAGATAAAAACCCCTGAAAGCCCCAGAAAATGTACCAGTGTGTCTGTTTCTCCTAGACTTCCACAGTTTTTATACCATATTTAACTTTACAATTTTAATCTAATGTAAAATTTCTTGACTTGCTAGGTTTAACTCTAAACCAATTTGTTTTTCCATCAAATACTGAGAATCTCCTGCGTGTCAGGCCATATTCCTGGTACTGGGATGAAATTTCCCTTCTTTCTCCCTCAAGCGTGAAAACACCTGTTAAGTTATTCCAGTTGTGTGTACCATACCAGGGACTTTCCAAAGGCTTTAACGGTTTAGGACAGTGACCAGGGCACCAGCTGTCCCATCTGTGTAGTCTGCCTTACCTGCTCGCCACAGGACAGTCCGCTGCTCATAATTGGAGTTGAAGGCCTTTGAGAATGAATGGGACTCCTGCAAGCAGTCTAGGAGCTTGAAGAGGTGCTGCGAAGACATGTACTTGTACATGCCCTGGTCCTCCGTCTCGATGTGGATATCTGTGTCCAGCGTGTCTTGCTGGAGAGGGGAGGATAACAGAGCTGAGTAAAGAAGACAGACTGGCTCTGGACACACTGCTATCAGAGCTCTCCAGGGCCCTCCTCTCTAGAGGTACACTGCCTTCCTCAGCAGCCTCGACGCTCCTCCATTTAGACTCTGCCCTCTGGCTGGCGAGAGGACATGCTGCACTCCTGCACGACAGCAGGCTCTGCGGCCAAAGTTTCAGCTGTGTCAGTACTGCCTTCACTGCATCAACAGGAGTGTGTGATTCTCCAGTTATTACAGATTTCATTACACGACTGCACTGTCCACTTATTTTATAAAGAAAGTGGAAAATGAGAAAATCAATCTTTAGTACCTGTGACAGAAGCTGTGAGGTCAAAGCATAGTGAAAGAAATTCTCAGCCAAAGCCCACGTGGCATCTCATCTCAAGCCTTATCACATGATCAATGAACTTCAGTAGGTTTGACAATTGTGTTTTTAAACGTGAAGGGAAAAACCATAAAAATAGATATGAAATGCTAGAAACTTTTATTGAACATGTTGCCTGAAATGTGGGACATAATTAGGGATTTTGTATTTGCTGAGCCCTCGAGGAAAATGGACCACATCCCTCCCTACAAGCCAGAGGTTACAAAAGGGCAGAGTTTGCAATACTCCTGAAATAGATCTATAAATTCAGTGTAATCTCCATCAAAATTCCAGCTGACATCTTTGCAGTAACTGACAAGCTGATCCTAAAATTCATAGGTAAATGTTGTAAGTGACACAGAACAGCCAAAACAGTCTTGAAAAAAAAAAAAAAGCAGCAGCACAAAGCCAGAAGACTCACACTTCCTATTTTAAAAGAACTCATTAAAAAAACTACAATAATCAAGACAGCGTGATACTAGCATAAAGACAGATATGCAGATAAAGGGAACATAATTGAGAATCCAGGAATAAATCCTCAAACTTATGATCAAGAGATTTCTAGCATGGATGTCAGAATAATTCAACAGGGAAAAAGCAGTCTTTATATTGAATGGTACTGGGATAACTGAGTATTTACATGCAAAAGAATGAAGGTAGACTCCCTATCTCCCATCATATACAAAAATAAACTAATAAAAAATGGATCAAAGACCTAAATATAAGAGCTTAAGCTGTAAAATTCTTAAAAGAAAATGTAGGCCTAAATCTCTGTGACCTTGAATTAGGGCAATGGTTTTAGAAATAACTTTAAAAGTACAAGTAACTGGGGAAAAAACAGTAACATGACTTTTATCAAAATTAAAAACTTTTGTTCTTCAAAGGACACCATCATGAAATTGAAAAGATAATGCACAAAATGGCACAGATCACACATCCATGCGCTGAGAGACCAGCATCTGGGATACAGAAGCTCTTTCAATGATGGAAAGATAAATAATCCAACAAAAAGGATTTGAACAGGTGTTTCTCCAAATATGAGAATAAATCCACAATGAGCTACTACTTCACACACATGAGGATGGCTATAATAATTTAAATAAAACCAGCAACACAGTGATAACCGCTGGTGAGGAGGTGAAGACACTGGAACCTTCATACACTGTTGGTGGGAATGGAAAATAGTCTGGCTGTTTTGGAAAACAGACTGGCAATTCCTCAAAGAGGCAAACACAAAGCTACCATATGACCCAGCAATTCTACTCCTAGGTTTATACTCAAGAGATTTAAAAATGTATGTGCACATTAAAATTTGTACAAAAATGTTCACAGTAGGATTATTTGTAACAGCCAGACGGTGGACACAACCCAAATGTCCATCAACTCATGAACAGATACACAAAATGTGGCCTGGGCTCACAAGGGGATATTATTCAGCCCAGGTGAGAAAGTGGAGGAGAGCGCATGCCCCGGCATGGCGAGCCTGGAAACTGAGCAGAAGGAGCCAGACACAAAAGCTCACAAGTTATACAACTAACAACATGTAATATCTGGGTTAGACAGACCCAGAGACAGAAGGTAGATCAGCAGTGGCCAAGGGCTGGGGCAAGAAGGGAATGGGGAGTGATATTGATGGTCAGGGTGTTCCCTTTTGCAGTGATCAAAATGTTCTACAATTAGTGGGGAAGTCTGCATAGCTTTGTGACTATACTAAAACCACTGAACTGTACACTTAAATCATATAACAAAACCCAAAGGACAGCCTCTGTGCTGCATCTTGCCCACAGGTGTGATTACAGTATTTAACCAACAAGAGGTTTCCACTGTTCAGGGGGGTGGCCTGCTGCACAGCTTCTGAGATCTCAGTTCCCTGACCAGGGATGGAGCCTGCACCCTCAAGGTGAAACCGCCAAGTCCTAACCACTGGACCGCCAGGAACATCCCCTGAAATCTTGATTTCCGACTCTGTTTGAAAAACTGGAAGACTCTCACAGCTTCACCCGCCTGGCGGCAACTGGCCCTGGAGCAGGGAGGTGGCGGGGCTCAGCGGCCTCCCAGTGTGCCCACCGGCCTGCTGCCCCTGCTCACAGCATCGCCCAGGCCATGAAGCACTCAGGTCTGCAACCTGTGGTGGAAGGTTACTGTTGCACTTTTGGACACTGAGTTCTGTTTCCAAGCATACTGTATATATAAAAAGTTGCATATACAAAACAAAAAGGTATACTTTCTAAAGGAAAAACTGGGACCTTTAGTCACATAACTTTTCCTTCTCAGTTAGTTATGGGTTAACTGTATCAATGATAAGGAGCAGTCCCTATGATTAATAACATATATATTTTTTGAAGCACCAAGGCAAGGGGTGGAATCTCAGCAGTGGGATGCTGGTAAACTGGCTCTCTGGGAAAGGCTGGTTTTCAGTGCTTGGTGATTTCTGTGGGGTAAACACTCCCGTTACAGCCAATAGTGAGTGACAGTACCCTTGTAGCTGAACACAGGGCTGGGGGCAGTGAGCGTGAGGGGTTCTCGCGGCCAACCCAAGGTGGCTCCAGCACACCACCGCACCCAGCAACCTCCCACCGGCAAGGACGCTCCTCTCCAGGCCCGCCCTCACCTGGGCGGCAACCATGTGCTCTGCGTCCTCCTTCTTGCTCGTCGCAGGGTAGAACACGATGTTGTCAATGGTCTGTATCAATTCCAACTGGACCACACACTTGATGAGGAGGCTGGCAAACAGTTTCTGATCTATATTAGATGATAAAGATTAACCCTAATAATGATTCAGCCAGTACTAAGTTCACTGAGTTCTTCCTGTGTGCCAGCACAGATCTTGATGCTGCGGCATAACAATGAATAAGCTGGACAAAAATCCCTGCACCCCCATGGCAGAGCTGGACAATAAACAAGCTATTTAAGCATAAGATACAGGATGTCACACGAGGACACAAGGTGGGGACTGGGAGGTGGAAGGGGTGCTGTCAAGGTGGGGCCGCGAGCTGGCCAGGAAAGGTTCTCTCTGAAAATGTGCTTTCTGAGCAAACACCTGAAGAGGTGAAGGGGGTCAGTGACGCGGGTCCCTGTTCTCCCGCACATTTCTCTGCTGCCAAAAGGGTCGCTTCTACAGACGGGCTCTGGGCTGTGCTCTGTCCACAAGAGGCTACAGGTTCTTGGTGGTAGCTGGCCTTGCCAAAAGGCTGAATCTCAGCCGTGAGGGTCGGGGAAAGGGGTGCAGCTCCTGGATCACTAGATGGAGCAGTTAGTCACTGCCCACATTTTCTGCTTCCATATCCTTCAGAATCTTCTCCTGCCTATTTCAGTGGCTAAAATAATTCTTTGGGGAGAATTTTCCCTGCTTAGATTATTGATGAGGTTTCTGTCTATGGACCAGACTCTAACTAACGTCTCATCTTCTTAATCCCTGGGTTCTGGGACAGTCCATGGCTGATTTGACTCCAGTTCAAGTAGAGCTTCCTTTCCAACTTATTGTTAAAGAACCGAATGCTGAAAGTATTAGATAAATGTTAACAGGGAGCTGGGTCATCTTCAAGCTTTTGAAAATGGCTATGAAATGATACATATAAAAATTCTCCACACAGAATTAGTTTTAAGTGGAAATTGCAACAGATGTACACCTAACTTATACTTGTTCAACGACACCACCACCTTGGACCCAAAATAAAAAGAAAGAAAGTAAACAATGCAAGTGTGTAAAGGGTTGCGCCTGCTGCTCTATGCACTGAGCTCATCCCTGAAAAGGCAGCGGAGACGGAAAACTGGGAGAAACAAAGTTCTGTTCCCTGGAGAAATGGCAGGGTCTCAAGTCCCAGGCCATCTCTCAGAATATAAGTATCTTGCTGCGCCCAGTGGTTCCACTGAAAGAAACGTCCACTTGTTCCTTTATCTGGGGCTGATGAGGACTCAGCTCATCCTTTGCCTAGACCCTGGAGACACCCTGGCTGTGCCACAGACATGGAGGAGCGGCCTGCAGTCTCCAAGGTGGCGCCTCTTGAATGAATTCTGAGGCTGGTTATTTTCTAGCCTTCAAAAGATAATGGTGACCACACAGGACTTTGTCTAATGCGCTGCCTCAGAAGTTCATGCCAATGTGGACACCTACACACTGGTGTGTTGAAAAGAGAGTGAAATCACTATGAAGAAAAATATCAACCACAACTTTAAAAAAGACCAGACTAACACCAGAAATGGTTCAATTTCTCAGTCAAAAGTGTCTGAATCTTGACTTTACCACGTATTAGCAAGTCATGTTATCTGAGACCTAATTCATTCCCATGTAAAATCGTACCCCCTCAAATGGCAAGGATAAGAATCACGTGAGACTATATACACACGTGGGACACACAGTGCCTGGCTCACAGCAATTGGAAAACCTATTTTTTTTAATGACAGACAGGAAAACACACCATAAGCAACATTAACGGATAAATCAGTAAAAGTAATTTGAAACTTATATTCAGCAAAGGGATCTCTACCACACAGAGCTCCCTCCAATCAATAAAAGATCAACAATTAGTACAAATGAGCCAAGATTACGAACAGATAGCTCGCAGAAAACAGAAATGGTTCTTAAACACAGGAAAAACTGCTCAGTTTCACTCATAATTAAAAAACTGCATATTAAGACTACTCAAAAGATACTTAGTATCACCTAGGTGTTTTCAAGGATCAGGTTAACAGGTGTAACCTTAATAGGCAACAACCTGGAATTATCTATCAAAATAGCAAAAGCACTTCTCTTTTAACCTAGCAATTCTGTTTCTGGGGATTTACTGTACAGATAAACTCATAAATAACACATGCATTATGTGATTCAACGCAGTGTTGTTTATAACAGAAAAAGACTGGGAATAACATAAATATCCCCTGGTAGGAACCCAATTAGGCAAGTAATACCACAGCTACAGTGTGGGACAACATACAGTAGAATAAAAGAGTGTGAGAGCACCTCAGGTACTGATTTTGAATGATCGCTAAGTTACATTAGAGATAAAGAACAATGAACGGTATTCTATAACGTCTATAAAAGTGGTGGAAGAGAATTCATATAAGAATATAAATACGCATTATATGCTTGTGTAGTTGGATATGCATTTGCTTACACATGAGTCTCTAGAAAGGACTATTAGCAACTGGTGACACTGGCTGCCACAGGGGAGGGGAGCTGCAGACCGAGGCCCAGGGGTAGAAGGCAGGCTCACAGCCTCTTTACCTCTCTGCACCTGCCGAATATTTGAATCACATGTGTGTGTTACCTACTTAAAATAACCAACAAATAAAAACAAAAACAGTAAGAAAAGGGGTCTTACTTGCATATGGTCTGGCTTTCCAGCCGTCGTCGGTGGGGTTAGAGAGTTGGCTCTGACCCCTCTCGGAGGCATTTTTATCAATGCTGCTTAAAGACTGGCGGTCCAGATCCACATCCTGGAAGTTAACCAGAGAGAAACACAACGCTCACTCCTCCATTCACAATTCAGGACCTGCGCAGAGATGTGCCTGGTTTTAACACTGCTGGCCCAACTTGACGTGTAAGTGTCTTGCTGAGCTTGAAGTACAATGTAGCACTTTTCAGAGGCTCCATGGGAGAGATTATGAATTTCAACAATTTCTTTCTCCCATTACAATTTCACATCTTCTGATTCCAACTTAGGTGGCATTTCTCTACACACTATGATTTCATGATGAGTGTGACAATTTTCAATGAGATCAAGTTTAAAAATAAATGAGTATGGTAGGACGTTTTTTTAAAGTTGACAGCAGAAAGTTAAATAGAAAATGTTTATATACTGTGCTTTATTTTTAAATGGCTATATTCCAAAAGCCTTTCAAAATCTAATGCCTTTATAGTTATTTGGAAATAGAAGCTAGTAAGACTAAAGGTTTACCCTGTAAATCACAGTATTTTAAATGGATATTTGAACTAAAACTTCTTTATGGGGCCTTACACAAAAAATAAAAACTATTTCATTGGTGAAGAGAAAAGCATTCTTTTTAAGATTTCTTTTTTTGGATATGGTCCATTTTTAAGTCTCTTATTAAATTTGTTATAATATTGCTTTCTGCTCTGGTTCTTTTTCTGGCCATGAGGCATGTGAGATCTTGTTTTCTGGCCAGGGACTGAACCTACAACTCCCTGCATTGGAAGACAGTCTTAAACCACTGGACCACCACGGAAGTCCCAGGAAAGCACCCTTTATGTAAGAGGGCAATAAATAAGAATAATTACACCAAAGCAATATTTACAACAGTGAAAGGCCAAAACTGACAGGACAGTTCAACAAGAGAAAATCCATTAAATAAATTATAATAATGTGCAGCCAGGGAAGAGGCTGTCCTCAGACTATTTAAGAATATGGAAAAATGTCTAAAATGTTATTAACACATTATGTATGAAGTGAGCCCAAACTGCAAATGTGGGTTGCATGTGCTCCGTCACAGAAACAAAAGCTAGAAGTGCTTTTAGCTTTTATTGAGTGAAGTGACTTATTTTCTTAATACTTCTTTATATTTTCAAAAGAATACATTAATGAATATATACAGTGTTTGGTCCTATAGGGCTTCCCTGGTAGCTCGGATGGTAAAGAATCTGCCTGCAATGCAGAAGACCCGAGCTCCATCCCTGGGTCGGGAAGACCTCCTGGAGAAGGAAACGGCAACCCACTCCAGTATTCTTGCCTGGAAAATTCCACAGACAGAGAAGCCTGGCAGGCTACAGTTCATGAGATCGCAAAGAATTGGACCCAACTGAGGGACTAACACTTTTACTTTCAGCTCTTATAACCTTCTTTACTCACTTCCATCAGAAAAGCCTAAACTCCTTAGGCTGCTTAACTTTTTACTATGATATGTGATCAGAGAAAAGACAACTGAAAAAAAAAAAATCCTACCAAATGTTTTTCTGCTGGATCGTCCTCCATTCCTACAGGTCTCCATGTCAGCAGACTTTAGGGAATGCAAGAGAAGGAAAATAATCAATGTGAAAGGCAGCCTGGAGCTTTAAAACAACTACTAAACACAGAAATAAACAGCGGTAATCACATTAACACTTACACGTGGGGGATGGTTGTTTTGAAGATATCCAGCATACAATTGCACGTTTCGTCCCAGACGTCAGGACTGAATTTCTCTCCGTTGGATATTACTAAGTTTTCTAAGCAATTTGTACCTGATCGAGCCAACTGCTCGTTATCTGAAAAATAAAACATCTATCATTAAACTTCAAATGCTGCTCTGATTCCAGCTGATCACTGATGCTGCATGTTGTGATGTGGGGAGACAAAGCAACTGGTAGGCTAGTAGGCCTCTAACTAATGAAGCACTGCTAGGGATGGTATTAAAGTTTTTAGCATTTAAGTAGGCTATAAAGAGGTAAAATTATTGTTTAAACTTTATTGTTAGGAATGGAAGAAGGTCAACATTTTGGTACTTGTATGAGAAATGATTTATAAACTGACTTGGAGGAGAAATTGTTTCTATGTTCTAATTTAATTTAAAAAATACTCATTTCATCAATTATAAATGCACTCTTCAGCCTTCACGCTTCTATATGTTGAAAAAATTAATCTCTCATAAAGACTACGTCAAGAAAAATAAAGGCTAGCTACACGAAGAGTACCTTGTTTTACACACCACTGCAACTGTGCAAATACATCAGAAAGAAGAACTTCATTCAAAGCTTCATAGAACTGGGTAAACACATCACAAATAGCATAAAGTGCATGATTGCAAGTTGTTGTCATCCACTCGGATTTCTGGGGAAAAAAAAAGATAATGTTTAAAAGCCACTCTCCTTGTGGTGAGATGGGAATTCTCACATATCACCGGCAAAATATTCTGAAACAAAATTCGGCAATAGGGATCAACAGCCTTAAACATGTCCACATCCACTCATGTAGTAACACAACTCCCAGGAATGAAGCCTGAAGAAATAAAGATCTGCGGCTGAAGGTTCATGAATAAAGATGTTTACCACACGGGTATTTATCTACTGTAAACACAGACATAAGTTAATGTTTGGTAATGTGGCAGTTAAGTTGGGAACATCCATATGACAGAATTTAAACAGTCATTCAAAGTGATACTTCTGGGAACTCCCTGGAGGTCCAGTGGTTACAACTCTGTGCTTTCACTGCTGGGGCCCAATTCAATCCCTGGTCAGGGAACCAAGATCCTGCGAGCTACGTGGCACAGCCAAAACAAAAAACAACACCCCCACCCCCCGCAATGACACATTCAAAAATTTTAGTTATGTTCAATACACCTTACACAGAAACGTAAATATTAAAAATGATGTTGGATAGACAGGTTTTTCCAAAGATATACAAATGGGCAACAGATACATGACAAGGCGCTCAAAATCACTCACCATCAGAGAAATGCAAATCAAAATCACAATGAGATAACACCTTGGGCCTATCAGAATGGCCATCATCAAAAAGACAAGAGATAATAGATGCTTGAGAGGATGTGAAGAAGAGGGAACCCTTGGGCACTGTTGATGGAAATATACATTGGTGCAGCTGCTATGGAACACAGTATGGAGGTTCCTCAAAAAACTGAACTACTGTATGATTCAACAAATCCTACTTTGGGTATACACCTAAAGGAATGAAAACATGATGCTGAAGAAACATATGCAACCTCACATTCTCCCAACTGTTCTGAAGTTGGTATGAACCAAACAGTAAGAGGACCGCCAGGCGCCTGCTGAACCGGCAGGTTCAGTGCTCAAGGGCCGAGTGGGCGCACAGTGGAGATTTATTTCCGCTCACTCGTCCCCAGATGGGAAGTTCCTCAGCACTACTCGATGACTGGGAGAAGGGGGCCAGGACGGGCGTTTTCCTTTTCAAAGCACACCCGACATGGCTCGCTGTGTAAGACTTCTGTGGGCTGTGGATGCTGACGACGCAACCCTGGGCACAGACGAGGGCCAGAGTGGCTCTTCTCCCATCTCCCTGGGGCAGTGCTCTCGTCATCACCCACCTCCGACTGTTGCTCGGGGAGTTTCATGTTGTCAAAAATCCTGAACACGATTCTGAACAGGTCCTGCCACCAGTGCTTTTCAAAGGTGTGGCCATAGCTCTTCATGATCTCGAACATGACTGTGA
>SJXQ01011731.1:269200-353377 GCA_006408695.1 Aepyceros melampus
TGCATCTGTTAATGATGCAGGAGAGCTCAAAGAGGATGGGGAACCAGCCTCGGACCCAGACTCTGTCACCAGGAGCCACGTTCATGTCATCACTTGTGTATTCTTGCAGCACCTACAATGAGACCATCCCTCAGAGGCAGACCCAGCAGGTGAAAGGAAGGAGCGGAACCAGAACTACAAGAAGATGAAAGCCCCTCATTTCCCCTCCCAAAAACCTCAGTTTAGCAAGGGTCTGTGGGGGAATCCTGCAGAGTTAGAGACTAGTCTGACCCAAAGGCACATGCACGTTTTCTCCCTATGGACCCTTGTGGGTTTTAGAGTAAGGTGAGTGAGGCAGATCACAAGAATCCTGGCGGCAGAAGGTTTTACATTAAGAAAAGCGATAAAGGTCAAATGGTGATAGCAAAACATCCAGGATGATTCAGTATCTCAGACCGTTCCAAACATGACTACAAAAGGAGAAGGGGGAAGCAGAGGATGAGATGGTTAGATAGCATCACTGATTCAATGGACATGAATTTGAGCAAATTCTGGTCGATAGTGGTGGACAGATGAGCCTGGCGCGCTTGCAGTCACAGAGTCAGACACGACTTGACAACTGAACAACTGTAATCATATTACTTAAAATAGGAGGGGCAGCACCTACTATTGACTAAACACTTGCTATGGGCCGGGAGCTGTAAAGGTGTTTTACATGAGTTAACAATTCTCACAATTCCCTGAAGCAGGTAGAAATAATGGTTCCGCTTTGTAGGTGAGTTTAGACAGAGGCACTAAGGGATTAAATAAGAGGCCCAAAGCCACGTGTGTAGGCAGGCACTGGCTGTCTTTACACAGTCCAGATGTGAAGCCCTACTTCCTGCCCTGTCTCTGGGGTCCTCAGCCCTCTGATCCTTAACCACTCTTGAAGAAGCACGCTCTGTTGCAATGGAGTTTCTGTATCAACTCTGGTTATTTAGCATTAGGAGACTTCTCTCTGTGCTTCACTTACTGCCCTTGTATAATGGGAATATAATTACCCCCCTATGGGCCTGATGATGTGATGACTAATCTAGAGCCAGACATCTTGGAATGTGAAGTCAAGTGGGCTTTAGAAAGCATCACTACGAACAAAGCTAGTGGAGGTGATGGAATTCCAGTTGAGCTGTTTCAAACCCTGAAAGATGATGCTGTGAAAGTGCTGCACTCAATGTGCCAGCAAATCTGGAAAACTCAGCAGTGACCACAGGATTGGAAAAAGTCAGTTTTCATTCCAATTCCAAAGAAAGGCAATGCCAAAGAATGCTCAAACTACCGCACAATTGCACTCATCTCACGTGCTAGTAAAGTCATGCTCAAAATTTTCCAAGTCAGGCTTCAGCAATATGTGAACTGTGAACTCCCTGATGTTCAAGCTGGTTTTAGAAAAGGCAGAGGAACCAGAGATCAAATTGCCAACATCCGCTGGATCATCGAAAAAGCAAGAGTTCCAGAAAAACATCTATTTCTGCTTTATTGACTATGCCAAAGCCTTTGACTGTGTGGATCACAATAAACTGTGGAAAATTCTGAAAGAGATGGGAATACCAGACCACCTGACCTGCCTCTTGAGAAATCTGTAATGGAAAACTCAGCAGTGGCCACAGGACTGGAAAAGGTCAGTTTTCATTCCAATTCCAAAGAAAGGCAATGCCAAAGAATGCTCAAACTACCACACAATTGCACTCATCTCACATGCTAGTAAAGTAATGCTCAAAATTCTCCAAGCCAGACTTCAGCAATACGTGAACTGTGAACTCCCTGATGTTCAAGCTGGTTTTAGAAAAGGCAGAGGAACCAGAGATCAAATTTCCAACATCTGCTGGATCATGGAAAAAGCAAAAGAGTTCCAGAAAAACATCTATTTCTGCTTTATTGACTATTCCAAAGCCTTTGACTGTGTGAATCACAATAAACTGTGGAAAATTCTGAGAGAGATGGGAATACCAGACCAGCTGACCTGCCTCTTGAGAAACCTGTATGCAGGTCAGGAAGCAACAGTTAGAAGTGGACATGGAACAACAGACTGGTTCCAAATAGGAAAAGAAGTACATCAAGGCTGTATATTGTCACCCTGCTTATTTAACTTATATGCAGAGTACATCATGAGAAACGCTGGATTGGAAGAAACACAAGCTGGAATCAAGATTGCCGGGAGAAATATCAATCACCTCAGATATGCAGATGACACCACCCTTATGGCAGAAAGTGAAGAGGAGCTAAAAAGCCTCTTGTTGAAAGTGAAAGAGGAGAGTGAAAAAGTTAGCTTAAAGCTCAACATTCAGAAAACGAAGATCATGGCATCTGGTCCCATCATAACCACTAGGATGGCTATAATAAAAACGACAGACAATGTAAGTGTTGGTAATGACGTGGAAAAATAAGAATGTCTAAATCGCCCCCCCATCCCCCACCATGTGCTCTCCCCCGACCCTGTAGGGCTGTGATGCTCCTCTGGGCTGTCACGACTTTCTCAGCCATTGGTGTCTACTTGCTCTGCCCCAGCAAAAGGCTGTAGAATAAATTGTTTAGAAAGTAGGGAAAAAACAGGAAGAAAGGAGAAGAAAAAGGGGAAGTGAAAGGAGGAAAAAGGAATAGGACAAGTCATTTTTTGGTTTTTAATCAATTCTGTTTCCATCACAAAAAATATTTTCTTGCTTGAATCACAATCTATTTTTTTTTAATATCTATTTATTTAGCTGTGTCAGGTCTTAGTTGCATCATGCGAAGTCTTTTATTGCAAGGCATGGACTCTAGCTGTGGTGCTCTGGCTTGGTAGTTGCAGCTCGAAGGCTTAATTGCTGCGGGGCATGTTGGGGCCTTAGTTCCCTGACCAGAGATGGAACTTGTGTCCCCTCCATTGCCAGGTGGATTACTACCCACAGGACCACCAGGAAAGTCCCACCATCTATTTTATTCATGCAGTTCCCTCTGTCTGTAATTGCCTCCATCCTTAACTTTCAAAATTCTAGTCACTCTTCAACACAGAGGACAAGTCTCTCTCCGTGGAGCCTCCTCTGATCTCTCTCTCACACACATACACAAACAAAACTGCTCACTAGTTCTCCTGGGTCCCTATAGGACTGTGTACAAGCTTCTGTCATAACACTTAAGAAATTATATGATTGATTTGGGTCTGTAGCCCCCACTAGACTTTGCCCTGTAAGAGCAGGAGTCTTCCTTTGCTAGCACTTAGCACAAGGCTGACACATAGCAAGGGTTGAATGAACCATCCAGTTGATTCCGCACATAAAACAAGCTCCTGGTGTCGGAGAGCTGGCGGAGTTTTCAGTATTCTTGGGTAGTGGGGTTTCTTTTTTTTATTATTTAAAACTTATCCAGGTGGCTTACAGTGAACAATCATGTTAATTTTGTAAGGGGATATGTTCTATAGGGCAGTAGCAAGCTGATTTAACCCAGTCTTCTGGCAACTACAGAAAACCACCAGGAACTCACCCACAGCATTTTCGCGTGTGCCCCAGCCCTTGGCAGCGAATGAGTTACAGTGGCTCATCAGTAACAGCCTGTGCATCTTCAGCTTCTGTTAGATTATAAATAATTAACATGACAAGACTTTCAATTCAGAGAACAATACCAAAACATAAAGAACAGCAGAAAGTAATCCAAGTGCCATTAAAGAGGAAGAATTCAGTACAACTTACAAGATTCTTTCTAAGCCTGAATTCCCTCAGAGGAAAGATCCCCAAGTGTCCATCATGGGAGCCAATTTAAACCTCTATCCTATAATTGTAAATTCAGAAACTCAGGTGACCTGGCATACATTGTGTAGCCAGCACAGAGAACTTGGCATCTTTTATCATTTGTATTTGATTTCACAGTTAAATGTAAACATGGGAAGCAACCCAGCCACCCTTCTTTCCTCCTCCTTCCTCCTTCCTTTCTCTCCATCTCCCTTGCTCAGACAAGGGAAATGGGTTGGGAGGATCTGGCTCCATTCCAGGTTGCACCGAACATCTGGAACCGTTTTCTATTGTTCTTGATCTGAGTTTGAAAAACCACAAATCACTTTGCTAAGCATCATTTCCCCTTCATTTTTAAACCTACCTAGATTTCAGATGTATTTATTTCTTGAGCTTCTGATTCACGTATACCTTACTCATCAAAGTACACTTTTTTCCCCTAGCTTTTTATGAGCCATTTGTTACCCAAGATGCTTAGGCAATCTTTGTAGTCTTTGTCAGCATCTCTCAATCTTTTTTTTTTTTTTTTTCCTTCTGGGAAGGCAGATCATTGACAGAATAAAGAAATAAGCTTCAGGAACCCACAGCACTCTCATCCCCGCCCCACCATACCACCCAAGAAAAGCTGATGATCAGGTCAGAATGGACAAACCATGTGCAAATGAATACATCCACTTGGCAAAGAGGCCTGTCAGGACACAAAGCAGAGGCTTATTAGTGCTTTGGAGCAATGTGTGCAGATAAACTAGAATGAGCACGTAAAAGGATTTGTGTATGTATAACGAGAGGATACATCACAAACACTCTCACTAAATGACTTTTTTAAACATTTTTTTCTTATGGTAAAATATACATAAGATTTGCCACTTTAATCATTTTTAGTTACATAGTTCAGTGACATTAAGTACATTTACATTCTTGTGCAACCATCACCACTATCCATGTCTGTCCAGAAGTTTGTCATCCTCCCAAACTGAAATTCTGTATGCATCAAACAGTAACTCCTCAATCCCTTCTTCCCTCCCAGCCCCTGTAACCACTATTCTCTCAATGGATCTGACTATTCTAGATACTTCATTTAAGTGGAATCATATTATAAGTAGAATCCTTTTTTGGTCTGGCTTATGTTACTCAGCATAATACTTTCATGTTTCAACCGTTTTAGAACCTCATTCCTTTTGAAGGCTGAATAATACTCCAATTGTATGTATATACCACATTCCATTTATCCATCAGTGGACATTTGGGTTATTTCCACCTTTCGACTACTGTGAACAATGCTGCTATGAACATTAGTGCACAAACATCTGTTCAAGTCCCTGCTTTCAATCCTGTTAGATATCTGTCTAGGAATGAAGTGACTGTGTCATATAGAAACTCTTATTTTTAAGTTTTTTGAGCAACCTCCATACTGTTTTTCACAGTGGCTGCATCATTTTACATTCCTACCAGCAATGTTGAATGATGCTTTTAACTGCCTAGGTTATTTACTCCAATGTAACCTGCTCAGTAAGAACATAAGGGACAGTCTGTCTGGTCAGGAGAAGGGACAGGAGCCAAGGTAGCTGCTGAGTCTCCTTTGTATGCAGGATATCCATTATTCAAGAAGTGGCCCTTGAAGTGAAAAATAGGATTTGAGGTTTCAGAAAGCTTTATAAAAACTAAGAAATCCATTAAATTTTCAGTGAGGATGAATTTATAGGTGCCCAGAATGCACTTGCTCATAGACTCTCTTGTCAGACCTGTGTTTAGCACCAAACACAGAGGCGCTCTGGCTAGACTGCCTGATATTTTTATTGTCTTTGTATAACCAGTGATCCTATCCCAGCTAAATTCCTCTTTTTGTGCGCTCTGTTCTCTGCCAGCTAAGCCACCTGGTGAAACTTTCGTATCCAGTTAGGAGCACCTCATTCCCTAAATAGCTCATAGCTCTTGATCACACGCCCAGGTTCTTCTCCAAGCTTCCCCGTTGCTCCTCACCAGTAGAAGGTGAGGAGTGCTAACGCCCTGTCCTCCAGGAGCCCCCAGGCTGGCCCATGTGGTCGTTGTCTCTCACCGGGACCCTTCTCAGGGGGAGGAGGTGACAGCTTCAGTGAGTTTGCAGAGCAAGGCCTACAAAGGCTGTGCACTACAAAGTCAGCTCTGAATCCAGCTCTTTGGGTCTCTTCATTATCGTCACTGATACCTTATCGCCTTCTCTGTCCCAGGGGCAGATTTCTGCACAGCGAGGGACAGAGAGGGTGTAGAAAGTGTCCTGTGGCAGAGAGAGCCCCCAAGAGGGACCACACGCAGCCAGTGTGTGAATCAGGGACAAACCTCAGGCCCCGCGCCTGACATCACAGTGTCCCTGATCCATACTCCATTTGGCTGCACCGGTGACCCTTGCAGGACCTGCCAAAAATATGACTGACTCCCCTTCTCAGGAATGCCGAGTTCTAGTTTTGATTAGTTTTTCTCGTGAGGAAAGTAGGGGGAAAAGGTTGAATAACCGCAGACAGATGAGCCAGGCAGACTGTAAACTGGGCCAGGGTGGCCCATTTCAAAGGCATCGAGGCAGCCAAGAAAACAGAGGCAATTTCCTACGGCCACATCACAGAAGGCCTGGGCAGGTTGCATCTAAATGATTGCAAAGAGCTTGGAAAACTCCAGGCCACAGGCAAACCGCAGCCACAAATAATTACACCCTCACAGTCTCAGAGTGGGGAGATTTCCCACGGTCTTAGAACAAGAGCTCCCAGCTCAGCATGTGGTTCGCAAGCAAGGCCAGAAATTCAGAGTAGGGGACCAGTGGAAACTAGACAGGACCCTGGGAGAAGGGGACAGTGAGTCAGAAACTAAGTAGCGTCATGAATATCAGGAGATGCTGGGAACCAAGCAACATGCAGAAACGCCTGGGAGACTGGTCAGGGCCACCTCTGGCATGTGGAAAGAGCATCGTTTGTGGGGGTCAGTAAGACATGGGTTCAAATTCCAGCTCTGCTACTGTCTTCTTTTGAGACCTATCCTCCTCCTTCCACCAATAGCCTTAAAAATGAGGAGTTGGATGCCAGTCGTTAATATGGGATATAAGCCCAAGACACACCAGTTGGGGAGGAGTAGCAAGGGAAGGCAAAGATACAGAGTAAGTTATCCAGCAGTTCGCATCGCAGGAAGTGAGCTGCAGAGCTGTTCCTGGCCAGAGGTGAGGGAGCCAAGGGACGTGTCCACTAACACCCTTCCATCATCAGCTGAGGGTATTAACTCTCTGGCACTTCAGCTTGTCCCTGTGCCTTGGGATGGGTGTTGGGGGCGGTGCTTAGGTAGAAAGTTCATGGTGGTGCTTTGTGAAAAAATAAGTGTTAGGACACAGGTGGGCTCCAGTAGCCTCTAATTTACCTTCTTACTAGTCATGTGACCCTGGGTCTGGTCTCCTGACATGTAAAGTATGGGAAAACCCACTTCTAAGGCAAGTGAGTTTTATTCAGTTGTTCTGCCAACAACTTCAAAGGCTTGGTTTGGCTCCTCGGACGGGGAGGCACAGTGTCTGGGCTGGACTGCTCTGCAGAGTGGATGGAGGAGAGTTGAGTGCTCCTGGGGTGATTCTTGGGGGTGAGGGTGGAGGAGTGGAAGCAGAGGTGACTGGAAGAGAGAGGAGAAGCCCGTAGCCCAGAGTCTGCAGTGAAGCCCACATAACTTGGCAGGAGTGGATATCTGTGAGGGTGCTGCGTTTTGTGACCAGGCTGATGTGAGGACAGATAAAGACGGCAGCTCTGGGTGGCAAGCCACGAGCAAGGGACACCTGGTTGCTCTAGGGCCTAGTGTGATTCTGGGTAGGACTTTGGATCTGTCTCGGCTGTGGAGTTCTTGTTGTTGTTATTCAGTTGCTAAGTGGTGTTATACTCATTATGACCCTATGAACTACAGCTTGCCTGGGTTCCCTGTCCTTCACTATCTCGTGGAGTTTGCTAAACTCGTGTCCATTGTGTCAGTGATGCCATCCAACCATCTCATCCTCTCCCACCCCCTTCTCCTCCTGCCTTCAATCTTTCCCAGCATCAGGGTCTTTTCCAATAAATCAGCTCTTTGTATCAGGTGGACAAAGTATTGGAGCTTCAGCTTCAGCATCAACCCTTTCAATGAATATTCAGGGTTTATTTCCTTTAGGATTAACTGGTTTGATCTCCTTGCAGTCCAAGGGACTCTCAGGAGTCTTCTACAGCACCACAGTTCGAAAGCACCAATTCTTCAACGCTCAACCTTCTTTATAGTCCAATTCTCACATCCGTACATGACTACTGGAAAAACCATAGCTTTGACTAGATGGACCTTTGTCGGGAATGGGATATCTCTGCTTTTTAATATGCTATCTAGGTTTGTCATAGCTTTCCTTCCAAAGAGCAAGTGTCCTTTAATTTCATGGCGACAGTCACTGTGCACAGTGATTTTGGAGCCCAAGAAAATATGGTCTGTCACTGTTTCCCATTTTTCCCCTTTTATTTGCCATGAAGTGGAGTTGTGCAGGCTGTGGAGTTGGGAGGGTCCAATTCCCCTAGAGCACCCTCTGAGATAAGGACTTGGGTGCACGTGGTTTGCTTGCAGAGGTGATCCCAGGGACAAAGCATGTAGATGATGAAATGTGTAGAACACACCTTAGTACTGTCCCAGGAGGAAAGAAAGTGGCTTTACCTAGAGCTCCTTAGTTCAGATGAGAGCTGCCCCTAGGGTGTGAACCCCGAAGCATGGCAGGCTGCTGTGCCCAGGCTGAGCAAACTCTTGTGCAGCCAGAGAAGGCTTTGGGCAGGGTGGAGCACACAGGCTGGAGGAGTGGCAGCTGTCACACGTGGGGACTGCCCCCTGCAGCAAGTGAACTCCAAGGAAGGTGGGGGAGGAAGGGGACTTGAAGCTTCTCCTACACCTACCTAGAGCTCTGGAGGAAGGTGGTCTCAACAGCATATGGAACATAAAGATCATGATCCCCCCAAACAACAAGATCTGGAGGCCGGTGGCCCTCACTGGTACAGGGCCAGATGGAGGCAGGAAGTTCAGGCGTTTAAGAAGGCTGGGGGCGCAGGGCCTGCATGTAAGTCTGGCCATGCATGGGAAATGGGCTGCAGCCCCCCAAACGGGGCTTGGGGAGACCAGCAAGGATTCTTACTCCTTTTTAAAAAATTAAAAAGAAACATAGGATTCATGGGGAAAGAGTAGAACAGTGAGGGACTATATCTACTAGGATGACATTAGTCTGTGAATAACAAGAGACTCGAAACATCATGGCTTAGACAAGATAAAAAGTTATCTCTCTGTCGAAAGGCTGGAGCTTTTCAGCTGGTGGCTCATGTGGCAAGCTCCCCAATCAAGGGTGCAGGGACCCAGGCTCCTTTCAGCTCCCCCAGTGCCACCCAGGTATTGACCCTCAACCTCCAGCCCAGCTGCAGGATGGAGGATGGGACCAAGAGGAAAGGGAAAAGGACAAAGGGCATCACCAGCTATTTTGATTGACGATTCCTGGAAATGGCCACAACTCCACTTCAATCCCATTGGCTGATCTGAATCTTGTGGCCACACCCATCTTCAGGAGAGGCTGGGAAATGTAGTCCCGTGACCATGCCTATCTTCAGGAGCGGGTGGGAAACGTAGTCTGGTTTCTGCGTGACCATGTATCCAGCTAGACATCCTATTACTGAGGAAGAAGGGAAATGGATGTTTTTCAACTGGCCACCTGGGCTGCGACAAACTTGGGGATCACCTTTCAATTGCGGACGCTGAGCCAAAGGTGCTTAGAGAATGTAAAATAGATCCCATGTGTGTTCTGGGCAATAAACCGCTCTTTAACCCACTCCCGTGTCCCCCATCCTGCAGCGGGCCCATCCCCTCCACCCTCCTGAGTTCACCTGCAGCTGTAGGGGCAGTTCCTGCGGCCACCTTTGGTGATCACATGCCTTCTCTCCACTTGAGACTTTCTCCAGACTTTCACCATGAGGACCTCCAGCACAGGCAGCACAACTGAACTTAGAGAAGTTAATATGCTGGAGCAACTTTCAGAAGAGGGGACACAACAGACAGTGTGGTCTTGTGCCTCAGGCTCCCAGCCCTCAAAGGAGAGTTTTGAGGGTGTTCAGCGTGGCTCCTCAGCAGACCCAGTGGCATGGAGCCCCACCTTGCCACACCCACTGCTGTCTTTTCTCCACTCCCCTCATTTTCCCCACACCCTTCCCTTGTGGCTCAGCTGGTAAAGAATCCGCCTGCAATACAGGAGACCTGGGATCAATCCCTGGGTTAGGAAGATCCCCTGGAGAAGGGAAAGGCTACCCACTCCAGTATTCTGGCCTGGAGAAATCCATGGACTGTATAGTCCATGGGGTCGCAAAGAGTCAGACACGACTGAGTGATTTTCACTTACCCTGATCAACTCCTTGCACCCATGTTCTCATCCCGGAGTCAGTTTTTGGAGAACCCAAATGAAGTCACCTTTGAATGCCTTCCTTATGATCACCCAGATAGTTAGTAGCTCCATCAGAATTCAAACTCGGATCTGTAGACTTTGATGCTGAACACTTTATCTGCTATGCCAGAACAAGAACATGGGAGCATTTTAAAAACCGTTACTTTTTCAACAAATTGCAATCCTGAAATTGTTGACCTGATTTCTGAATCAAATCATGGGCCAGCAAAGAGTGAATGGAGTAGATTAAAATGCAATAAAGACACAGCCCATGTATTAAAGATAATCACCAGGACTGGTTTTGCTAATGAATGGAGCCTGTGCCTCGTCCTGCCCCAGCAATTCTGGGAATGGCTGTTTGATTTGGTTTCTTGTGTTGTTTTTTTTTTTCTTTATTAGGATGCTGTGCACAATGGTGGGAGCCACTGCACTCAGAGGTTAAGAGCGCCACCCTGGTAGACATGAGAGGCTGGACACTCTAAGACCAAGACACACAAAGACACTGTGGAGAGTCAACAAGAGTTATCCCATCTCAGGTCATCCATGGGCCATGTAGCACAGCCAGCCTCCCATCGCTAGGTGCATTCTCTGTAAACACATGTGCAAGGAAACCGAGGAAAATGCCTGAGAACTTGCCAAGAATCTGAGGATGAGGTTCCCGCATAGGAAAGGAACAGAAGGGGGTGACAATCGGGTGGGGCAAGATGGAGATCCTGTCCCTGCCCTGTCCAGACTGGCCCCTCCCTGGCTCCTGCCTCCTGGCCCTGCCCTGTTGGACTGAGGCTTACACACTTGTCCCATCGGATCTGGTGTTTCCAGCGTTAATAATAGTAGTAGTAGTATATTATAAGCATAATATCAACAGTATCAACTGGTTTTGCTTTCTTTGGCTGAATGTTTAATGTGACAATTACCGTGCTTTTTCTTAAATTTAAGATTATAGTTGGTTTGTTGATATTCAATGTTGTGTTAACTTCAGGTATACAGCAAAGTGATTCATATATCTATTATACATATATACAGTTATACATATATCTATTCTTTTTCAGATTTTTTTCCCATATAGGTTATTACAGAATACTGAGTAGAGTCCCCTGTGTTACCCAGTAGGTCCTTGTTGATTATCTGTTTTATATATGACAACTGCTTTACTCTTAGTATTCCTTTTAGTCCTGACAATGATCTCCATTTTACAGATAAGCAAACTAAGCCTCAGTAAGGCCAGGTAACTTGACCAAGGCCACAAAGCCAACAGTTCCAGCATGTCTGCCCCCAAGGCCAAGTTTCTAGCATCATGCCTGCACATCGCCTCCTGGTCTGCTGTATGTGGCCATCAGTTATTTCAGTGCTAAGGCCCCAGTACAGATGTTGGCTTTGACTCTCACCAATGAAAACCAGGGAAACTGAGCCTCATGTGCCGGCAGAGATTCGCTGCTCTGAGGGGCGGTTCAGAACATTTGCCCTTACTTGACCCTGAGCTGGACAGGTTCCGATGCAGCAGCAGGCCTGGCTGAGAACAGGGCACTACTCCCCTCACCCTTCAAACCGTCCCATGAAGCCTGCCTGCTGCTCCCCAGGTACCTTGGGCAAACCTCTGGGAAGCCCTGCCCAGGTCACGAGTGCCTTTGAGGGGCCAGAGTCCCTTCATGCAGGTAACCCGCAGCTCCTCAAAAGGGCAAGGTGGGCCCAGCACCTGAAAGTGAAAGTCGCTCAGTTCAACTCTTTGTGACCCCAGGGACTATACAGTCCATGAAATTCTCCAGGCCAGAATACTGGAGTGGGTAGCCTTTCCCTTCCATGGGATCTTCCCAACCCACGGATTGAACCCAGGTCTCCTGCTTTGCGAGCAGATTCTTTACCAGCTGAGCTATCAGGGAAGCCGAGCCCAGCACCCGGGCAGCCACGACTGTCCCAGCTCTGGAGTGCTCAGCACTACCTATGCCCCGCCTGAAGCTTTCTCAGAACATGCTCCAGCAGTGTCTCCTTGGAGAAACAAGGCTTGATGACAGAGAAGGGAGAAAGAACAAAAGTAGGAGCAGAAGTATTGAAAAGTAATCTGGGATTCATTTCTTGGAGACAACAGACTTCTTAAATGTTCATCCGTGGCAATGTAATGATGAAGTGTTGCTGGGGCTAGCAGCTTATGGGAAGCTGGAAAGGAGATGCGTCCCACGGAGGGGCCAAGAGGGATGCAGGCGGTACCTGGTGAGCCAACTTCCGCCCAGCCTGAGCTCCAAGGACATCACTGTGCTCCTTTGGGCTCGCTGCATGCCAAATCACCAGTCATAAATCTTCTGGCCCTGCCCGCTTTCCATTTAAGGTGTGCATGTGGTGGGGGCAGGTGTCCCGGCTGTTTCTTAATAAAATAGATAGGCTGGTGAGTGTTCCCAAATATCAAGAACCAGGGGGTGACTGGAGCCAAGGTTTTCCTAATGTTATTAAAAAGGCCAGTGAATGGAGGGCTGGGCTGTCTGCTGGCAGCCTCCAGAAAATGGACACAGTAGCTAAAGAGTCTGTGATGGATGGGACTGATGAGCTGGCAGCTGGACTGTCTGGGAAGATCAGACCACAACCCAGAACACACGAAAGGGAAAGTTTCTTTCTTTGTTACTCCTTGTTACTGAACTAAGCTTGGCTTTAAATAACAATGATACTCAGCTTTTAAGCACCTGGTGGCTCAGATGGTAAAGAATCTGCCTGCAGTGCAGGAGAACCAGGTTTGATCCCTGGATCAGGAAGATCCCCTGGAGAAGGAAATGGCAACCCACTCCAGTATTCTTGCCTGGAGAATCTCATGGACAGAGAAGCCTAGCAGGTGGCTGCAGTCCATGGGGTGGCAAAGAGTCAGACACGACTAAGCAACTAACACTTTCATAAGAGGCCCAGTCTCAGTGCAGGGGTATTTTGCAAGTCCTTGCTTGGGGCACGTTGGCCGGTGTCCCATCCGTGAAAGCACCATGTGGCTGAGCCCATATTCCAAGAGTGGAGAAGTAAATCTTTTCTTGACGGGAAGTGGCAAAGTCACGTTGTGAAAGGGTCTCTGTGCTGGAATGAGTAGAATGATGTTAGCCATTTTTGCAAACTGTCTCCTGCTTACCAGCTCTTGCCTCCAGATTTCAAAGTTCTGTCAGATTATTTCTGTCTGACTGAAGCTCATCATCCACACTGGTTCAGCCTCACAGTTTAAAAGATTAAGTGAATTGAACAACAACAGTGTTCCATGGGCTGGGAGTGAAGCACTGGGAACACTCTGTTACAAGGTACCCATCCTATCTGTGAAGTAATACAGTGTTTAAAAGAGTTGCCTTTTAGGAAAAAGGGTCTTCGCTGAGTTAGTTGTAAATGCAGATTGTAAACTCTAGAGCAATCACACACAAAAAAATTTTTTAAAGAAATGAAATTAAAAACAAACCAAAAAGAAATGTAATTAATATGCTAAGAGATGAGATAAAATAGAGTCACACAAAATGCTGAATTAAAATCAGAGAAGGCAGAAAAAGAGGCGAAGTTTTTTTTTTTAAGCACAAAGAATTAAGAACAACAGATAGGAAAAAGGACCCTCATTTTATAAAAATGAAGGTCATTATTCCAACTAATGTCAGTAATCATTTTAAATGTGACTCATCTAAATGCACCAATTAAAACGAGTTTTCTCCATGGCAGTGAGGATAAAATAAAAAGATCCAATTATATATGTTGTGTGCAAGAAGCCCAATTTAAGTGTTTTGAAAGCTCACTCTGGAGCCATCACTCCTGTGTTCAGCAAGCTCTGCGACTGCCATAAGCCCGCAGGAAAAAGTGAAAACTCCCGAGAATGGCTTTTAGTGGGGCTCACGATCTGGCCTTCACCTGCTTAATCAGCATCACTTACTCTACACCCAGAAATCTAACTAACTGCCGTCCAAGTCTGTGCCTCCATGCCTTTCACCTTCTCTTCTCTCCACCTGGAAATCCTTCCTCTTCTTTGTTCACTGGATAAATATCAGGGAGCTCATATCAGGTAAGAACTTAGTTGATAAAAGTTGTCTTGCTGAAAGGGAGAAAATTTTAGACACTGCCAGCGACACTGAGAGATTCTAGTATCACATATGTAGTTCCCACAGTATGTAAGCATTTACCTTTTAGGCCAACCCTGGACCCTCCCTCTTCCAGTAAGGCATCTTCCCAGGGTACCACTGATCCTACACAGCTGGTAGACACTCTGTCTCCCCACTGAGGCTTCCCTTGATGCCCTAGCTTAGTTAGCTGTTCTCTCCCCTGTGTTCATATAGCAATTTGTCTCTGTCTGTTCTAGCACTGCCCCATCCTATGACTGTCTATTTCAGGTAGCCTGAGAGATCCCTGGGGGGAGGAAGAGTATCTTATTTAGCTTTGTACTCGCCTGATTGCCCCCTCTGCAACCCATGCAAGTACAGTAGCTGGAACCTAAAAGGGAATCGAATAACATGGGTGGATGGATAGGGGGATGGATGGATAAAATGGATAGATCATTCATTTGGATTCCCGCAACTCAGACCCAGTGTGAAGATCTGGATGCAAGCAGTTTTTCTATAAGTGATCTCAGGAAGAGGTAATAATCTGGGAAAGTGAATGAGTCAATAAAGGGTGCACAGATGAGCAGGTTGCCTTGAGGGGAGCCTGGGAGCTTTATCCCACCCAATGGGGACTCCCTCAGCAGGACTTCTTGAGCATGGTTCAGGGGGTCTCACAGCAGACTAGAGAACAAGGCCTTTGTTTATCTCTTCCCAGCCCCATTGGTTGGTGTGACTGTACTACGCATTTCCGGTTTCCCCTGCTTGCAGCTGAATGACTTCCTGTGGTGTGGGAAAAAGCCCTTAGGCAGGTCCTCAGCAACATCTGCTACAAATGTAAACTCAACGGAAGACGGAGTCATCAGTAATCTTGAGCTTTCAGAGAAAAGATTTTACCAAGCCCATTCCGTCCCAGCCACATTGCTTTCATTGAGATGGTCAACAGTTCTTCTCTTATTTGCTATCAGAAGCGATGCGCTTTGCCCACTGCATGGTTAGAGTGGATGGGCGTAGAGTCATCCTCCCCTTTCCCCCTGAGGGATCATTGCATCTCTCACTGTGACCC
This sequence comes from Aepyceros melampus, assembly GCA_006408695.1. Lineage (NCBI taxonomy): Eukaryota > Metazoa > Chordata > Mammalia > Artiodactyla > Bovidae > Aepyceros > Aepyceros melampus. The sequence goes on from SJXQ01011731.1 coordinate 284,438, forward strand.
ACGTGGTCTAAGCCAGTGATATTTTCCTGGTGTAGCTCCATGCTCCCAAATTATAGGATTCTGTTCTTCTGAGCAGATTGAAAGTCTGGTCCCTACAATCTCGAGGTCCTTCCCACCCACATCAAGATTCCAAGAACAGGATGGAGTGTCCAGCAGGGTGTCACAGCTTGAGCAATCTCTTAGAAATGGCAAAAGAGCTGACACATGAATGTCCACGGAGGAGGTGCCATTTTGTTGCAACGAAGCTGAATGGTTTTGCGATTTTCTTCCTAGATTCAATGGTCTTTCCAGCTGTGTAGAGAATACATAAGGGGGAGATAAAGACCAATTTGGGGTGGGGGAGGGAGGGAGAAAGAGCTGTCTAAGAACTGATAATAGAATTGCTGGGTTAAGGCATCTTCTATTGTTTTGTTTGTCTTTTGCATTTTAGGATGCAAGAGAGGGGGGTTGCAAGTGTTACTTGAAAAGGAACTCTTTTTAGCTTTTAGAAGAAAATCTAGTGTGGCTTTGACTGTATTATTCTTGTTAGTAATTGGAAACAGCTATTCACCTGGAAGGCCCTAGACAGGGAAGATGAGCCTGCAGTGGGTGAACAGGGGCTAATTCAGAGAGCCGGGTTGGTTTTGTCAACTGAAAACATGCTCAGTTCACTGGAACTTAGTATTGAGAGGCTGGACAGAAGCTCAACGGAGCATATCTAAACTGCACAGGACTTCGGAAGACACAGGCCTCCTAACTAGTATACGGAAGAAAGAGAGCCTGAGATAGGGCTTCTTCTTTGGGAGTGCTCTCAGGGAAGCAGGATGGAGTGGGGACGAGGGGAGGAGCCAATGAGCATGTGATTTCTTCTGGGAACCCTCTTAGCCTGAGCTGAGCTTAGCCAGAGCTGTCCCAGCATGAGGCAGGGGGGTACCTTTGTCATGCTGTGTCATTTAGCCATTGCTCAGGTTCGTGGGGGCCAGGGTGACTGGTAACCTTGGGGGAGGCTGCAGTGGGGAGTGGCTCATATCCTTCAGGCTGAGGCCGGCCTGGGGAGGAGGCAGCTGCAAGCGATTCGCATCTACTGCTTACTGCAGCCAGAGGTCAGGTGTGTTTGTGCTGTGATGGGATCTGCATGGGGTGCCAGAAGCATCCACCATGGGAGGAAGTACCAAACTTTAGCCTGTCTGTGTCCACGTGAATAGCTGACACCGAAAAACATATCTAATGTCATAAGATTTATTGTGTGGTCCTTGGCAGTAACACTACCGGTTCCCAGCTTGTCATAAAAGATGGGTTCTCCGCTGCCTGATCTCAGTTCCCTGTGGGTACATATACACTTTTATAGGTACTTCCCATCCATTAGATTTTGATATTTTAATTATTCTAATCAATAACTAGACTATTTGACTCCATCGAGCTCTCCATGTTGAAATGTATGTTTCTCAGTCAGTGCTTCTGTGCGCCTGGGCCTTAAACTTAACCCACTGAGAACCAGACCCAGAAAACAAACAAACAAACAAAACAAAACCCACTACTTTTCTAAACCCAAATAGAATCAAATCCAAATCTTTGAACTGGAACATGAATCAAAAAGAGAAATCAGAAGCTGTACTTTCTGAAATAACTGAAACAAAGAAAAGCCTGATGTCAAAATTGCCTCAAAACTGAAAGTTATTTGTGGTGCAGTTGTATTGGGTCTGAGTCACTCGTGGACATTTGCTCCCCAGTTCTGTCATGAGGGACCCACGTCAGTCCTATTCACTCACCATCTCCTCCTTTACCTTTACAATGTTCCCCTTGGAGGTGGAGGAGGAAGGGTGGGGAGGAAGCTATTTTAGAATCTGCCGAAGGTGTAGACAGGAAGAGTCCCTGGGAAGAAGCGGCTGCAAACTGCAGCAAACTTTCCTACTTGTTTTCCCCATGTATTAAGGAACAAAACTCACTCAGCTTCATGACCACCCTCCCTGCCTCTCTTCTCTTCACCCTTTGTTCCCATAAGTAAGTCCTAAGGAGGTCATGTGGGCATTGGCCGCGTGTTCAATTCTAGGTATCGTCCAGGAAGCTGCCGTGGAATGGAGCACAGTCATCTTCTGTGACTTGGTTCCAAGTGCAGCTTCAGGGCCCGCTGATCATTTGCAGGCAGGCGGGAAGGCCACCTTGGCTTCATTTTCCCGAGGACTTCTGGGCTGCACTCAGCCTGCAACTGGCAATCATGAGCGCCTCCCCAGGGGGACAAAGGGACACACGGGGCCTGCTGTTCATTTGGGGGTCTGGCAGGAGCCTGTCTATTCTTTTATGATGCTGTTTAAAAATGAGCTTCCCCCTCTTTTCTTTGAAATATTTGCTTACATACATTTTCTCACTTTTCTTTCCGTCTTCCCACCCTTCCCACATACACACACAGAAATAGCTTCACTTCTGCAGAGTGGCAGGCTCCAAGCTCTCCGGGTGGGGCTGCGGAAGCCTGTGGTCTCTTCCTAGAGCTGGCAAGCAGCCGAGGAGGCTGAGGGGGCTCTGGCCTCAAACCAAGGACATAATTACCGACATGCTTAGCATCCATCCACTCTTCTGCGAGGGCTCTGCTAATGAGGCAATCGGCTATACAAGTCTCGTGCAGTATTCATTTTGCAAGGGAGGGGTGCAGCGTGGAGAGAGACAGAGAGCGCAGAGAGAGAGAGAATGGGACCCAAAGAGTCAAAACTCCAGGAATGGGCTCAGAGAGCCCGTGAGGAAGACCGGTGAAAAGTGTGAGTGAAATGTAAGCCTTCTGACCCAGCAGGAAGCCAGACTGAACTTCCTACACTCCCAGCACACATTTATGTCACCAAAATCTCTCCCAGGCCAAAAAAAGACACAAAAACAGATTAAATATTGGACTCTGAGATTAAACTCAGAGAATTCTAAACCCTGGCCAGAGACTCATGCTCTGAGATAAGGCATGTGCTAAATGACATCTGAGGCCCAATAACTCCATGGGAGACATTTGGGGACTCCAGGTGTGTTCACAGCATGACCCCAGAGCAAGTGCAGATATCCACAGGATCCAGGCACGTGATACAGTGAGTGCTGTGGGCTGAGTGGGGACCGTGGTGAGTGAGGAACCTGGGCCAGTTAAGAAGGCACCTGCCGATTACCCCAGGTAAGTGTTCAGGTCATTTCAGTCACTCAGTCGTATCGGACTCTTTGCGACCCCATTGACTGCAGCATGCCAGGCTTCCCTGTCCATCACCAACTCACGGAGCTTGCTCTAATTCATGTCCATCAAGTCAGTGATGCCATCCAATCATCTCATCCTGTGTTGTACCCTTCTCCTCCTGCCTTCAAACTTTCCTAGCACCAGGGTCTTTTCCAGTGGGTTGGGTCTTCACGTCAGGTGGCCAAAGTATTGAAGCTTCAGCATCAGTCCTTCCAATGGATATTCAGGACTGATTTCCTTTAGGATGGACTGGTTTGTGTGAGTGTAGCCACATGTAGAGTCATGGCCAGAGCTGCCAAAAGGCATTTTGTTCAAGAGGAGCCAGAAATTCAAAATTTTATATGAAATCACTAATTTTTAAATACTGTGTCTAAATTTGTTAAAAAACTGTTTAGGCCAAACAGCACATCAGGTATGAGCTGGTTTGCCCAAAGCCTTTAAACCAGTTCCCTTAAGTGAATTAACTGCTTCACACAGGAAGTCCCAAGGTTCGTGAACTCTGCAGACCTTGGAAGGAGTGGTCCACATCACTCCAGAGAGGGACAGGGGTCCCTTTTTGTTCTACCTGCCACTGGATACAAACTAAAGGAAGCGAGATTGGCCACAGAGGCTCTGTTTCTCCATGAGGCCAGGATGATTTGGGAAGCCAGCTTCAGCTGAGCCAGGACTCTGCCTACTCCCTCACCCAGGCAACTGCTTCATGCCTGTGGAGGGGGCGCAGGGGACAATCCTCCACCCACAGCCACCCACTGTCTGGAGTCTGAGCGGCATGACCTGTAGCCTGTGAGCTCTAAGTGGAACCCCGTATCAGACAGCTGCTTGGGTTAAAGTAGGAGGAGAGGAGATGGACACCCCAGTGGCCCCACCTACTGCCATGCTGACAGGCGCCCCAGAACCTCCTCCTTCATGCAAGAGAGCTGAGCAACCGCTTAGCCCCCAGTCCCTTGGAAGGTCCAAGCCCTCCCCCGTGGTATTCGTATGGATGCCTCAGTCCCACTTCCTCCATGCCACTGTGTTTGCCACCGAGTGGCTCCATCTCTGTCTGTTGCTGAGTGTTTTAATAGATCCTACTCAAGATACAAGCGTGGAGGCACCTTCCTCTACCCTCAGAGCAAAAGCAAATCCCTCCTTGTATGATGAGCATGGCGACCGGGGCGGGGGGTGCTCTGATGCCTCTGTCTGTTCTGGGGGGCCTCACCTGCTCCCTGCAGCTACTTCTACAAGGATCACACTCAGGACCCACCTAACAGGTGCCAGACCCCACGTGCAAAAGGGTCTCACACTCGATGTAATGCTCTGCTGCCACCATCTTGAAATTCTTCATAATTTTTGTATAAGAGACTCCATATTTTTTCTGCATCATTCTCCCCTCCCTCCCTTTAAGGAGCCAGTCCTGATGCAAGGAGCATCTCATCAGAAAAGACCCTGATGCTGGGAAAGATTGACGGCAAAAGGAGAAGGGGATAACAGAGGACGAGATGGTTGGATGGCATCATTGACTCAATGGACATGAGTTGAGCAAACTCCGGGAGATGGTGGGGATCAGGGAATCCTGCTGTGCGGCAGCCCATGGGAACACAAAGAGTCAGATAGGACTTAGCGACTGAACAACAGCAATAACCTGGCTGTATATGCCTAAGCCCCATGGCACCTAAGAGGATCTTTAGTGGTAGCAGTGATCCGTGGCCTCAGCCTCTCCCCCTGTGAAATGGTCATATCCGTCTCATGCAGGTGGCCCACTCCTTTCGTCCTTTGCAACTGAAAGCTTCTGGTTCCTTGAGGGGCTGGTGGAGGGTGGGGTACAGAATCTCCCCAGTGTCTCCACTGCTAAGAGAACGAGATAAGAGACAGAAGAGAGTATATGCTCCCGCCCTGCCCCCTGCAGCTTTTCCATTCTGAGCAGAGGAAAGGGAACCGCCCCACCCGCCAGGGCGCCCCCACTCCAGCTTCAGTGCTGCTTCTCTCCCTCTAAGTTCATTCTCACAGAATCCCCCACGACTGCACCAGGATCCTGGCAACACCTGCAGCTTTTCCTATTTGCATGCAGCACCAGATGCCCCGCAGGGTCCCTGACTGGCGCCCACCGCTGTGGCAGGGCACTCACCCCCACAGGCAAACACTGGATAAACACTCACAGCTCTGCCCGGGTGTATTTTATGGTCATGACAGCTTGCCGTGCACACACAGGAAAGGCTAGGAAGAGAGCCGGTAGTACTGGAAGCAGTCCTGTGCTGAAGATAAGGGGAGTTGGTGGATAACTGTGCCCGCTTCCTTGTCGGCCACAGTGGGACAGCTGTGGGGTGAGTGGCAGACTCCAGTGGGACTGGCCCACCTGCCCGTGGTGGGGACCTGCTCTAACAAGTGTCCTGCTTGGACCTCCCTCCCTTCCCCCACTGCCCTCCAGGAGCTTCCTGAGCTTTTCTCCCAAATTAACCATTTGCACGTGAGTTTTTGTCTCAAGGTCTGCCTCTGGGGGAATCCAATGCATTTGCCATTTTGCTACCAAAGTGGATCATTGCACAAAGTGGATGTGCTTCCAAAGTAGGCTAAGTAGAAGCAGATCACCCAGCTGTTAGACCGTGCGCTCCTCGGCTCACCCAGGCCTCATCACTTCTGTGTAAGGTTTGAAAGGAGGCATTTACATGTGTCAGTTTCACTCAATTACATCCTAAAGGGGCGAGGATGTTAACACCCCAGGAGTGACCCTTCATCAGTGCAGGAGGGAGTTGGTAGAACACAAATCAGAGTCTGATGGGCTAGCTATAGTGATCAATACTGAGCTATGATCTTTTGTCCCCCACTGTTTTGTGAAGAGCCCAGTGAAATTTATGCCTGTTGTCCCCCAGGAACTGTTTTGTACTCTTTTCCTATTTTACTCGTCCTGCTTCCTCTTCCTAGGATCACCTTGCAAATAGACTGCATGCGTGTGTGCTAAGTTGCTTCAGTTGTGTCTGACTCTTTGCGACCCTATAGACTGTAGCCCACCAGGCTCCACCTGCCCATGGGATTTCCCAGGTAAAAATACTGGAGTGGGTTGCCATGCCCTCCTCCAGCGGATCTCTTCTATCCAGGGATCGAACCCCCATCTCTTATGTCTCCTGCATCGGCAGGCAGGTTCTTTACCATTAGCGCCACCTGCTTTTGTCCAAATAGTTGACTGTAGGTCTGCTTTGGGAAAAACACAAACTAGCACTTCTCCATTTTCCAGATGAGGAAACTGAGGCACGGAGGCCTTGAAAGATGTATTCAAGGTGAAATGGCTGTGATTGGAGCCCAGGCATTCTGGCTCCAGAGCTTGAGTTCTTTTTCTATTTTAGTATGTATTTATTCAGCTGGGTCAGGTCCTAGTTGTACTCACGGCAGCCGGGATCTTTTGTTCTGGCATGCAGGCTCAGTGGTTGCAGCTCAAGGGCCTAGTTGCTAGGAGGCGTGTGGGATCTTAGTTCTCTGACCAGGGATTGATCACACATCCCCTGCATTCCAAGGTGAGTTCTTAACCACTGGACCACCAAGGAAGTCCCTCCAGAGCCTGAGTTCTTTATCTGAGCACAGCAATTCCTACCTGAATCTTGCCTTGGAATCACTCAGAGGATGATTAAACCCAGATCGCTGGGCTCCACCTCTCAGAGCTTCTAGGGTCTGGATGAGGGTCTGGAATTGACATCTCTAACCAGTATCCTGTAACATTATGGTTGGTCCAAGCACCGCCTATGGGAACCACAACTGTAACGTTTTGTCAATGCTCAGTAATCAGAGCCCCTGTCATGATCCTGTTGAATATGTTCGTCGAATGGATCCATCTTATCAAAATGGTAGGGCCTGTCCCAGGGCAAGTTGCCTGCCCCAGGGGAGCTGAGTCCCGGTGTGGTTACTATGCTCTGTGGTCAGCTCGCATATCCGCCTGCTCTGGTGTGTAGTGGATGCACGTATAGGCTCTATCCACTCCAGCCTTTTCTGAGTATCCACGTGTCGGGTATTGTACAAGAGGCTGTAGGCATACGGAGACCTATAAGACCAAACGTCTGCTTTTGGAAAATGTGGGTTCAGCCTAGGGTAGAACATTTGAGACCAGCCCCAAACCATGATACCAGGCAGCTGATTTTAAACACGGTAGAGGGACTTACCTGGCGGTCCAGTGTTTAAGACTGTTCTCCCAATGCAGGGGGTGCAGGTTCGATCCCTGGTTGGGAACTAAAATCTCACTGGCTGTGCAGTGCAGCCAGGAAAAAAAACCAAACAAACTTGTTTTTAAATCAAAATAAAAACAGTAACAAGTTTGATGTCTGGATTAGTATCTCAGAAAATCACCAGATCCATCATCAGAGGAAATAGGAAGTCAAGCCTTGGCCTGGTGGCCCCAGGGCAGAGGTGAACTGTGGACACTGCTCTTGCTTGTGTAATTCCTGTTTTATCTGCAGATAATGAACACAGCCCGTGGGAGCTGCCTGAGAAAGCGCGAGTCTACTGCAGTTTTGATTCCTGACATTGGAACTTGTTTCTTCACAGCCATTATTCTGCTGGCAGAAGGAGATTAATTCATGGGATGAAAGGAAACCATATTAATGGCAGAGATGATATAATTTGTATTCAGTGAGGCAAATCAGCAGTGCTCTGCACCTACAGGAGCAGGAGGCAAAGAATGGCATGTTAAATTACTCCTGTCTTGGGCTGTCAATTTTAAACACCTTTTGTGCATTCTTTTCTTTGACCAAATATATGTGCATTTCAGGCGCAGTGTGAAGGCAATACCCGGTAACCTGCAGCTTTCGTCCCTCCCCCTCCCTTATAAAAGGGTTCAGTAGCAAAGGCTTGTAAGTTAAACTAGAGTTGCTTTGATTGGAAGTATTTTTCATGTATAAATATAAGGTAGCTATTAATGTGTGTGTTGTATATGTGTGTATGTGTGCATGACTTAGTTGCAATTAAAAAAGAATAAAGACTGCAGTGGTTTGAATCATAATGATTTGCAATGAAAAATCCATTAGCCCTGTCTATGGATAATGCTAAATATACCAAATGTCAGGATGTGGTGGACGGGAAGGACAGCCTTAAAATAGTTCCTTTGAAAATAGCCCCTCCAGATGGCTTTTCTCCACAGATCTATCTCCTTGACATATATTCCTGGGGAAACAAAGCTGATGATCGGGTGCAGGGAAGATTGTACAGGGGGAGGAACAGATATGAGTGTTCCACTGTGTAAAACCCCAGGGATTCTGGGCCAGGGCCAGGGGGCTCTGCAACCCAGTTGGGGTTGCTCTCCAGCCTCTGGTTGCAGGTCACCTGAATCACATCTGCCCTTGTCCTAGTGAGAGAGAGCTGATCAACCATCAGGGGCAGACTTAACAGAAGTCCAGCCCTGGAGTTGTTACTATGCAGCATCTTCTGTGTAGATAGGGTCAAGGAGGAGTTGACAGGCTTCAGATGCTGATCTGAGGGGGGTCCCCTACTCTGGAGGGAGCTGTTTGAAATGGTAGAAAGTTGTGGACTGACTTTCGGCTGCCTGCACCTATCCCACATGACTTTTCCTGGGAGTTCTCTCTCTTCACAGCAGACCCTGAATGCCAGGGACTCCCCTACTCCCAGGAGCAAGGCTTACCCGGAGGGTTGTTGCATAAACACAGCTCCTTTGCCCTCAGGTGGGAGAGATCCAAGGTGCATGTTTTACATTTATTTCTAGAGTTTCTCAAAGAGACTATATTCCAGGTATCCATGGTGATAACCTGCTGATTCCACATCCTTTACTGACTAACTTCCCTTTCCTGTCTCCCTTCACCACTCCCCTCCTGGAGTTTCTTGGGACCAACTTTCAGATAGACTATCAGTACTTGAGTCTTTGGGCTCCCGTGGTGGCTCAGATGGTAAAGAAGCTGCCTGCAATGCAGGAGACCGGGTTTCGATCAGGAAGGTCCCATGGAGAAGGGAATGTCAAACCACTCCAGTATTCTTGCCTAGAAAATCCCATGGATAGAGGAGGCTGGCGGGCTACGGTCCATGGGGTGGCAAAGAGTCTGACATGACTGAGCAACTGACACTATCATTTTCATGTCACTTGAGTCCTTATCTTAGAGTCTGTTTTTGGGGAAACTGAACTGAGACAAATGTATGACTTCTAGTATGGCCTATTCAGGGCCCTTATTTACTTACTTTTATGGAAGATGGCCATAAGGGAGAGTGCAAAGCATTTGAATTTTTGATATGCTATAATTATGTACCAACTAATGGTAGAAGCTGGGGATTAGATTAACGGAGAGGAAAGAGATTTGCTGGTGCACTAGAGGAACTGCCCTCTAAATAGCATTTCTGTTTTCCTTAGATTGCAAGAGTTGCCTTGGAACTTATTCTCTACCTAGGAAATTCCAGTTGGCCAACCAGGCCACCAGGAAGGTATTTGTGTAATGATACAGGAGTTGGGTTACATGAAGATTTTGGGACTGTTGGGCCAGATAAAGAGCCAGGCTTGGTTAAGACATAGGCTGCCCCACTGCTTCCCTGTTAGGCTGGCTGCCTCCCAAGGGCAGCATGGGGGCCTCAAATTTCTCATCTGAAAACTCAGTCCCCAAAAGAATTAAAATTCTGCCTCAGAACCCAAGCACATATGACTAAGAGGATTCTTTGTCAGCATCTCACATCCTTACTCAAAGTGCCGTCCATGGTCTAGCAGCATCAGCATCACCTGTGAGCTTGTTAGAAATGCAGAGACTTGGTCCCACCCATAGACCTCCGATTCGGGTCTGCATTTCAGTAGACCCCTAGGTTCTTTGTGTCCACATTTGGCATTTAGAAGTGGTTGCCTCTTGGAGGAATTAAGGTGGAGACTAGAAGGTGGGAAGGACTAGGCTATTGCTTTCAACTAGGTGATCCTATTACTTTTATAAAAATGTAAAAGTCACTATGAATAAAGAAGCTAGATGTTTTAGCATATCATTTAAAGCTATAACACATATAAAAACAGAAGAACTAAAAATTTCAAGAAACACAATTTGTGTGAAGGCAGGGTAAGGGCAGAGAGGTAGAATACATCAGCTAAAAGCCATATCTTTCATACAGAGAAACCAAAATATGCATGTCAAAAAATAGACGTATAAGCAGTAATTTTTTTTAAATGTGGATAACTACCAGGAAAAAAATGTAGAAGCAGTATCATTTGAAAACTATTGGTCCCAAGGAGCAGTACTAGTGGAAATGTGTTGGGCCGGAAAGAAGGCTTTTATTTTTATATTGGGTTTTCTGTACTGTCTGAATTTTTATTGGTATCTGTGTTATTTATAAAATTAAATTTGAAATGGAAAGAAGAGAGCTAGATTAAAGTTAACCAAGGTTACAATTGCAGGAGAGGGTTATCGGCCAATCTAGGGTGGCCTCAGCCCGGACAACCGTGGAGACTGGACTCTCCTCTGTATGTCTCTTCTCTTCTAGCAGGCCAGCGCAGGCATCCTCTCTAAGTGATGGAGAAGGGACAAGAGCAAGGCAGTCCCAGGGTACCAGTGTCTCTCAAGCTTACATTTGTGTCCCGAATACAGCATCCCATTGATTCAAAGCAAATCACATGGCTGAGTTCAGAGTTGAGAAGGGAGGGTGAAACAAAGATGTAGAGCAATGGGTATAGATACAAGATGGGGTGAAGAAGTGGGAGCAACCTTGCAATCGTCCCACTACTAGATGGCAAGCTATGGACCATAGGTTGAATCCAACCCACCTGATTTTATAAATCAAGTTTTATTGGGACACAGTCAAGCTCATTCCTTTATGTACTTTCTATGGCTACCTTCACACTACAATGGCAGAGTTAAGTAGTTGCAATAGAAATGGTAATGCCTAAACTATTTACTATCTGGTCCTTTATAGAAATATACCAGCTCTTGTTCTAGACCATTTTCTAATCATTTATATACATATATAAGGCTATGGTTTTTCCTGTGGTCATGTATGGATGCGAGAGTTGGACTGTGAAGAAAGCTGAGTGCCCAAGAGTTGATGCTTTTGAACTGTGGTGTTGGAGAAGACTCTTGAGAGTCCCTTGGACTGCAAGGAGATCCAACCAGTCCATTCTGAAGGAGATCAGCCCTGGGTGTTCTTTGGAAGGAATGACGCTAAAGCAATTCATGGGGTCACAAAGAGTCGAACACGACTGAGCGACTGAACTGAACTGATATTTATCAATATGACATGTTAACTGTTAATTTTTAAAACTTTACATAAAAGGGAACATATATATTATTCTATAATTTATTTTTCTACTTTAAAATATACCTTGGAGATCTTTCTATATCAGTACATATAGGTCTGCTGCTGCTGCTAAGTCGCTTCAGTCATGTCCGACTCTGTGCAGCCACATAGACGGTAGCCCACCAGGCTCCCCCATCCCTGGGATTCTCCAGGCAAGAACACTGGAGTGAGTTGCCATTTCCTTCTCCAATGCATGAAAGTGAGAAGTGAAAGTGAAGTCGCTCAGTCGTGTCCGGACTCTTAGCGACCCCATGGACTGCAGCCCATCAGGTTCCTCTGTCCATGGAATTTTCCAGGCAAGAGTACTGGAATGGGGTGCCATTGCCTTCTCCACATGTAGGGCATGGAAAATCCATAAAATAGAAAACTGCAAAAGTTAACTTTCGCAGTTTTCTATTTTATGGATTTTCCATGCCCTACCACCCAATCCACTTTTTTTTTTAACTGCACAGTCTAGGGAATTCTCTAGGCCAGAATACTGGAGTGGGTAGCGTTTCCCTTCTCCAGGGTATTTTCCCAATCCAGGGATCGAACCCAGCTCTCCCACATTGCTGGTGAATTCTTTACCAGCTGAGCCACAAGGAAAGCTCACCATCCTTCTCTACTGTCAATTAAAACATAACCTTCAGGCTAGAATATTTTTTGTCATCAATCTATTGCTCACAAGTTCTAAGTGCTTAAAATCAATGCTTACAGAACAGTGTGTGTGCGTGTGTGTGTGTGTGTGTGTGTGTGCGTGTGTTAGTCACTCAGTTGTGTCCAACTCTTTGTGACTCTGTGGATTATAGCCTGCTGCCAGGCTTTTCTGTCCATGAAATTCTCCAGGCAGGAATACTGGAGTGGGTTGCCATTCCCTTCTCCAAAGGATCTTCCCAACAGGGATTGAACTCTGGTCTCCTGCATGGCAGGCAGATTCTTTCTTATCTGAACCACCAGGGAAGTGTCAATAAAAATCTAATTAGTGACTAAGTTAATGAGCAAATGTATGAAGAGAAGGAAATTATTAAATTTTTCTGAAAATCAATCAAGCAGAGATGAGAAGCAAGCATTCCATGCAAGAAACTGTCAAAATAAGAAACTTGTATATCACCATGGTTAGATGATGTGGAGAAAGGGAATATTCCTCATGCACTATTAAGGAATGAAGCTGTTATAGCCAGTTGGGGATTACTGGCAATTCTTTGTTAGGTTAGTTATGTTTATCACCCATAGCTCAGTGATCTTTTGGCCTGCTAGTCATCTCACAGGAGGTGCCTATACACATATTTTTTACAGTATTTTTTGAGCCAGCAGGAGATTGGAAAATACCTAGTTATATATGTCTAAAGAGGAGGATGAATAAAATATACAGACGCACACCATGGAATCCCATGAATTAGTTACAAATCAGGAATTAGCTATATATCAAGCAAACCAGATTTATAATTTATAGAGCTAGGAAGTAGATACATATCAAGGAAACTAGATTATGGTTTATAAAGTGATTATAGACATAAGTACTGAAACCATGAAGAACATAACTGAAATACAACTTTGGAACATGCAAATTAAAAACACACAATGCTTATTTAACAAGGACACACATGTGTTCAAGAACTTAGATCAGTCACATTGTAGTGGTTGTTTATTAGGAAGAGAGGAAAGGGCCTGATGATGACCAAAACCAACTGCAACAATATTTCCAATGGCTCAAGAACAGGACCTGGCTTCTAACCTGCCCTCCAGGGATCAGCATCTTTTGTTGCTTCTCCCATCCCTTTTCTACTTTCAGTTTTTGAAATTTACCCAACAACTTTGCAACCAAATCCCTGTGTTAAGTTCCTTGTGCAAAACATCTAGAATGGTTTTTCTTTCCTTGACTGTATATTGACCAATGCAAAACTTGATGACATTAGTCTCCAATGACTGAATGATTAGATCGAGCTTTGAAGCTGAGATAAAAGAAAGTAAAATGGAAATGATAGGTTTAACAGGTATAATATTTAAAAGAAAAAAAAATGTCAAATGAAAATGTGTTTATAAGCTAGAATTTATTTAAATATTTCTTCACTTTACATTTGGGTTTTCTAATAGTTTATTAACTGATGGTTGATGTGTGTGTGTGTTTAAAGAGAGAACAGGAGAAGGATAGAGAGCAGAGAGAGATACAAGGTCAAGGAAATAATCATGGAATATTGTACCAGTAGGGCATGTTATCCCCAGAAGTAAAGTATGCTTTGGGATGAAGCAGTTCTGTTTTATGAGGAAACTTTCTGGACAGAAGGTCAAATATCAGGCTTTAATGGCCAGTACCTCTGGCACCTGAAAAATAAGTGCCTTGATTCTGAGCGGGAATCTGAGTAACACACCACAGTGGACAATTAAGGTGCCAATTTTCTGTCACACTGTCCATTACACCAACTTGTATCCTCTCCTTTACCATCCACGCTCCACTGAGATTGGGTGTGCAGGTAGAGTGACAGTTGGGAAAGTGTGACCCTTTATCTTCCTCTCTCCCCACCTCCTTCCTACCTTCCTTTCCCTCCTTTCTTTTCCTCCTTAATAACATATCTCTAAAAAACAAAAATAGGGTGGAAATTCTGTTTGCTATTGATAGCAGATCAATCATTTCCCTTTCTACTTAAAAAGATTCCAACAATAATTCTTTTTTCATCTATTTATTGAGTGCGATTTTATTAATTAATTGCTGTGTGTTTAATAATTAAAAAAAGAAACCTTAATTTTATTTTTAACTTTGAAGGCATTCTTATTCAGCTAAATAGTTCTCTGGCTTTCTTTATATAAATATGTATCTTGATATCAGGATGAAATAAGCACAAGGTGGTGACAGCCTAATGACAGAATTACAAGAGCTGCCAAGTGGAAATGAAGGTTAGATATAAGGCATCCAAATATTCTTTTTCTTCACATCTAGTTTGTCTTGTAAGTGAAGAGGAATTATCTTTCAGAAAGTAACCTGTAGGCAGAGAAGTTAAAATATTCCTTTTTTCCAATAATATGAATTATGCTCTATTTAGCGGAAAGTTTTAAACTGATGAAAAAATTAAACTCTTCTTATGAGAGGATCATAAAATGAGCAATCAACCTTCAATTACACTAATGCTGACAGACAATTCTGTATATTAAAATATTTGGAATGCATATTAGTAACTCCTGACTTTTTAATGTTTGCAATAGTATAGGGAACTAATATTTTGGTATGATATAGTCCTATGTTTCATCCTAGCTAAACTGATGTTGAGTAAGTTAATTAACCTTTTTAAAGTTTTGTTTTGCTTTGTTTTGCTTTTTCTTCTGTAAAATGGAGATAAGCATTTACATCAATATATGTAAATAACTAGATTTATCAAGGCATAGATTTGTTTGATTTCATAATCTAAAGAAACATAAATTTCTGAAATGTTTATGTAATCTTTTATGGTAAATATAGGAAGGATAAATAGTCATTGTTTGGGATTATCAAATCTTTGGTTTTTCATTAAATATCCAAAAGTATGCCTTCCTTGACATCCATCATTTGCAAAGCTAGTGGGGATGTGGATCAGAGGAATCAATGCCTTTCACTCTGTCATCCTAGGACAATGCTGTGCCAGAGTGCTTCTTACCAAAGAGCAGTTTCAAGCACAAAAAAGTGAACACATGAAATTAATTTCTCTTAAAGCAAATTTGTCCACTTAGATTGAAACCAGAGACTAAAGATCCACGTACACACATGTGGTTTCAGTCCAATACTTAAAAATTCTCAGACCTAGATACCTAAGTGAAAGTAGTGTGTTCATTGGCTATCACTAGAAACTAGAAAAATAGATAATTATAGCTGTATTTACTCTCCAGAATTATGGGATACTCATGTTGGTGGTTCAGATGGTAAAGTGTCTGTCTACAATGCGGGAACCTGGGTTCCATACCTGGGTTGGGAAGATCTGCTGGAGAAGGAAATGGCAATCCACTTCAGTACTATTGCCTGGAAAATCCCATGGACAGAGGAGCCTGGTAGGCTACTCCATGGAGTCACAAAGAGTCGGACATGACTGAGTGACTTCACTTTCCTTTCATGTTGATTAAATCAGAAATTATCATATACCATCTGGCACTATTTCTAATATATAGTCCAATAATTGCTCAAATGCCAAATAACTTCATGTTAGAGCTATGTATCATGTGATGATGTCATCAACCAAATACTCCAAAATTAATCATTTTTCCAGATTTTACTTGGTTACCACTATTATTTTAAAATTGCCATATTCAAAAGTTATAAATTATATATTTTACAAAAGTTTATGTAAAATATATTTATATTTCAAGTGTACCAGAAACTGTGGATGGAGTGAAGGGCAGGAGTAAGAGAGAAAAGAAAAGAAAAACCATAGTTCCTGCTACCACAGCAAGGAGATCCCACTTAGGCAATTACATCTGACATTGGTTCATTAACTTTTATAAAGCATCTTAAACTTATGATGTCATCGTTCAATAGAGGTCCTGATCTTAAATACAATAGTCGTCTAAAAGGATAAAGATTAGTGTGAACTAGAAAGGTCAAAGGAATTAAAAATGAGGTATAACTTGAAGTGGATTATGAAGGATATTTATAATTAAATATGTGAAGAATAAAAGGAAAGAGTCTGTAGAGAAGAAAGCACACTGAAAGGAATGGAATAAAAATTTTGTACAGTTGACTTTGAACAATTCAGGGTTTAGGACCACTGACCACAACACCACACAGTTGAAAATCTGTGTTTAAGTTTTAACTCCCTGCAAACTTAACTACTAATAGCCTACAGTGGATCAGAAGCTTTATGAATAACATAAATAGTCATTAACACCTATTTTGTTTGTTATATGTCTTATATATTGCATTTTTGCAATAAAGTAACTAGAGAAGAGAAATGTTACTTAGAAAATTGTAAGGAAAGAAAATATATTTACAGTAGTATACTGTATTTTTTTGATATGTAAATTTACATTATCTATCTGTTTAAAAAACCAGTCATTTGTTATAGTTTTCATCAATATCGTCTTAGTGATACAAAATATTATAGATATATTACTAACACCTTAAAATGAAAAAGTAATATGAGAAAGAAATTTACATTTATTCACAGGTATAATGATTCATGTATTAATAAGGAAGAAGCAATATGATTGCTTATTGTTGTCTAGTGTAACTGATACAGTAGCTTCATGGTAACCTAGCCTATACACTAATGAGTGAATCTCTGAAAAAATGTATTGCACACAGTGTTATAGTAACATTAATAATAGTATATTAGAAACATTTTTTAAACACTTATTTATGATACATATGATGGCAAGCTGACACACAGTTTCTCCAAAAGAAAGAAAGACATACTATAAGGTAATTAATTCTTTGAAAGCAAAGTTATAAACTAACAAGAAACTAACTCTTTATTAATTTATATTAAATATATCATTCCTTTTACTTCTATGAAAGGATAGGCCATCCATTTCAATGTGAATTTTTCACACAATGTCCTACACATATATTTTTAATATATTTATTGAAAAAAATGTGGAATTCCAGTAGAACTATTCAAATTCCAAAAGGATGATGCCATCAAGGTGTTACATTCAATATGTCAGAATGATACATATGATGGCAAGCTGACACACAGTTTCTCCAAAAGAAAGAAAGACATACTATAAGGTAATTAATTCTTTGAAAGCAAAGTTATAAACTAATAAGAAACTAACTCTTTATTAATTTATATTAAATATATCATTCCTCTTACTTCTATGAAAGGATAGGCCATCCATTTCAATGTGAATTTTTCACACAATGTCCTACACATATATTTTTAATATATTTATTGAAAAAAATGTGGAATTCCAGTAGAACTATTCAAATTCCAAAAGGATGATGCCATCAAGGTGTTACATTCAATATGTCAGCAAATCTGGAAGACCCGGCAGTGGCCACAGGACTGGAAAAGGTCAATCCTCATTCCAGTTCCCAAGAAGGGTAGTACTAAAGAATGTGCTAACCATTGGACAATTGTACTCATCTCCCACGATTGTAAGGTCATGTTTAAAATCTTGCATGCTGGGCTTCAGCATTATGCCAACCAAAAACTTCCAGATGTCCAAACTAGATTTATAGAAGACAGAGGAACCAGAGATCAAATTGTCAACATTCGCTGGATCATAGAAAAAGCTAGGTAGGGAATTTAAAAAACAAAAACAAAACACTATCTCATTGACTATGCTAAAGCCTTTGACTGTGTGAAAGTGAAGTCGCTCAGTTGTGTCTGATTCTTTGCAACCCCACGGACTGGAGCTTACCAGGCTCCTCTGTCCGTAGAATTTTCCAGGCAAAAGTATTGGAGTGGGTACCATTTCCTTTTACAAGGGATCTTCCTGACCTAGGGATCGAACCCAGGTCTCCTGCATTGCAGGCAGACACTTTACCATCTGAGCCACATGAGAAGCCCTTTGACTGTGTAGATCATAACAAGTCCTGGAAAGCTCTTAGAGAGATGGGGATGCCAGACCATCTAATCTGTCTCCTGAGAAACCTGTGTGTGGGTAAGAAGCAACAGTAAGAACCTTGTATAGGACAACTGATTGGTTCAAGATTAAGAAAGAACTATGACAGGACTGTTTACTGTCACACTGCTTATTTAACCTATACACTGAGTACATCAGGAGAAATGCCAAGCTGCCTGAGTTACAAGCTGGAATCCAGATAGGTGGGAGAAACATTAACAACCTCAGATATGTGGATAATATCACTCTAATGGAAGAAAGCAAAGATGAACTAAAACACCTCTTGATGAGGGTGAAGGAGGAGAATGAAAGAGTCAGCTCAAAACTAAATATTAAAACAACAACAACAACAACTAAGATCATGGCTGGTGACTTCAGCCATGAAACAAGAAGAAAATTGCTTCTTGGCAGGAAAGTGATGACAAACCTAGATAGTGTGATGAAAAACAGAAACATATGCCTACAAAGGCCCATATAGTCAAGGCTGTAGTCTTCCCGGTGGTCATATATGGTTGTGAGAGCCGGACCATAAAGAAGGCAGAACACCAAAAAATTGATTTCTTCGAACTGTGGTGCTGGAGAAGACTCCTAAGAGTCCCTTAGATAGGAAGGAGATCAAACCAGTCAATCTTAAGGGAAATCAATCGTGAATACTCTTTGGAAAGATTGATTCTGAAGCTCAAGCTTCAGTATCCTGGTCACCTGACACAAATAGCTGTCACATTGGAAAACTTCCTGGTGCTGGGAAAGACTGAGGGCAGAAGAAGAGAGCATCAGAGGATGAGGTTGCTGGGTGGCACCACCAATGCAATGGACATGAACTTGGATAACTTTGGGAGATGGTGAGGGATAGGGAGGCCTGGCGTGCTGCAGTCCATGGGATTGCAAAGAGTCAGATATTACTGGGTGACTGAACAACAGCAACAGTTGAAAAAAAAATCCATACGTAAATGGAGCTGTGCAATTCAGGCTGTTTTCAAGGGTCAACTATACATAACTACTTAAAAGTTTTATTATAGGTTTGTTTCTCCTAGAAACAGGCTCTAAGAGATTAGAGCATTTAAGAAATTATCTTTGAAATTACCACCTGTGTATAGGTCAGGAAGAAAGCAGGATTTGATAAATAACTTAGGCTTGATATATTCCCATTGGTGACACGGCCAACCCTATATTTTGACTTCAATGTCATAGGGAGCTTGAACTTGGCATGGTGCTTCAGAGTTATTTTAAGTTGGAGAGGAAGGGAGGCATGTATCAGACATCTATCAGTGTTTATCAGGCAATGGTTACCATCAATCCATGAAAACAGGCATGACTTCGAATAAGGAAGATTTCTTCAGATGAGACAGTCTTCAAAGCAGCTAAATCTGAGAGCTGTTTTAGTTATTTTCATAGAAGTGGGAGAAAAAAGACTTCATTCTTAAAAGGGAATCTGAGCATCACAACAAAATCTACCATATTATCTAAAACTACTTTTGTTGTTGTTCTGTTGTTGTTAGCAATAGCACAGACATATTTCAATGAAAGAATATAAGTCCAAAAGAATGAATACACTATAGCTGAGAATTAGAGATAGTTTATGTTGGAGATTAATAGGGGATATATTTAATGTATACTTTTCAAACTTGGCTTTAGGGTTATAAAATCTGAAAGAGGAATTTGAATTTGATATAAGTAAGCAATATAATAGTCTTTGTGTTTCCATGATTGGATTATTACATCAGTGGAATAATGGATGAGCTGAAGAACAGAACTCTGCACGTAGAGAAGTCAACTAAATTATTCTTTAATGACAATGAGCATTAATAAATATATGTGGAAGTGTTAATGTGGATAATAACATATTTACATATATATGAGAAATATTTTAATAACATAAAAAAGATAACACTTAAGCCTAGCAAGAAGAGTGAAACAATGAGTTTGATTTTGTTGTGTCAATGAGTGTGCATGGTTAGTCCTGTCTGACCCAATGACTGTAAGTAGCTTGCCAGGCTCCTCTCTTCATGGAATTTTCCAAGCAGGAATACCGAAGTAGGTTGTCATTTCCTATCCAGGGCATCTTCCTAATACAGGGATTGAAACCTCTTTTTCTGCATCTCCTGAATGCAGGTGGATTTCTTACTGCTGGACTATTGGAGAAGCCAGTAGGAAGACTTAAAAGATATTGGCACCAGGGCTGCACTCAATCTGCCAACAAATTTGGAAAACTCAGCAGTGGCCACAGAATTGGAAAGGGTCAGTTTTCATTCTAATCCCAAAGAAAGGCAATGCCAAAGAATGCTCAAACTACTGCACAATTGCACTTATCTCACATGCTAGTAAAGTAATGCTCAAAATGCTCCGAGCCAGGCTTCAGCAATACGTGAACCATGAACTTCTAGATGTTCAAGCTGGTTTTAGAAAAAGCAGAGCAACCAGAGATCAAACTGCCAACATCTGCTGGATCATGGAAAAAGCAAGAGAGTTCCAGGAAAACAACTACTTCTGCTTTATTGACTATGCCAAATTCTTTGACTGTGTGGATCACAATAAACTGAGGGAAATTCTCCAAGAGATGAGAATACCAGACCACCTGACCTGCCTCTTGAAAAACCTATATAAACGTCAGGAAGCAGCAGTTAGAACTGGACATGGAACAACAGACTAGTTCCAAATAGGAAAAGGAGTACGTCAAGGCTGTATATTGTCGCCCTGCTTATTTAACTTATATGCAGAGTACATCATGAGAAATGCTGGGCTAGAAGAAGCACAAGCTGGAATCAAGATTGCTGGGAGAAACATCAAGAACCTCAGATATGCAGATGACACCACCCTTATGGCAGAAAGTGAAGAGGAACGAAAAAGCTTATTGATGAAAGTGAAAGAGGAGAGTGAAAAAGTTGGATTAAAGCTCAACATTCAGAAAATGAAGATCATGGCATCTGGTCCCATCACTTCATGGGAAATAGATGGAGAAACAGTGGAAACAGTGTCAGACTTTATTTTTTTAGGCTCCTAATAACTGTAGATGGTGACTGCAGCCATGGAATTAAAAGATGTTTACTCCTTGGAAGGAAGATTATGACCAACCTGATAGCATATTGAAAAGCACAGACATTACTTTGCCAACAAAGGTGTGTCTAGTCAAGGCTATGGCTTTTCCAGTGGTCATGTATGGATGTGAGAATTGGACTGTGAAGAAAACTGAGCGCCAAAGAATTGATACTTATAAATTGTGGTGTTGGAGAAGACTCTTGAGAATCCCTTGGACTGCAAGGAGATCTAACC
Organism: Aepyceros melampus; assembly: GCA_006408695.1. Taxonomy (NCBI): domain Eukaryota; kingdom Metazoa; phylum Chordata; class Mammalia; order Artiodactyla; family Bovidae; genus Aepyceros; species Aepyceros melampus. Next base: position 305,619 of record SJXQ01011731.1, read on the forward strand.
AGTCCATTCTAAAGGAGATCTGCCCTGGGTGTACTTTGGAAGGAATGATGCTGAAACTCCAGTATTTTGGCCACCTCCTGGTAAGAGTTGACTCATTGGAACAGACTCTGATGCTGGGAGGCATTGGGGGCAGGAGGAAAAGGGGACGACAGAGGATGAGATGGCTGGATGGCATCACAGACTCAATGGACGTGAGTCTGAGTGAACTCCAGGAGTTGGTGATGGACAGGGAGGCCTGGCGTGCTGCAATTCATGGGGTCACAAAGAGTCGGACATGACTGTGCGACTGAACTGAACTGAACTGAAGAACATCTGCATTTTTATAGACTTTCAAACTGAAAATGAAATTCTAGCAATGAAAGTTGTATTATCAGGAGGTTATAGGAAAATTTGAATATTTTAAAGAAAGAGATTTTTAAATTGCATAATGTAAATAGACTTCCACAATGATCATGTATGGGTGGTATTCCAAGAAACTGATTTTACTGTGCATTTAAAACTGGAAACACTAAAATTCATTGGTTTGAGAGGAAAAGACTCCAGAAGATGTAAATAACCTATGCTTAGCTGTGTTGCATCAGAAGTTGTTTATATTTCTTAATAGTCTCAATAGCTGGTCAGGAAAAAGTGTATATCCACAGACCCACTGCTTCTTTTCATGTGTTATGAGACACATCCTCTAGGCTTTGGATGAGTAAATGATAACAGGCTACGTAAGGAGCTGATGCATTTGGGATTTCTCCAGAATCTTCACCCAAGGAGGTATTTTCTCTTAACCACCATGTACTAAACTATCAAAATAGCATTATTCTACCCAGTTGGAAGAAAAGTGAGTGTCCACATTGCAATATATTTATTTCACAGAGTGAATTGAAATTTAATTTTCTATCAAAATTCAGTTAATTTTTGCAACTTTTTATTATTTTTTATTTTTTTAAATTAATTTTTATTTTTTTAGTTTGTTTTGCTTTACAATACTGTATTCATTTTGCTATACATTGACATGAATCAGCCACGAGTATACATGAACTCCCAATCCCGACCCCCACCTCCCCTCTCCCGCCCCACACCCTCTCTCTGGATTATCCCCGTGCATCAGTCCCAAACATCCTGCATCCTGCATCAAACCTGGCCTGGCAATTCGTTTCACCTATGATATCACACATGTTACACTGCCACTCTGCCAACCCATCCCACCCTCTCCCTCTCCCACAAAGTCCAAAAGGCTGTTCTTACATCTGTGTCTCTCTTTTTTTTTTTTTTTTGCAACTTTTTAAAATAACACTTTATTGAAATAAAATTCACATACAAGTTACTCTTTTATTATTCAATTAAATGGTTTCATTTTTAGTCATAAGGTTGTACAATAATCACTATTTAACTATAGAATATCTTGTCTCCACTCAGAGTCCCATAATCATTAGTGGCCACTCCCCATTCTCCCCTTGCAACCATTAATTTCTGTTCTGTCTCTATGAAGCCCCTCATATGGATTTCTCAAACTTTTCATCCTTTTTTTTTTTTAACAGAACTTATAAAGAGTAAGGACAATATTTGACCTCAAATCCATTTCATGCTAAGATGAAAAAAAGCCTTAAAGAAAGAAAGAAAAGGAGACAAAAAGTAAACCAGTGCAAACACCTCCTGACTCCTTGATTTTTAGTGTAAGTAGAAATTAGTGAAGAGAAATGAGTGATACATTCTTAAAATGAGATGCTAATGTTATATTCTCCTCCAGTATAGAAGGTGAGAGTCAGACATCTCTAACACATGTGCCAACAGTGAAGCAAATGTTTCTATTCTTACAGCAGTCCTGAGACAATGATATGTGAAACCTTACTGAGTTGAAAGAAGAAATTAATTAAAAATAGACATGCATAAACGTAGAGTTTGAAGAATTCTCCAGGGTCACTTCCTTCCTACAAAGTAGAGTTTCTTCAGGTTCTCTCTCTGAGTAAGACTCCCTCTCTGCCAACTTAGTGTGACTAGAATGATTGTCCCAGACAGCATTGTGGCTTACCTTGCTTGCACTACCTGTTCACATAATCAATCAGGGAACAATGTGAATGCTGTTGCCTATGTCAATTAAATTAAGTCAAAAGTGTAACAACAGTGAGGAAAAAAAAGAAAATCCAACAGTAAAGCAAAAGCCCAAGACACTGGAGCACCTTATGGTATGAGCAAACAATTCACTACACAATTTCTAAAGAGAAGAAGCTCACAAACTGTTAAATACTGTTTTCCTTTGGGTAAAATTTAATTAAAAAAACAGCATGGATGCAGATTTCAGATAGTCACTATTCAAATAGCTGAGAAAGCTGTTTGAATATTAAAAACTTATAGCATGTCATTTAAAAATATATATTTTGCATGTATTTAAATATGATTTGATCAATGCCTGCAAGATCACAGTAAAACAAGAAAAAAAATCAAGATAAAATTGGCCTTGGCATTTTACATTGTGGGGAACTAAGAGGCTGGTTCACTTGGGTTTTGGTGAGATTGATTGTTTCCTGATAAAATTATATTTTTTTAATTGCTGTAAATAACCTAATCAAATATCCTGTGTCTTTATAAATCAGTTATTCAGTGAAAGAAATTTATAAGAAATCAAAGGAGATCTTAGGAATGAACTATGTAAATAATTGATACTGAGGAAGAAGAACCAAAAACAGCAAACAAAGTAAAATAAACAGAAATTGACTAAATGAACTGCTTTCTTTATTGCTGAGATTATATGCTATTGCATTATTCATAAATCTGGGAGTTTGAAAGTATTTCTTATTGAATGATAGATAAGTTTCCAAGTAATTTTTTTTACAGAGCACCTTAAATAGTTAAGATTACATTTACAGAGGTCTATTTTGCTTGATTTTTATATAGTTCTTTTGAAACTACTATATCTAGAAATAAACCATGCAACCAGCTGACAACACAGGCTTTACTCTTCACTTTCAAAAGGTTTCACTATTATGCACAAAGCCATATTTATCATTTCAAAATATGTAGTATGTAAGCATTTAATTTAGTGTATATATTATAGAGTTTTCCTTGTTATTCCTTTGATATCATTGCTAACAAAAGCATTTTCTACAATGGAAACTGTAGGTAGTCAAAAATTTATTTATATGAATTATATACAAACATAAACTAGGCATACAGATTTATGTTTTGTGTGACCCTTTTAACTCTCTGTGCTTGCTGTTAAGTTGTATATTTTTCTACGGGAGCACGTAACTCATGAGAAAACGACTAACATTGAAAACTCAGTTAAGTCCAAAAATAGGCATTAGTTCTCAGACATGACTCTCCTTTTGGGAAATCAAAGTTTTTATTGCTGGATAAATTAATGTTTCAAATGTATGAATACAGATGCTGCTTGCAAATTTGTCACAATCTGTCTTCCAGCAGAAGAATTTATACTGTATACAGTAATAGAAAACAGAAAACTGCATATTTCACTAAATTGCAGCTGTGTGTGGAAGATTTATGTGATTATTTTTTTGTCAGTGAAACATGTCATGAAACACCCATGTATTTCACTGGAGAATTGTAAATGGACCATGTATATTTATTTTAAAATTATTCTGCATTTATTTCACAAAATATATAATGCCCTTATCACATTAAAAGAACAAGTGTATTAAATCTGTTCAGAATAATTTCATTACTTCAAAAACCAGTTTATATTTTAAACACTGAACAGGATTTTAACTTTCAACTTTAGGAAAGTAACCCATATACTTTTCCATTCAAACATTTTCTTAGATTTTGAAAAGCTGTCAACCCTCAACAAAATGAATTATAAATGTATTAAATATATAATGAATTTATTATCGGTAAATAAACCTGAGCATTGTAGGCCCAAAGGCAAGCAATATATAGAAAATTACCTGATTGTCCATGTCACTGTGTGTGTATGCATAAAACCCACAGTGATTTCTTCTTTTACATAAAATAGTTACATCCTGTGTTATTGTTATGTATGTGTGTACTCAGTTGCTCCAGTCATATCCTTCTCTGTGAATCTATAGATTGTAGCCTGCCAGGCTCCTCTGTCCATGGGGATTCTCCAGGCAAAATATTGGAGTGGAGAAAAGGAGATTCCCTTCTCCAGGGAATCTTCCCAACACCGGAATCAAATTCAGGTCTCTTGCATTGCAGGCAGATTCTTTACCATCTGAACCACCAGAGAAGCCCATGCTATAGTTGTGTGTGTGTCTGTCTGTATAGTATTATTGTTTGGTTTTGGTATCTTTATTCCATACATTTCTCCTATTGAATCAACTATATCAACTCTTATATTCTTTCCTTATTTCTATTATTTCTTCCTTTGCTTTCCTCCCAAAAAAATTCCTTTTGTAACAATGTCACTGCCATAAAACTTAAAAGTTTCACTTTCTGTCAAAATATGTGTGTTAAAATTCTATTTGATTTTCCCAACTCAGGGAAAATTCATGTCTCTTATGTTTCCTGCTCTAGCAAGCAGGTTCTTTACCACTAGCACAGTATGTATCATGGTGCTAGGATAAAAAACAAAAACAACAACAACTTGCCTCTGATTTATACTACAAACTAGAGGAGAAGAATAGTTTCTTTCCAAAGAAGTTTGGAAATTGGCCCTCCTGCAATCTGTCATAATATTAACCTAGAGGTGAAGTTGATGCCACTGGATCATCAATTGGACCATGACATAATTTCCAGAAGTCATGGATCATTATAATTAGAGAGTCAATAACAAAGTCATTTCTACAGTTGAAAAGGAAAAGATGGTCAGAATTTATACTTTAAATCAAATTGAGGTTAAGTTTTTAAAAAATTAATTACTAATTTGCAATTTGACATGAAATTTTCTAGAAAAGCTAGAAGAATAAAATGGGTCATAAATATTTCTTGCTTCAATATCTAACAGAAATTTAAAATAGCACAAAAAGGGAAAGGAAAAGGAAAAAGTAGAAGCAGCGTCAAGATGAGGCACGGGACAATCTCACGCATGACATTTCAAAGGCAACCACAAAAGAAAACAGAAGATTCTAGTTTCCAAAGACAAGGCTCAATTCCCAACCCAAAATCCACCCTCCAGAACAGAGACTAAAGAGTCATCAAAATCCTGAAAGCTTTCATTAACACCCCTAAATTGGAAAATGATGAACCATCAAGATTCATTATCCTTTTCATTCTATAACTTAGGGCAAGTGGGAGAAGAGACTGATAAAACATGAGATGTAACAAACTAAATTTACTAACTAATGGAAGCATAGGATACAGAAGGTCACAATAAAGTGAAAAAAAATTGTAATTCTATGAAATTGTATCTTGTACTTATGAATATGAAATGCAGGCCTTACTAGAAGAATACACCATAGTAGACATTTACTACTGTATCATAAAAGAAAGAAAACCTTGGCCTCCAAGAAAGTTTCAATTCAGGCTGTAGAAAAGGGACACAGGTAGAGAAATTGATCTCAGAAAGATGTAAGGGGAACCAAGCTTCTAATTAATATCTTCTCAGTTTAAACACAAGCAAGATGCAAATTATCACATGACAATTACATGAATCAAGGAAAGAAAAGACAAAGCTAAAGTAACAAGAATGGAATTTCCTTGGTGGTCCAGTGATTAAGAATTTGTCTTCCTTGGAGAAATATCTGGTTAGTTCTGCACAATTTTTGGTATCACCTCACACCAATCAGAATGGCCATCATTAAAAAATGTACAAACAATAAATGTTGGAAAAGGTGTTAAGAAAAAGGAACCCGCCTGCACTCTTGATGGTAATGTACATTGTTACAGCCACTATAGGGAACACTATGGAGATTTCTTTATAAAAACCAATACAGTATTGTAAAGTAAAAAAGCAAAACAAAACAAAACAAAAAAAACAAAACTATGAATAAAAGTACCATATGACCAAGCAATCCCATTATTGAGCACATGCCCTGAGAAAAATAACAATTCTATAAGAAAAATGTACCCCAATTCTCAATGCAGACTGCTGGGCATACACACCAAGGAAACAGAATTGAAAGAGACATGTGTACCCCAGTGTTCATCGCAGCACTGTTTATAATAGCCAGGATATGGAAGCAACCTAGATGTCCAGCAGAAGATGAATGGATAAGAAAGCTGTGGTACAAATACACAATGTATTATTACTCAACCATTAAAAAAGAATACATTTGAATCAATTCTAATGAGGTGAATGAAACTGGAGCTGATTATCCAAAGTGAAGTAAACCAGAAAGAAAAACACCAATATATTATACTAATGTATATATATGGAATTTAGAAAGATGGTAATGATAACCCTGTATGCGAGATGGCAAAAGAGACACAGATGTAAGGACAGACTTTTGGACTCTGTGGGAGAGGAAGAGGTTGGGATGATTTTGGAGAATGGCATTAAAACACGTATAATATCATATAAGAAACGAATTGCCAGTCTAGGTTTGATGCAGGGTGCAGGATGCTTGGGGCTGGTGCACAGAGATGAGTAGAAGGATGGTGTCGGGGGGGGAGGTGGGGGGGGGTGAGATTGGGAACACTTGTACACTGTGGCAGATTCATGTTGCTGTGTGGCAAAACCAATACAATATTGTAAAGTAATAATAATAATAAATAAATTTTAATAAATTAAAAAAAAACAAAGACTTAGAAGTAACTGAGATGTCCATCAACAGGTGAATGGATGAATAAGTTGTGGCATATGTATATACAATGGACTATTACTCAGCCATTAAATGGAACAAATTTGAATCAGTTGTGAAGCAAGCCAGAAAGAGAAAAACAAATATATATTAATGCACATATATGGATGTTCTTTGGAAGGACTGATGCTAAAGCTAAAACTCCAATACTTTGGCCACTTCATGTTGACTTGACATATTGGAAAAGACTCTGATACTGGGAGGGATTTGGAGAAGGAGGAGAAGGGGATGACAGAGGATGAGATGGCTGGATGGCATCACTGACTCAATGGACATGAGTTTGAGTGAACTCTGGAGGATGGTGATGGACAGGGAGGCCTGGCATGCTGCAATTCATGGGGTTGCAAAGAGTCGGACAGGACTGAGTGACTGAACTGAACTGAATTAATGGAAACTAGAAAAATGGTACTGATGAACATATCTGCATGGCAGCAGTAGAGAACAGACTTGTGGACAAATGGAGAAGAGGAAGATAGGACGAATTGAGAGAGTAGCACTGAAGCATAAGCATAAGCATTGCCATATGTAAAATAGATAGCCAGTGGGAATATGCTGTATGAGGTAGGGAGCTCAAGCTGAAAACCTAGAGGAGTGGGATGGGGTTGGAGGTTCAAGAGAGGGCACATATATATACCTGTGACTGATTTATGTTGTTGCATGGCAGAAACCAACACAATATTGTAAATAAATTATTCTCAAATTAAAAATGAAAAAATTAAAATAAGAGAAGAATTTGCCTTCTAATGTAGTTTTGATCCCAGGTTCCCTCCCACCATTAGAGTCTTTTCCAATGAATCAACTCTTTGCATGAGGTGGCCAAAGTACTGGAGTTTCAGCTTTAGCATCATTCCTTCCAAAGAAATCCCAGGGCTGATCTCTTTAGAATGGACTGGTTGGATCTCCTTGCAGTCCAAGGGACTCTCAAGAGTCTTCTCCAACACCACAGTTCAAAAGCATCAATTCTGTGGCACTCAGCTTTCTTCAGAGTCCAACTCTCACATCCATACATGACCACAGGAGAAACCATAGCCTTGACTAGACGGACCTTAGTCGGCAAAGTAATGTCTCTGCTTTTGAATATGATATGTAGGTAGGCCATAACTTTTCTTCCAAGGAATAAGCGTCTTTTAATTTCATGGCTGCAGTCACCATCTGCAGTGATTAGAAGCCTAAAAAAATAAAGTCTGACACTGTTTCCACTGTTTCCCCATCTATTTTCCATGAAGTCATGGGGCCAGATGCCATGATCTTAGATTTCTTAATGTTGAGCTTTAAGCCAATTTTTTCACTCTCCTCTTTCACTTTCATCAAGAGGCTTTCTAGTTCCTCTTCACTTTCTTCCATAAGGGTGGTGTCATCTGCATATCTGAGATTATTGATATTTCTCCAGACAACCTTGATTCAAGCTTGTGCTTCTTCCAGTCCAGTGTTTCTCATGATGTTCTCTGCATATAAGTTAAATAAGCAGGGTGACAGTATACAGCCTTGATGTACTCCTTTTCCTATTTGGAACCAGTCTGTTATTCTATGTCTGGTTCTAACTGTTGCTTCCTGACCTGCATACAGGTTTCTCAAGGGGCAAGTCAGGTGGTCTGGTATTCCTGTCTTTCAGAATTTTCCACAGTTTCTTGTGATCCACACAGTCAAAGGCTTTGGCATAGTCAATAAAGCAGAAATAGATGTTTTCCTGGAACTCTCTTGCTTTTTCCATGATCCAGCAGATTTTGGCAATTTGATCTCTGGTTCCTGTGCCTTTTCTAAATCCAGCTTGAACATCTGGAAGTTCACACTTCACATATTGCTGAAGCCTGGCTTGGAGAATCTTGAGCATTACTTTACTAGCATGTGAGATGAGTGCAATTGTGTGTTAGTTTGAACATTCTTTGCATTGCCTTTCTTTGGGGTTGGAATAAAAATTGACCTTTTCCAGTCCTGTGGCCACTGCTGAGTTTCCCAAATTTGCTGGCATATTGAGGGCACCACTTTCACAGCATCATCTTTCAGGTTTGAAACAGCTCAACTGGAATTCCATCATCTCCACTAGCTGTTTGTAGTAATGCTTTCTAAGGCCTACTTGACTTCACATTCCAGGATGTCTGGCTCTAGGTGAGTGATCATACCATCATGATTATCTGGGTCGTGAAGATCTTTTTTTGTACAGTTCTTATGTGTATTCTTGCCACCTCTTCTTAATATCTTCTGCTTCTGTTAGGTCCATACCATTTCTGTCCTTTATCGACCCCAACTTTGCATGAAATGTTCCCTTGATGTATCTAATTTCCTTGAAGAGATCTCTAGTCTTTCACATTCTATTATTTTCCTCTATTTCTTTGCACTGATCACTTAGGAAGGCTAACTTATCTCTTCTTGCTATTCTTTGTAACTCTGCATTCAGAAGCTTATATCTTTTCTTTTCTCCTTTGCTTTTCACTTCTCCTCTTTTCACAGATATTTGTAAGGCCTCCTCAGATAGCCATTTTGCTTTTTTGCATTTCTTTTCCATGGGGACTGTCTTTATCCCTCTCTCCTGTACAATGTCATCAACCTCAGTTCATAGTTCATCAAGCACTCTATCTTTCAGATCTAGTCCCTAAAATCTATTTCTCACTTACACTGTATAATCATAAGGGACTTGATTTAGGTCATACCTGACTGGTCTAGTGGTTTTCCCTACTTTCTTCAACTTCAGTCTGAATTTGGCAATAAGGAGTTCATGATCTGAGCCACAGTCAACTCCTGGTCTTGTTTTTGTTGACTGTATAGAGCTTCTCCATCTTTGGCTGCAAATAATATAATCAATCTGATTTCAGTGTTGACCATCTGCTGATATTCTTGTGTAAAGTCTTCTGTTGTGTTTTTGGAAGAGGGTGTTTGCTATGACCAGTGCATTCTCTGCGCAAAATTCTGTTAGCCTTTGCCCTGCTTCATTCCGTATCGCAAGGCCAAATTTGCCTGTTCAGTTCAGTTCAGTTCAATTCAGGTGCTTAGTCGTATCCGACTCATTGAGACTCCATGAATCGCAGCACGCCAGGCCTCCCTGTCCATCACCATCTCCCGGAGTTCACTCAGACTCATGTCCATTGAGTCCGTGATGCCATCCAGCCATCTCATCCTTGGTCATCCCCTTCTCCTCCTGCCTCCAATCCCTCCCAGCATCAAAGTCTTTTCCAATGAGTCAACTCTTCACATGAGGTGGCCAAAGTACCGGAGTTTCAGCTTTAGCATCATTCCTTCCAAAGAAATCCCAGGGTTGATCTCCTTCAGAATGGACTGGTTGGATCTCCTTGCAGTCCAAGGGACTCTGAAGAATCTTCTCCAACACCCACAGTTCAAAAGCATCAATTCTTCGGTGCTCAGCCTTCTTCACAGTCCAACTCTCACATCCACACATGACCACAGGAAAAACCATAGCCTTGACTAGATGGACCTTTGTTGGCAAAGTAATGTCTCTGCTTTTGAATATGCTATCTAGGTTGGTCATCACTTTTCTTCCAAGGAGTAAGCGTCTTTTAATTTCATGGCTGTAGTCACCATCTGCATTGATTTTGAAGCCCCCCAAAATGAAGCCTGACACTGTTTCCACTGTTTCCCCATCTATTTCCCATGAAGTGATGGGACCAGATACCATGATATTAGTTTTCTGAATGCTGAGCTTTAAGCGAACTTTTTCACTCTCCTCTTTTGGTTTCATCAAGAGGATTTTTAGTTCCTCTTCACTTTCTGCCAAAAAGGTGGTGTCATCAGCATATCTGAGGTTATTGATATTTCTTCAGACAATCTTGATTCCTGCTTGTGCCTCTTCAAGCCCAGTGTTTCTCATGATGTACTCTGCATATAAGTTAAATAAGCAGGGTGACAATATACAGCCTTGACATACTCCTTTTCCTATTTGGAACCAATCTGTTGTTCCACGTCCAGTTCTAACTGTTGCTTCCTGACCTGCATACAGATTACTCAATAGGCAGGTGAGGTGGTCTGGTATTCCCATCTCTTCCAGAATTTTCCACAGTTTATTGTGAACCACACGGTCAAAGGCTTTGGCATAGTCAATAAAGCAGAAATAGATGTTTTTTTCTGAAACTCTCTTGCTTTTTCCATGATCCCGCGGATGTTGGCAATTTGATCTCTGATTCCTGTGCCTTTTCTAAAACCAGCTTGAACATCAGGGAGCTCATGGTTCACATATTGCTGAAGCCTGGCTTGGAGAATCTTGAGCATTACTTAACTAGCATGTGAGATGTGTGCAATTGTGTGGTAGTTTGAGCATTTTTTGGCATTGCCTCTCTTTGGGGTTGGAATGAAAACTGACATTTTCCAGTCCTGTGGCCACTGCCGAGTTTTCCAGATTTGCTGGCATATTGAGTGCAGCACTTTCACAGCATCATCTTTCAGGATTTGAAACAGCTCAACTGGAATTTCATCACCTCCACTAGCTTTGTTCATAGTGATGCTTTCTAAGGCCTACTTTACTTCACATTCCAAGATGTCTTCCTCTAGATTAGTGATCACATCATCATGATTATCTGGGTCATGAAGATCTTTTTTGTACAGTTCTTCCGTGTATTCTTGCCACCTCTTCTTAATATCTTCTGCTTCTGTTAGGTCCAGACCATTTCTGTCCTTTATCGAGCCCATCCTTGCATGAAATGTTCTCTTGGTATCTCTAATTTTCTTGAAGAGATCTCTAGTCTTTCCCATTCTGTTCTTTTCCTCTATTTCTTTACATTGATTGCTGAAGAAGGCTTTCTTATCTCTTCTTGCTATTCTTTGGAACTCTGCATTCAGATGCTTATATCTTTCCTTTTCTCCTTTGCTTTTTGCTTCTCTTCTTTTCACAGCTATTTGTAAGGCCTCCCCAGACAGCCATTTTGCCTTTTTGCATTTCTTTTCCATGGGGATGGTCTTGATCCCTGTCTCCTGTACAATGTCACGAACCTCATTCCATAGTTCATCAGGCACTCTATCTATCAGATCTAGACCCTTAAATCTATTTCTCACTTCCACTGTATAATCATAAGGGATTTGATTTAGGTCATACCTGAATGGTCTAGTGGTGTTGCCCACTTTCTTCAATTTAAGTCTGAATTTGGCAATCAGGAGTTCATGATCTGAGCCACAGTCAGCTCCCGGTCTTGTCTTTGTTGACTGTATAGAGCTTCTCCATCTTTGGCTGCAAAGAATATAATCAGTCTGATTTCGGTGTTGACCATCTGGTGATGTCCATGTGTAGAGTCTTCTCTTGTGTTGTTGGAAGAGGGTGTTTGCTATGACCAGTGCATTTTCTTGGCAAAACTCTATTAGTCTTTGGCCTGCTTCATTCTGCATTCCAAGGCCAAATTTGCCTGTTACTCCAGGTGTTTCTTGACTTCCTACTTTTGCATTCCAGTCCCCTATAATGAAAAGGACATCTTTTTTGGGTGTTAGTTCTAAAAGTTCTTGTAGGTCTGCATAAAACTGTTCAACTTCAGCTTCTTCAGCGTTACTGATTGGGGCATGGACTTGGATAACTGTGATATTGAATGGTTTGCCTTGGAGACGAACAGAGATCATTCTGTCATTTTTGAGATTGCATCCAAGTACTGCATTTCAGACTCTTTTGTTGGCCATGATGGCTACTCCATTTCTTCTGAGGGATTCTGGCCCACAGTAGTAGATATAATGGTCATCTGAGTTAAATTCACCCATTCCAGTCCATTTTAGTTCACTGATTCCTAGAATGTTGACATTCACCCTTGCCATCTCTTGTTTGACCACTTTCAATTTGCCTTGATTCATGGACCTGACATTCCAGGTTGCTATGCAATATTGCTCTTTACAGCATCAGATCTTGCTGCTATCACCAGTCACATCCACAACTGGGGATTGTTTTTGCTTTGGCTCCATCCCTTCATTCTTTCTGGAGTTATTTCTCCACTGATCTCCAGTAGCATATTGGGCACCTAATGACTTGTGGAGTTCCTTTTTGGTATCCTATCATTTTGCCTTTTCATACTGTTAATGGTATTCTCAAGGCAAGAATACTGATGTGGCTTGCCATTCCCTTCTCCAGTGGACCGCATTGTTACTCCAGGTGTTTCTTGACTTCCTACTTTGGCATTCCAGTCCCCTATAATGAAAAAAAGACATATTTTTGGGGCGTTAGTTCTAAAAGGTCTTGTAGATCTTCATAGAACCATTCGACTTCAACTTCTTCAGCATTACTGGTTGGGGCATAGACTTGGATTACTGTGATATTGAATCATTTGCCTTGAAAACAAACAGAGATCATTCTGTCGTTTTTGAGACTGCATCCAAGTACTGAATTTCATACTCTTTTGTTGACCATGATGGCTACTCCATTTCTTCTAAGGGATTCTTGCCCTCAGTAGTAAATATAATGATCATCTGAGTTAAATTCACCCATTCCAGTCCATTTTAGTTCGCTGATTCCTAGAATGTTGTTCACTCTTGCCATCTTCTGTTTGACCACTTCCAATTTGCCTTGATTCATGGACCTGACATTTCAGGTTCCTATGCAATTGCTCTTTTCAGCATAGGACCTTGCTTCTTTCACCAGTCACATTCAAAACTGGGTATTGTTTTTGCTTTGGCTCCATCCCTTGATTCTTTCTGGAGTTATTTCTCCACTGATCTCTAGTAGCATATTGTGCACCTTACTGATCTGGGGAGTTCATCTTTCAGTATCCTGTCTTTTTGCCTTTTCATACTATTCATGGGATTCTCAAGGCAAGAATACTGAAGTGATTTGCCATTCCCTTCTCCCGTGGACCACATTCTGTCAGACCTCTCCATCATGACGCACCCATCTTGGGTTGCCCCGTGGGCATGGCTTAGTTTCATTGAGTTAGACAAGTTTGTGGTCCTAGTATGATTAATTTACTAGTTTCTGTGAGTATGGTTTGAGTGTGTCTGCCCTCTGATGCCCTCTTGCAATACCTACCATCTTACTTGGGTTTCTCGTACCTTGGACGTGGGGTATCTCTTCACAGCAAAGTTTCCATATGCCTCATGGCCAAAAAACCAGAACAAAGCAACAGAAGCAATATTGTGACTAACTAAATAAAAACTTTAAAACTTGCCCACACAAGACAATAAATCTTATAATTTAAAAAAAAAAGACTTTTTTTTTTAAATAGCAAGAACAAAATGAATTTGAAGAGGGGAGGAGGGAAGAGGAGAAAGAAAGACAAAAAAGAGAAAAAAAAGAAATGATGGAGGAAAATATGTGATATAAAAAGTCACAAAATAACTGGTTTTCAAAGAAAATATAAGCCAGAGTAAGAGGAAATTGTCTGATAAGTGTTTTATGATATAAATGGAAACATTAAGACAATTCAATATAATAAGAACTCAAGAACTACATTATAAGCAAACCAAAAATCTAGAATAAAATGGAAGATTGTAAAGCAAAATTAATGAAAGTAAATTGATATAGGATAATAAAATTAATATATACATTGGAAAAATTTAGAGAAACTACAAATTACTGACATAAGATTTTGTGATAGCAGAAGGAATATTTATGAATATTTTTGAAAAATTAAGATAATTAAGGAGACAATATAAGGCATAAATAGAAGTAACATAAAGTTTGGAGAACTAAACAGAAACAAAACTTTTTAAAAATTCAAATAAGAGAAAATTTAGCTGCAATGTAAAACAAATTAATTTATAGTGTGAAAGAGAGAGAGTAATCCCAGAGAGGAGCATTATTTTGACTCCTAATTGAAATAATGTTTTGATAATGAGAAAAAGAGCTTCCCTGGTGGCTCAGAGAGTAAAGAATCTGCCTGCAATGTGGAGACCTGGGTTTGATTCCTGGGTTCTATCCCTGCTTTGGGAAGATTCAGTTGGGAAATCCACTCCAATATTCTTTCCTGGAGAATCCCCTGTATAAGGACCCTGGTGGGCTACAGTCCACGGAGTCACAAATAGTCAGATCTGACTGAGTGACTAAGGACAACACAATGAGGGGAAAAAGAGAAGAAACTGCTCAAGAATAGGGAGACAGTGTTGGTAAGTATCAAATCCTTTTGTGAGTGAAATAACTGGGAATTGTGGTTTCAGGACACATGTGAATATTTAGACCTTGTCAGTAAATAATAAAATCATAAGTAACCAAAAAATTGGTGGTCCAGTAAGTGGAAGACATGAAAAGTTATAATATTCTCTTCTTTCCTAACAGAAATCAATCAATATTATCTAAAATTGATATAATTATCAAAAAACTCCTTCAACTTCTGAACATTTTTTACAAATTCTTTCCCAATCCTTGTAAATTTTAGAGAATGCTTGTTAGATACAGAAACTTTTTTAATTGGGAGAATTTATTCAATTTAATTCAGCTTTTTTAAATTTGTTAAAAGGAAAAATATTACACTTAAATATTTCTTAAAATATACTATACAAAAACTTACCCTCTTTCTAGTACTACTTTTTCCTTTTTTCTATTCATTTCGTCCTTCCTTCCTTCTCCTTTTTTCTTTCTTTCATTTCTTCTTTCTTTGCTTATTTTTTAAAACATTGTAGCATACTTACTTATTTTAATGGTTCTCAAACACTTTGTTTTCAAGAACTCTTTCCACTAAAAAATCATTAAGAACATCAGAAAACTTTTGTTCATGTGATTTTTATCTACAGATATTTATCAAACCTGAGCATTTAAAAAAATATATATATATTTATTTTTAATCTATGTAATCTATTTAGCTTATGTAAAATTAAAATCTCAAATATTGACTTTTTTTATAAAAAATATCTATGGTTTACAAACAAAAAAAATATTTAGCAGGAAGAGTGGCTTTTTCTTATATTTTTATAGTACTCCATAAAGTGAAGTCGCTCAGTCGTGTCCGACTCTTTGCAACCCGTGCACTGTAGCCTACCAAGCTCCTCTGTCCATGGGATTCTCTAGGCAAAATACTGGAGTGGGTTGCCATTACTCCATAAGGTCTGATTTTTTAAAAAAAAGCTTCCATTTTTTTTTCCCAAGTTTGTTGCAAACTTCATTTATATCTGAAGTATTAATAGAGAAATCCAGTCTCATATATATATAGACAGTTGGAAAAATGAAGAAAATAATTATATTTGATACTACACTAATACTCAATGAAAGGAAGTTTCCCACAAAACTTGTGGCAATATGAAATCATATCAATGAACTTTTCATAATCTATCACATTAAAATCCATCTTGTACATTGAATAATTATTTAGCCATGCAAAATTTTCCACATGTTGGTCATTTGGAAAATATTGAATTCATAGAGTTATATAGGTCTTAATATTTACATACACAAAATAAGAATAAATTACATTAATTTTACCTTCATTCTCATCAGCTATATCTATAAGGATCAGGATGTAGTTAAGTTCACAGATGCAGATTTCAACATATTTTGTCTGTCAATCATTCTTCAAGGTAAGAGAACATTTCATGGAAAGTGGGGTTAGTGTAGTGCACAGCACAAATAAGCACACAAAAGCTTTACTTCAAGATAAACAAGATATCAAATATGCTCCTCTTTCAAGAATATTCTGAAGTGAAGCTGGATTTGTTTTTAACTACTAGCACATTGTGAAGAAGAATATAGTGACTTTAAATGCTATTTGGTGAAACTGCCTTAATTTATGATAAGGAGGTAAGTTATACAGAACCCAGCTTTAGCATCATCAGCGCAAAAGACTATTCAGTAAAAAAGGCATGTATTGTCTCAATGTTACAATAAAAATAGTTTACCCTTTTTTATTACCTAAAATGATTTCTGAAGAAATACAGGGCATTCATTGCACACTAAACTTTAAGAACTGCTAAACTATTTTAGTAGTTTAAACTATCCATCCATCAATTTAGTAGGCATTAAACGCTGGACTGGAAGAAACACAAGCTGGAATCAAGATTGCCAGGAGAAATAACAAGAACCTAAGATATGCAGATGACACATCCTTATGGCAGAAAGTGAAGAGGAACTAAAACGCCTCTTGATGAAAGTGAAGAGGAGAGTGAAAAAGTTGGCTTAAAGCTCAACATTCAGAAAACGAAGATCATGGCATCCATCACTTAATGGGAAATAGATGGGGAAACAGTGGAAAGAGTCAGACTTTATTATTTTGGGTTCCAAAATCACTGCAGATGGTGACTGCAGCCATGAAATTAAAAGACGCTTACTCCTTGGAAGAAAAGTGATGACCAACCTAGATAGCATATTCAAAAACAGAGACATTACTTTGCCAACAAACGTCCGTCTAGTCAAGGCTGTGGTTTATCCAGTGGTCATGTATGGATGTGAGAGTTGGACTGTGAAGAAGGCTGAGTGCCAAAGAATTGATGCTTTTGAACTGTGGTGTTGGAGAAGACTCTTGAGAGTCCCTTGGACTGCAAGGAGATCCAACCTGTCCATTCTGAAGATCAGCCCTCGGATTTCTTTGGAAGGAATGATGCTAAAGTTGAAACTCCAGTACTTTGGCCACCTCATGTGAAGAGTTGAGTCATTGGAAAAGACTTTGATGCTGCAAGGGATTGGGGGCAGGAGGAGAAGGGGACGACAGAGGATGAGATGGCTGGATGGCATCACTGACTCGATGGATGTGAGTCTGAGTGAACTCCTAGAGTTGGTGATGGACAGGGAAGCCTCGCATTTTGCGATTCATGGGGTTGCAAAGAGTTGGACACGACTGAGTGACTGAACTGAAGACATATCTGTCTTATGATGTGTGTTAATTTTACAATGATTTAAATATTTAATGATAATTAAAAATTTTAATAATGATTACTTCTGTTTGGTGGAATCAGAGTGTCTTTATTTTCTTCTTTGTTCTTTGCTATACTGCTTGAAATATATATAATAAATAACATTTTTAAAAGATGATATCCTGTCCTTAAAAACAAGAAGAAATTGTTAGAGATTCATTACTTACAAACTTCTGCAAAAGAGAGAAACAATAAAAACAAAGATATAACAAGCAAAATAAGGTGGGAAGAAATAGACAAGACTAAATGGAAGAACAGAGAAGGCAATGGGACCCCACTCCAGTACTCTCGCCTAGAAAATACCATGGACGGAGGAGCCTGGAAGGCTGCAGTCCACGGGGTCGCTGAGGGTTGGACACGACTGAGTGACTTCATTTCGCTTTTCACTTTCATGCATTGGAGAAGGAAATGGCAACTCACTCCAGTGTTCTTGCTTGGACAATCCCAGGGACGGGGGAGCCTGGTGGACTGCCATCTATGGGGTCGCACAGAATCCAACACGACTGAAGCGACTTAGCAGCAGTAGCAGCAGCAAAGGGGACAAAGGCAATGTGAACATGCAGAAGAGACAACGAACCAGAGAGAATGTAAAGAATTGTCCTGCTTACACTGAGACTGGCCCTTTCTCTCTTTTGGAAGGAACTAAAAGCTGCTATCAGAACCACCTGTGTATCTCCTACAGTTTGATACACAGGAGCCAGCTCACATTTCTCCTTACAGAACATATGTTCAATCATTTTAAACAAAAATTTTGATCTTCTTCACAAAGATTCTGGCAAAAAAAAAAAATCATTCCAAATATCAAATCCTGGTGTCCACCATAAGTAAAATCAGAGTAAGGCTTTCTTTCACAGAAGTACTCATATGCTTCCCTGGTGGCTCAGACGGTAAAGCGTCTGCCTGCAATGTGGGAGACCTGGGTTCGATTCCTGGGTTGGGAAGATCTCTTGGAGAAGGAAATGGCAATCCACTCCAGCACTCTTGCCTGGAAAAATCATTTTAAACAAAAATTTTGATCTTCTTCACAAAGATTCTGGCAAAAAAAAAAAATCATTCCAAATATCAAATCCTGGTGTCCACCATAAGTAAAATCAGAGTAAGGCTTTCTTTCACAGAAGTACTCATATGCTTCCCTGGTGGCTCAGACGGTAAAGCGTCTGCCTGCAATGTGGGAGACCTGGGTTCGATTCCTGGGTCGGGAAGATCTCTTGGAGAAGGAAATGGCAATCCACTCCAGCACTCTTGCCTGGAAAAATCCCATGGACGGAGGGGCCTGATAGGCTATAGTCCATGGGATCGCAAAGAGTCGGACACGACTGAGCGACTTCACTTCACTCATATGCACAAACCATACAGACCTATGTTTACATTGGATTGTTAGGATACGAAACAAAAAGCACAAGGGTCAGCATTTGATTTCTTATTGGGTGCTTTAAAAATATTTTGTTACTTTATTAACAGAAAATTAAATAGAAAACTGCAACATTCATTTTATTTATACCAGACAAAAAAGTACGATTACAAATGGATTTGAGCAACCCCTTACACATAGCCAGACACAATTTACAAACTGAGTGGACTATTCCCACACTTTATTTCAACAATTGTATCTTTGAGAGTACTTAAAACACTCTTGATTTCTAGTGTCATCCTTTTAGTAACAAAGATTAAAATTGGAAGCCAACATTTTTAAACTGTGAAGTGCTGGATCCAATTACTCACAGCAACTAAAAGCAGAGTTTATTTTAATAGGATTTGCAGTAAAACAAGGCATATAAAAATCAGATGCATAGGCAAATACTTTTTCATCTTTAATCATTAAGCTACCAGTACAAATTGAGCCCTGAAGTTATTTCATTCCCAAAGGAGACCAGAGATTTAAAGAATTCAGGGGGATTAAACATTTGTGTTTGAGTGAACATGCTAAGTATTTTTGTGCTTACTATCATTAAAATAGTGTTTTCAATACTTTATTTTAGATCCATATACTATATTTTTTCTTCTCTAAATGATGTCTTGTAGCTCCTAGGAATGGACATTAATAGCTGATACAGTGAATGCTTTGTTATTAACTATTCCAAACATTGCCTATATTTAAAGTTTTGCTATTTTTTTTCCTCAAGACATTCTTCTTCCTTAGACATTCTGAGTCTCTAATTGTCCTGTTTACATTTGATCTCAAATTAGGGAAGAAAACTTAACAACGGTAGAATAACCTCTCATTAAGCTATGGCTTCTGAGGATAAATTTTAGTGTATATCAAAATTAAAGAACTTGCACAAAGATTCAAAGTTTGGATGTTAAAATATTAGCTGTGAAAGCTTTTGGATCTGTAAATATGCAATTAATGACCCTTTTTTAAATTTCTTATGTAGGATACTATTAATATGTATAAATAGAACATTTCCATGGAATAGGCTTAGTAAGCTAGATGGATAAATGCCATAAGAATTACTGTTAAGCAAGGATTAAGGAAAGTAAGTTTATTCATATAACATATATATTGAGTACTTTGTGTCTATGGCTATTTTGGTCACTGAATTGTAAGTACAAAGTAACTGTATGTCAATAACATTGTTAATAAAACATATGTATACTGATAGTTAAAACTGAGGAAGAAGACAAAGGTTATATGAAGAACAGGCTAATTAGTAGAAACTGCTTACCTAAAATGCACAAGAAACATATTGACAAAAAGGCAAAAGGGCCAACCTGTCCTAGCTAAAAATAGCCATGTGCTGAGTACATTGCTAGGTGCATTATAATTTTTTTTTCTCATTTATTTTTTCAGTTCAATATATGAGATAGTGTATCAGTTATTGTGTTCTTCTGCAAGTAACAGAAAACATGAAGTCAAATTGGTTTAAATATTAAGGAAATTTAATATCTCACTATAATTGGAATTTCAGAGATAAGGCAGACTTTGGTTGCAGTTCTGTTTGGACTTATATCATCAAAAACTCACAGTCTTTCTGCCCCTCTGCACTGTTCTGTTAACCCCTCATCTTACTTCAATATAGTTTCATTCGTGGTACAAGGTGATCACCAATAGAAACTGAAGACAAATGACTTCTTGTAGAAAGAAAAGGAGGGAGTCAAGTAAATGTGGTTGACCCTTGAACGTGTGTTTGAACTGCACAGGTTCACTCACACATTTTTTTTTTTTTCTATATTAAATATCACAGTACAAGTCAGTCCATGGTTGGTTGAATCGGCAGAACAGAACAACAGATATGTAAGAACTGCAATAGTGGAGGGCTGATTGTAAGTTACTTGTTGATTTTCTGCTGTTCAGATGATCTGCTCCCCTAACTCCCTCCTTGCTCAAAGATCAGCCTAAGTATAAAGCCTTCCTCCAGTATGATTTGGTCTGCTTAGGTCACAGGCTTACTTAGGGATGAATAACAAGGCTTACAGTAATACCATGCATTGACTTAAAATAACTAGTTTCCCTACCAGGAACTGGGAATTAGTTAATCTTTCTCTGATTTTGAGAGTGAGTGAATTCTTGAATAAAACTGAAAACAAGGTAAAAGTTATGGGTGGAGATTTACCAAGAGTTTATTCAACAAAGAAAGACACTTTGGTCACTGTTAGCATTTTGCAACTATGTAAGATTGATCTTAAAGCTGAAAAGTGACTGAATAGACAGCTAAGAAAAGGAAGACTCAGGTTTCTAACCCAGGTAGTCTGATTTCAGAATCTAGTACCTGGAGCAACATGACAAGTGCTAGAAGACAGCCATTAAGTCAAGAACTTCTATTGGCCAAAATCAAGGGATCTTAATTTCCCAAGCGAGGAACAGGATTATCTTTGGGTGCAGAACAAGTCTGGTCTGCTCTGATTACCACATCATGTCACACTAAAATGATTAAACCTGTTATATATTATGCTGTCAAGTGATTTTTAAATCTTTACCTACAAATTGATATCTAGTGTTTTCTCTATAATGAAATGTTTCAGTATATATATAAAGTCTGATTTCAGAATCTAGTACCTGGAGCAACATGACAAGTGCTAGAAGACAGCCATTAAGTCAAGAACTTCTATTGGCCAAAATCAAGGGATCTTAATTTCCCAAGCGAGGAACAGGATTATCTTTGGGTGCAGAACAAGTCTGGTCTGCTCTGATTACCACATCATGTCACACTAAAATGATTAAACCTGTTATATATTATGCTGTCAAGTGATTTTTAAATCTTTACCTACAAATTGATATCTAGTGTTTTCTCTATAATGAAATGTTTCAGTATATATATATATATATATATATATATATAATGTCCGGCTTTTATTCTTACTTGTAAACCTGTAACTTTTTATTATTTGCTACTAATCTTTCAAGAACATGAGGCATTTAATAAGAAGTTTTACTCAGCTCAAATCAATTACATTCATCCTTTGTAAAATACTTTTTAAATTAATTAAAGATATTTTCATTGGGGGATAATTACTTTAAAATATTGTGATGGTTTTTTGCCATACATCAACATGAATTAGCCACTGATGTACATGTGTCTCCTCATCTCGAATACCCCTCATACCTCCTTCCCTACCCCATCCCTCTTGGTTGTCCTAGAGCACCGACTTTGAGTGCCCTGCTTGATGCATTGAGGTTGCACAGGTCATCTATTTTATATATGGTAATTTACATATTTCAATGCTACTCTCTCAAATCATACCACCCTCACTTTCTCCCACAGAGTCCAAAAGTCTGTTCTTTACGTCTGTGTCTCTTTTGCCACCTTGCATATAGGATCATTGTTATCATCTTTCTAAATTCCATATATATGTGTTCATATACAGCATTTGTGTTTCTTTCAGAATTACTTCACTGTATATAATAGGCTCCAGTTTCATCCACTTCATTAGAACTGACTGAAATGTGTTCCTTTTTGTAGCTGAGTAATATTCCGTTGTGTATATATACCACACCTTCCTTATTCATTCCTCTGCCGATGAATATCTAGGTTGCTTCCATGTCCTAGTTATTATAAACAGTGCTACAATTAACATTGAGGTACATGTCTCTTTTAATTCTGGTTTCTTTGGTGTGTTGCCCAGCAGTGGGATTGCTGGGTCACATGGCAGTTCTGTTCCCAGTTTTCTCACTGTTCTCCGTAGTGGTTGTACCAGTTTGCATTCCCACCAACAGCGTAAGAGAGTTTCCTTTTCCCAACACCCTCTCCAGCATTTATTGTTTGTAGACATTTTGATGACGGACATTCTGACCAGCATGAGATGATCCTTCATTGTAGTTTTTTGATTTGCATTTCTCTAATAATGAGCGATGCTGAGTATCTTTTTATGTGTTTATTAGACATTTGTATATCTTCTTTGGAGAAATGTCTGTTTACTTTTTTTGCCACTTTTTGATTGGGTTGTTTATTTTTCTGGTATTGAGCTGCCTGTATACTTTGGAGATTAATTCTTTGTCAGTTGTTTCATTTGCTATTATTTTCTCCCATTCTGAAGGCTGCCTTTCACCTTGCTTATAGTTCCCTTCATTGTGCCAAAGCTTTTAAGTTTAATTAGGACACATTTGTTTACTTTTGTTTTTATTTTCATTACTCTGGGAGGTGGGTCATAGAGGATTTTGCTGTGATTTATGTCATTATCTCTACATATTAATATAACCACTTCCCTAAGTTTGCTATTAATCACTTTTTGGGGATATTACATACTTTACATGCACGCAAGCATTGTCAATAATACTTGTTATTTTGTATGCTTTAAGGGCTTATATTTTTCCATATGTTCCTATTTCCCTCATCTTTATGCTTTTTGAGATGCAGCAATGTAAATAGGTAGCTCTGTTTATTTATTTGATTATTTTATTATATTTGGCTTTTAATTTTATAATAAATTTTACAATTTTCCTTCTGATAAACTTTCCTCCACCTTCTCTTACCATCACTTAGTATTTTCACAAATTTTAAAAAAATTGCCAAGCTGAAAAATTTATACAATATTTCATAAAGTTTTGCCTTTCAATTCCCTAAATACTATTTAATTTAGGAAACATATTTATGGCTATTTATGTTTCCATTTCTTATACTTTGTTCATCTTTGTCACTCCGGTTTATATGTATTTATCCTATGATTATATGGTTTTGTATTATTTTTAGACAATCTTTATTCTTTGGTAATTAATTATTTTCAAATATTTTCACACAGCCTTTGTTGTCCTTCTCTTTGTCTCAAAACAAGCTAGTCATCTCAGAATACTCATGCTATTTTATTTAACTGGAAAAACAAATGAAAAATAAATCTATTAATAAATACATAAAAGAAAAGGATCATGAATCTTTTGTTGGAAAATTAAAGGTGTTTTTATCTCATATTCACTTTTTAAACCTAATTACTAAAAATTACAGTCAAACTTTGGCCACCTGATGTGAAGAGCTGATTCATTGGAAAAGACCCTGATGCTGGGAAAGATTGAGGGCAGGAGAAGACGGGAATGACAGAGGATGAGATGGTTGGATGGCATCACCGACTCAATGGACGTGGGTTTAGATGGACTCCGGGAGCTGGTGATGAACAGGGAGGCCTGGCATGCAGTTCATGGGGTCACAAAGAGTCGGACACAACTGAGTGACTGAACTGAATTGAACAGTTAAACTAGGTGGGGTACTCATCTTGAAGCAGGGGGTAGTAATCCACTTGTTCAAAGTCTTCTGATCTACACATTTTCAATTTTTTCTAAATTCCTACTCAATAACACAATCAAATGTGCACAACTCCAAAAATAACACCATTAAATGCAAATTATAGCAACTGTGACTATCTGGGGCTCCACACTAAGTAGTGGTCTCTTCCCAGCTCAGACTGCCATTAAGAAAGCAACATTTCAATTTGGACTGTCCCATGAATCAATTATGTGACCAGAGACAAATGGCATAATCTGTCTTTAACTGTTTTTTTAAATCCTTGCTGAAGTCATAATACCAATGTATTGGTAATGATTTCTTTGGCTCAAATAAAGTATGAATATTGAAAATCTCTGAAAAAAATGAGAGATGCACACAAATGGCAAATATCATCACCATCATTAGTATCATGATTATAATCTTTCTGCATATTATTATCCCTATTTATTCTATTACTTACGAGCAATTAAGATGTAAATCTCAGCCATGAACACATAACCCAAGGTGAGCTGAACAAAGTACATACCCAGGATTGTTCCTCAAAGTATCAAAAAAAAATGTTTCTTTTATCTCTGACTACTAGATGAATAAAACCAAAAATTTAGATCTGCAGTGGTCACTGTAGCTAGAGGGCTTGCTTAAGAATAAAACTATCACAGAAGAAACCAGAAAAAATTGCGAGGAGAGAGAGAGATACTATCACAGATCCTTGAAGATGTACTTTGCTTTTTGAAGGCAGATCCTTCTTTTGAACATCTACTTACATTAATAAATCAATAAATTTACTTTAGCTGCTTCTATTCAACTAGAGTTGATTTTTTAAAATTACTTTCCCATGGAAGTCAAGTTAAAGAGTCAGATTATCTTATAAAATCTTCTTAAGAATAAACATCCTCATTCCTAAGAGGCATCAAAGCCTCTTGGAAGTTATGATGACTTTGTCAGATGTTGTCACACAAAATTAGAAGCTACCACCTTCTATTTTATCCCTTAAAATGGACAAAATTAAGGCATGCTTTTGACAATTTTTGGAGAAGGAAATGGCAATCCACTCCAGCACTCTTGCCTGGAAAATCCCATGGACGGAGGAGCCTGATAGGCTATAGTCCATGGGATCGCAAAGAGTCGGACACAACTGAGCGACTTCACTTCACTTCACTTTGACAATTTTACTCTGACTATCTCATATCACTAAGGAAAATGTTACTAAAAGATTGTGTATTTTTGAGAAACATGTACTCTAACTAAAGGAATAAGCAGTGTGAACTCTGGAGTATACATATAAGCAATATCTGTGGACTGAGAAATGGAGGATACATTGTAGATGGTGTGCCTGGGAGAGCCCTTCCCTGTGTCCTTGATGTGTTTAATTCTTCAGTGATTGTGTTTGACTACTAAGAAGTATACAGCTCATCTCTCTGAGTAGTTAGCAGAAGGTTAAAATAGCATGCCTACATTTGGCTTGATGTTTGAGAATATCTGGAGAAGATATCCTCCTGCTTAAAGGATCCTCATATCCAGAAACTGTGGGTAGGGCCTGCTTAGGACATATGGAAACTGGATCTACTCTGGGTTAGACTTTTGTCCCAACCTCACAATGACCATCTCAGCATCTGAGTGTGTCTTAGGAAGTGAAAGGAGCAAGGAAAAATCAGCAGGGGAAAAACATGGTGATATCATTGATTAAGACGTGGGTAATATGTTTGTGGATCACCACAAGAAGTTCAACGGGTTCCAAGTGAGTTTAGAGGGCGTTGGGAAACTGGCTAATGACATTTTCTTGTAGACCCTTGGAGAACAGCATGCTGAGGAGTGTATATCCCATTCTCACATTTTTTTTAAACATTTATTTTTAAAATGTACTAAAGCTTTGCATGTTATCTTTTAAGGAATTCTATTAATCTCTGCATCCACTTAAGTTTTAGTTTGCCCCGAAGAACTGATGTCTCCATACTTCGATGTTTCTCATTTCTTAGATAAGGAAATAAAGTTGATGAAAGCTGATAAATACTGAAATTTCATGTATCTAGTAAAGATAAGACTAATACATGAGAACACTTACCCCTAAAATACTCAACTTACAAAACTGTAAATAAGCATGGGTTAAGGAAAATATTCCCCAGATGCATGAACTCTCAATTTTCATTTTAGAATTTATTTTGTATTAATTATACTCTGCTTAAGTATGTTCAAGTCAGAGTAATATAAGTCTCTGATCTGTTATCCTAAAACAACAAGATTTTTGAAGAGGAAAGTTAAAAAATTCAACATTTTCTGGACAGGAATCATAGTGTCTCTAGATGTAACAGGAAGCAAATAGAGTTATTTGAAATTATCAGTGTTATCTTATTTTTGAAAACTGATTTAGACAAATATTCTACATCTGGAAGTAAGGTCCTAATACCTATGAATTGTACATAAGAAAAAGCAAGCTGAGGCAATAGGAACCATAATAACAGTGCACAGATAGATTCTGCTGGTATTTTGCTGTACTGCATGACATGGTGTTCTTGTATACAATATTCTAAAAAAAATTAATCTGTAAGGCAAAAGGAAAAAGATTAATTAATTCCAAAATTAGTTACAACTGTTATTTGGAATTAAGATTAAAACTAGTAACTGTATGGTTATCTACATTCTTCTACATGAAAGGTCCAAAAACAGTGAATACAGGACACATGAAATATTATTTTAAACAAAGTTATTTTTCTAACATTTAATATTATCCAATAATGAGATGGTCAAAAAAAAAAAAAATGCACATGAAAAAGACACTCAACATTACTAATTCTCAGAGAAGTGAAAACCAAAACTACAATGAGGTATTACCTCACACTGGTGAGAAAGCCATTATCAAACAGAAACCAGCAAAATATTGTAAAACAATTATTCTACAATCAAAACAAAATTTTTTTAAGTCTGCAAACAATAAAAGCTGGAGAGGGCATGGTGAAAAGGGAACTCTCCTACACCATAAGTGGGAGAGAAAATTGGTGCAGCCATTATGGATAACAATATGGAGGTTCCTTTTAAAAAAACTTGCAAATAGACCTACTATATGATACAGCAATTCTACTCAGGAATAATTCAGAGAAAACCATAATCTGAAAGGATACACACACTCCAATGTTCATTGCAGTACTATTTACAATAGCCAAGATATGGAAGCAATCTAGATGTCTACTATCAGAAGAATGGATAAAGAAGATGTGGTACATATATACAATGGAATATGACTCAGCCATAAAAAGAATGATATAATGCCATTTGCAGCAAAATGGATACAACTGGAGATTGTCACACAAAGTGAAGTCAGACAAAGACAAATATCATATGATATCACTCGTGCTGCTGCTACTAAGTCACTTCAGTCATGTCCGACTCTGTGTGACCCCATAGACGGCAGCCCACCAGACTCCCTGGTCCCTGGGATTCTCCAGGCAAGAACACTGGAGTGGGTTGCCATTTCCTTCTCCAATGCGTGAAAGTGAAAAGTCAAAGTGAAGTCGCTCAGTCGTGTCCAACTCTTCACGACCCCATGGACTGTAGCCAACCAGGCTCCTCCATCCATGGGATTTTCCAGGCAAGAGTACGGGAGGGGGTGCCATAAGTGGGGTCTAATTAAGCAATAAATATACAAATGAACTTATTTATAAAACATAAACAGACTTACTGATATTGAGAACAAGTATGGTTACCAAAGGGGAAACATTGTGGGGGAGGGTTAAATAAGGAGCTTGAGATGAACATATATATACTACTACTTATTGGAAAGATATCAACAAGGACCTACTGTATAGCACAGAGAATTCTACTCAATATTCTGTGATAACCTATAATTGAAAATAATCTTAAAAATAATGAATATATTTATATGTATATCTGAAACATTTTGCTGTAAACTGAAATTGACACAACATTCTAAATCAGCTATGCTCCAATAAAATTATAATTTAAAAAACTATCCAGTCATAATACAATGGAGTATTACTCAGCCATTAAAAAGAATAAATTTGAATCAGTACTAATGAGATGGATGAAACTGGAGCCGATTATACAGAGTGAAGTAAACCAGAAAGAAAAACACCAATACAGTATACTAACACATATATATGGAATTTAGAAACATGGTAATGATAACCCTATATGAGAGACAGCAAAAGAGACACAGATGTATAGAACGGACTTTTGGACTCTGAGGGAGAGGGAGAGAAAGTGAGTGGGATGATTTGGGAGAATTGCACAGAAACATGTATACTATCATGTAAGAAACAAATCGCCAGTCTATGTTCGATACAGGATGCTTGGGACTGGTGCACTGGGATGATCCAGAGAGTTGATAAAGGGTAGGAGGTGGGGGTGGGGTTCAGGATTGGGAACTCATGTACACCCGAAATGGATTCATGTCAATGTATGGCAAAACCAATACAGTAATGTAAAGTAAAATAAAGTAAAAATAAAAATTAAAAAATATATATATCCAGAGACTTTACTGTCTCTTGAGTTTAAGAATGTTGGAAATAAGATTTTTA
This sequence comes from Aepyceros melampus, assembly GCA_006408695.1. Lineage (NCBI taxonomy): Eukaryota > Metazoa > Chordata > Mammalia > Artiodactyla > Bovidae > Aepyceros > Aepyceros melampus. The sequence continues at coordinate 334,260 of SJXQ01011731.1, forward strand.
CCTGAAATGGGAGACTTCACAAAATGTCTTCAAGACCCTTAACAATTCAAGATTACTTTTGCATGTTTATTTATTTTTTCTCAGAAAGAGTGAAACCTATAGACACAAACTTGTTTGTAATTTTGTAAGCAGTTTTAGATGCAACAGACAACACCAAAAAGTAACAATTTTCAGAGTAAATGAAACTAAATATTCTGATTAACTCAAAGAGCTGATGGCCATTCAATGAATGAAACAATTAGTATGATGTAGTTAAATTCAATCTCTGTTATAAGTAAAATAAGAAGTACATGAAGAAGACTCTTCTATTAAGAATATTGAGTTTTTCAAATTTTCTTAAAACATTTTTTTGTTTGCTTTTGACTGTGAGTGATAATTTTCAGAAACAATGCCAGAGCCAAGCACTCATTTTGATAGTTTCCATATTATCATTAGGGAAATTTTAAGACTAATTACTAAAATTTTCTGGAATAAGATTTAAATCCTAAATAGTTTTATTCATCATGGGTTAAGTACATATTTATTCTTTACAATGTTTCATACATAATTTAACATTTAAACCACTTGCTGTCTTTGTGAATTCAGCTTGACATTTCTTTCAGCAGAAACTCAGGCCATTGTTTCTAATTGCATTTTTCAAAATTCTTGCTTGTTCTGTTTTCCACTTTTAAAATTATTTCTGATATTTAATTGACATCTTAATGAATGCATTTTATACCCTTTGAACATCAGCCAATTATAGAAGATTTCCTTAAAAGGTTGAGACTCAGAAATTATTATAATTTTTAGAGTGTGAGGGAATAATAGTAATTTTCTCATAAAATAATACTGTTTAGAAATAGAATTTAGTCATTTGGTTTTCTGTTTGAGAGAGGAAAGCTTTGTCAACTATTGCTAAAATGTTGCTTTTTGAAGATAGTAAAACACTGTAAAATTAATTGAAAGCTAATTCTATAGAGATATATACTCAAAATATTTTAAAATTATTATCTACCTTACAGGAAATATACAGGATAACAGCTGAGTCTTAATAGTTATGAGCAATTTATAATTACTACTCTGGTTTCCACATTAGTTTGAGCAGAAAACCATTTGAAATTATGAATAGTTTTCATCATTTGATGATTCACATTTGTCTTTTATGCTTGAAGGGAATATAATACAAAAACATTATTTCCTGTAAGAGTTATATAACAGAAACTTGTCATTAGCAGCAATGTATAGTTAAGCTAGAATATTCTGTTCAGATAAATTCACATAGCCTAAGTCAAATTTCCTAACTAAATAGCACAGGCCCTTTTTTTTAACTTATAGTCACCACTTCCTTTCAGTGTGCATACACACATAACACACATGTGCACACACACAGACAGGCACACACATTTTAAGTTTCTTTGAGAGTTTCCACAGATGATGCTAATACTGAGGATCTGAAACCTTTTCTTTTGACATAACACAAATAGAAATTGGTTGACTTTTTACGGGAGGGCGAGAGGGTAGGGGTGGTTCCTGTCCAAGAAATAGACATTGGTAGGTACATGGTAATAATTGCTTTCTTTTGTAGAGCACTTTAAAGTTTTCAAAGTTTTATCTTACTTGTTATCTATTAATAGTATGGTGTGAACCCATGGATTTGGATAATAATTTATTTATAAGATTATTTATTTTTCACCAAGCTAAATCCTTAAATCATGTTCATTCTCTTTTATTTGTCTCATTCATGAATTTCAGCAATGAATACTTACTAGCTGACAGGTTTGGGGAAGCAAAAGTAAGTAAGGAAATATGTGCTCCCTTGTAATATAGTATAGGGTATAGTTAAATAAATAAGTGAAATAAGAAGAAGTGAAGTCACTCAGTCGTGTCCTACTCTTTGCGACCCCAGGGACTGTAGCCTACCAGGCTCCTCTGTCCATGGGATTTTCCAGGCAATAGTACTGGAGTGGATTGCCATTTCCTTCTCCAGGGGATCTTCCCGATCCAGGGATCGAATCCAGGTCTCCTGCATTGTAGACAGACACTTTACCGTCTGAGCCACCAGGGAAGCGAAATAAGAGAAAGCAAAATATTTTACATGAGAGGTCCAAAATTTGGAGTCTTCATTTGTCATTGAAAGGCCAGGAAGGGCTTTAATTACTTTTTTGTTGTCATTCAGTCTGTAAGTGGTGTCTAACTCTTTGTTACCCCATGAACTGCAGCACTCCCCTGCCCTTAACTATCTTTCAGAGTTTGCTCAAATTCACGTTCATTGAGCTGATGATACTATCCATCCATTTCCACCTCTGCCATCCCTTCTGCTTTTACTTAGGGTGATCTTAAAAAAATAAAAAAGTATAATTGTGGCCTAGGCAGATTGGTATGTACTAGAACTATAATGCAGAGAAGGCAATGGCACCCCACTCCAGTGCTCTTGCCTGGAAAATCCCATGGATGGAGGAGTCTGGTAGGCTGCAGTCCATGGGGTCGCTAAGAGTCGGACACGACTGAGTAACTTCACTTTGACTTTTCACTTTAGTGAATTGGAGAAGGAAATGGCAACCCACTCCAGTGTTCTTGCCTGGAGGATCCCAGGGACAGGGGAGCCTGGTGGGCTGCCGTCCATGGGGTGGCACAAAGTCAGACATGACTGAAGCGACTTAGCAGCAGCAGCAGAACTATAATGCACAACTAGCTGGATTTGTAATCCAACATTTCAAAAGATATTTGGCATCACCTGGAGATATTTTTGATGTCAACAGTGAATGGTTGTACATGCAACTCTCAACTCCCATCTACTAGGTAGAGGTCAAGGATGCTGCTAAACATCTTACCATCATAAAACCAGACCCATAAACTCTCCAACCAAATAAAAGGAATTAATTGTTCCAAAGTGGCAGTTCGTCAAGGTTGAGAAACTATGGGTTAGGATATTACAGACAAAAGGAGTAAATACATCAAGGAAAACACTCTATTGGCTTATGAAAATATACACTGCTAGATGTACATAGAGGGACTGGGCATAGAAGGAGCAAGAGTGTTCACTGAATTATGGAAAGGAAGAAATTGCCTGTATTCTAGGACAGCATAAATTTTATTAGCCACATCTTTGTGTCTGTACAGTACAGCACATTTTGAAAAGTAGTAGAATATTAAAGTAATAATGGGTCTTTAAGTCTTCTAAAGAAACAAAAGTTAACACATACATAGGTAGTTCAGTAAAATAATATTAGGATCTGAAAATAATAAGAAACTAAATGAGAAGTAACAATATACTGTCTATAAGTTTTGGTCAAAAATCAATAGAGAAGTGTGCAAGTGTAGATACATATTCAGATTTTATTTCATCAGAAATAGACATGGGCTCCCAAATCACATGATAACATCTACTCCTGCTTCAAAATATACAACTTTAGAAGAAGCTGATCATATGGGTTGCCATTAGACCCCAGATAAAGAGGTGGCAGGTGTGGAAGAGAGTTTATATTTTAGACTATAAAATAAAAATGAAATATATTCTATATGTGTACTTAAAAGACTATCTGTTATCTTAAATGCTATTTTTCAAGCTAGTGTCTTACACAGTGCCTGGTAAATACTTATTTAATGATGGTATAAATAATTTTTTGAAAAAGAGAAAGAAAAGAAAAAAGAAAGTTAAGAAATAGAGGAAGAAAGGAAGGGAAGAAGGAAATGCAGAAGTACTGTCAAAAGCTCAGAATTAAACTCCATAGGTCAAGCTATGTAGCTTTTGATCACTGTTGAATTCCTAGTAAATAGAAGTATGTCTAAAACATAGTAGGGCTCAATAAATATTCAGTATTGAATGAATAACCTAGTATGATTCAACTTCCCATTCTTCAGTGAGCATACAAAAACTTTGCCGGGGTAGGAAAGCAAAAGCGAAAAGTGAAAGTGAAGTCGCTCAGTGTGTCAGACTCTTTGCGACCCCATGGACTGTAGCCTACCATGCTCCTCCATCCATGAGATTTTCCAGGCAAGAGTGCTGAAGTGGGTTGCCATTTCCTTCTTCAGAGGCTCTACCCAACCCAGGGATCGAACCTGGATCTCCCGCATTGTAGGCAGACGCTTCACCATTTGAGCCACCAATAATCAGTATCTACATCAGTGATGAATGTCTATTTGAGTAATAAATATAATAATTGCACATTCAGTTCAGTTCAGTCGCTCAGTCATGTCCGACTCTTTGTGACCCCATGAACTGCAGCATGCCAGGACTCCCTGTCCATCACCAACTTCGGAGTCTACACAAACTCATGTCTATTGTGTCACTGATGCCATCTAACCATCTCATCCCTGTCATCCCCTTCTCCTACCTTCAATCTTTCCCAGCATCAGGGTCTTTTCAAATTCATCACTCAGGTGGCCAAAGTATTAGAGTTTCAACTTCAACATCAGTCCTTCCAATGAACATCCCGGACTGATCTCTTTTAGGATGGACTGGTTGGATCTCCTGGCAATCCAAGGAACTCTCAAGAATCTTCTCCAGCACCACAGTTCCAAAGCATCAATACTTTGGTGCTCAGCTTTCTTTATAGTCCAACTCTCACAACCATATATGACTACTGGAAAAACAATAGCCTTGACTAGACAAACCTTTGTGGACAAAGTAATATCTCTGCTTTTTAATATGCTGTCTAGATTGGTCACGGAGAAGGCAATGGCACCCCACTGCAGTACTCTTGCCTGAAAAATCCCATGGACGGAGGAGCCTGGTAGGCTGCAGTCCATGGGGTCGCTAAGAGTCTGGCACGACTGAGAGACTTCACCTTCACTTTTCACTTTCATGCAATGGAAAAGGAAATGGCAACCCACTCCAGTATTCTTGCTTGGAGAATCCCAGAGACAGAGGAACCTGGTGGGCTGCCCTCTATGGGGTCGCACAGAGTCGGACACAACTGATGCGACTTAGAGAAGCAGCAGCAGCAGGTTGGTCATAACTTTTCTTCCAAGGAGTAAGCGTCTTTTGATTTCATGGCTGCAATCACCATCCGCAGTGATCTTGGAGCATTAAAAAAATAAAGTCAGCCACTGTTTCCACTGTTTCTCCATCTATTTGCCATGAAGTGATGGGACCGGATGCCATGATCTTAGTTTCCTGAATGTTGAGCTTTAAGCCAGCTTGTTACATTATTTAGAAGTGATTCCAAAAGAATATGAAAATAAACAATTTAGTCATGATTGGATCTTTGGGAATAAATTACCTTAGCTAAACTATTACTGTGAGTTTCAAGATCATAAGTGTGTGTGTGTGTGTGTGTGTGTGCATGCGTGTACTCATTGGGGGAGGAGAAGAAGAGAGAGAGAGGGAAAGAAGACAAAGACCTGCTCTGTTAAGAGAAATAGAGAAAAGAAGATATGAAGACAATAGGAAATATATTTTTCTTTCTGCTAAGTACACTCCACAGATGTGTTATTGTATATTGTATTCAGATCAGTTCAGTTCAGTTCAGTTCAGTCTCTCAATCGTGTCCGACTCTTTGCGACCCCATGAATCGCAGCACGCCAAGCCTCCCTGTCCATCACCAACTCCCGGAGTTCACTCAGACTTACGTCCATTGAGTCCGTGATGCCATCCAGCCATCTCCTCTGTCGTCCCCTTCTCCTCCTGCCTCCAATCCCTCCCAGCATCAAAGTCTTTTCCAATGAGGCAACTCTTCACATGAGGTGGCCAAAGTACTGGAGTTTCAGCTTTAGCATCATTCCTTCCAAAGAAATCCCAGGGTTGATCTCCTTCAGAATGGATTGGTTGGATGTATTAGGGACTTAAATATATATATATGTGTGTGTGTGTGTGTGTGTGTGTGTGTGTGTGTGTGTGTATGGGTGTGTGTGTATATATATATGTGTGTGTGTGTGTGTATACACATATCAGATACATATATTGGAGACATCTTATTACAGGAATGCTATCATACTTTAACTTTTTAATTCATTAGCCTTGTCTTAAATAAAAGTTGCTAGGAAAATTTTCCCATTATAGTACCATCTGTAAACTTATCCAACGTTTTTATAGAAAAGTAGGGCATACTTTGAAGTTTTATGTAATAAATATTTGATTTTTTGTGTATTAACTTTGGCTTGTTACCATGTATATTTTTCGCTTGTTACAAAAAAAAAAAAAAAAGAAAAGAATCTATTCAGAGGAAAGACTAGATCTAAAATCAATAATATTGTTCAGGGAGCTAGAACAATTAAGGTATTACATTCTGTTTATTTGTTTCTGGCATAAAAACATATGTAGCAATGTGGTTTGTATATCAGGTATTGAACAGTTTTTATACAGTACCCTGAATGAGTAACTCTTTAACTATCACCTGTTTAGAGCATGTGATTGGTAAGGTTTAAGATGAAACACTTGGCAGTATCTCTTAAAAGACATATTAGAGAAAGTCAAAAGTGTTCAACATAGAACCTTAGCTGGGTTCTGTTGCCTTTCTTTGTTTCTCCCTTAATGTTCTTATCTGCTGAATGGGTGCATGTGTGTTTGCTCAGTCACTTCCATCGTGTCCAACTCCATGTGACCCTCTGGACTGTAACCCCCCAAGCTCCTCTGTCCATGGTATTCTCCAGGCAAGAATACTGGAGTGGGTTGCCATGTCCTTCTCCAGGGGATCTTACCAACTCAGGGATTGAACCCAGGTCTCTTGCACTGCAAGCAAATTCTTTATCCACTGAGACACTTCTATTAACCCAAAGACCAAATGGATTGCTAGATACAAAAGTAATTTTTAAAGGTAAATGTTTACACTTTGAATACTTTATCGTAGACCTTATGTGCATATAGTTATACTGTATATTAAACCCATTTTCTATGTTAGAGTGTATTTTCTTTTTCTGGGAGACAGCATTTTATTTATTTGAAAATGCTCTATGCGATTTTGTGAATTGTGGAATGTTGAGCACTTTAAATGATGTTTTAATTGGGAAGCTTTTTTAAGTTGAATATAATATCCCTTTCAAGTCGAATTGTTAATATTATTAAAGGAAAAATTTTGAAAGTTAGAAACTCATTTATCAAAAAGGAAGATATAGACTATTAATATTTTTTCAAAGCTATTAAAATCTTTCTGAGGGGTCACTCTTGGTGGCATTTAGTGTTTTTCCCATAGTTTGCTGTATCTGAATTATTCCAAGAGTAAGTTATTAACAGGAGATCTAATTTGAGATTCCATACTACTTATAATTACTGGTCTGTGATGATAGTTTTACTTCGGTGTTCCTTCTTCTCCAGCATGGAATTTGCTAATGGAGAAATAATAATTTGTTTAGCATTTTTGTTTTGTTTTGTTTTAGTTGTTACTAGAATATCTATTGTAAATGAGGGTTTAGGAGTAATCTTCCCTTTTAAATAACATAAATATTAACAAATGCCATTTGATTCACTTACAAACTATATGAGAAGAGCCATGAAATTTTCCTAACTTTTCTGTAGCTCAATAAATCACAAACAGACAAGAAAGTTAAGCTCTACTTCAGTGGAAAATCAGCAGACAGATGTAGCACACATTCCCCTCAAAATAATTCAGAACCTGTTTCAATTTATCAAATGCCTACTTTATCTGTCAAAACAATGTCCTTTCTCAAATAAAGGGCATTGTTTCTGTTGCAAGAAAAAGGTTCTGATGTATTGTTATCTGCAAATGGATGGTGGAATAATGGAACAACAGGCAGTGTTTCAAACTAAGAGATCAAAGGCCAGAATGCATTACAAATCTTGTTAAAATAAATGAGGGTAAGAGCATAATTCTAATAAAGACATTTATAGTCTTAAACAATCTCTTTCTCTTTTTAAAAGAGATCTTTATAAATGAACCTAAATCCTCTCACAAACACTAAAGGTTTTTGGTTCCTTCTCTCAGAGAAGTTCAGCATTCAAAGAAGTACAGATTTGTAGAGTTCTCATGCAAGTTGGATACCAGGACCTTTTTTAATGTGCTGACAATGCAGAATTTTACCAGCACGGCTAATCTTTCTGTTTGTTGCCTTTATCCACTCATATAGTATTTGAAAAGGAAAACATTTATTCATAAATTATCCAAATCTAAAACATATCTTATTATGAAAATGCTGAACTAAATAAATATTTCTTTGGTAAAAATAGGTTAAAAATGTAATCTCACTTATTGCAAGTGATTTTTCTTCTTAAGTAATCTCATTACTTGAATATAGAACATTTAATATAAATCTTTTAACTCTGATTTAGGAGGTAATATTTCCTTCTTTAAGAGTATCAGGGTAATTCTAATATAATTATGACAATACTGAGCATTAAAGTTGTGCTGCACATGTACACAGTCAGCTGTTATTTCCTAGCCATTGTCATGCAGAAACATTTGCTTTAACTTAAACATATCAGGTATTTATGATGATTCTTGCAGCTTAGTTGATCTGGAGCTGAAATCTGACAATGCAGCTGGATATAGCTGTCTTTTATGTGATTGCAGTTGCTCTCCTTTACTTTATACTAGCTCTTTGTTTAGTTTTGTTTTTAAATGCAACCATGACCTTTGTCAGATGCCAGAGTATCTTTTTAAAGCAAATATATAATCATTTTGTCTTGAAAAATAATAACCTTTGGAACTGTTGACTATAAAATATGTTAATTCATGATCATCAAATGATAAAATAGGTGTTTGTAACCATATATATCCATACAATCCTACAGCTGAATAGTCTTTAAAAACTATTGAGGAGTTATTAAAGACATATTAACCACTTCAGTCATTTGAGAACAATCCTTGGAAATGAAAAACCTTTTATTTTACATAATGTAATATGGACTGAAATGTTTACTGCCTTACACTAGATTATAAGATAGTGTGATTAAACATAGTTTTGTCATCTAAAGCTTAGTTTCCTCACTTCTATCAATAAATATTTGAATAATAAATGTTTCAAACACATGTGAATTAAGCACTTGCAGAAGACTGGCATTACATTGAAATAATTACTTTTCTTACACAAATGCTTTGCACTCACCAAAAGCCTTGGCATTTAAAGAATTATATGACCACAATTTCTGCTCATATTTTTAAATAGCCTGTAAAAGGAAAGTACTAATAGTGTCCCTTTGGAACATTCAAATCAAAATTACTAGCTGGCCTTTAAATTTTGTTCCAAAGTGTTTCAATAGATGATATAATCACCAACCTGTGGAAGCCTAAATATCCTTTGATTCCTTGTTACATGTTGTTGACTGTGCTGATATTAGAGGTGGAGAGAATTCTAAGACACCATCCTAGCTTCAGGGACTCACAAGCCCATATTATAAGAATAGCTTAAACACTTCACTTCAATTATTTTGTTCACTCTTTCCCTACCATCTCATATACCCTAGTTCAATTCAGTTCCTCAATCGTGTTAAACTCTTTGTGACCCCATGAACTGTAGCATGCCAAGCTTCCCTGTCCATCACCAAGTCCCAGAGCTTGCATAGACTCATATACCCTAAGTCATAGACTTAAGTATATGAATTAAAATTAAAACACTAGGCTTCAAAGATTTTTAAATATAATTTGTTTCTTAAAAAATATTTATTATTCAGGGTATTAGTTTATTTTGTAAATTTTTAATAAATATATAAACATCTTATATATCCATAAGGCCATTTATACATCCATGAAATCCCAGAGTGTGTATATAGATGTTTACAGACATATACAAACCTATGTGATGTGTGTGTTAAGTCACTAGGCTGTGTCTGACATTTTGTGACAACATGGACTGTAGCCTGCCAGGCTCCTTTATCCATGGAAATTTTCCAGATAAGAATACTGGAGTGGGTTGCCATTCCCTTCTCCAGGGGATCTTCTTGACTCAGGGATTGAACCCAGGTCTAACCACATTGTAGGCAGATTCTTTACTGTCTGAGCCACCAGGGAAGCCCCTATACAAACCTATAGTCATCTGTTTATCTACCAGCTTGTTTATTTATCCATCCATCCGAATCAGTAATTAAGACTGTTAAAGCCTGAGTCAAACACATATGAATTCAATTTCTGTCTTACCAGCTGTATGGCTGAACAAGTCAGTAAACCTCTCTATTTCTGCTCTTGACACTCCTCTGTAACATAAGGCACTGAGGGGTTAGAGCAACTAATTCTGCTTTCTGCTTCAGTAAACCAAATTTAGGGGCAGAGAGATTGTTCATAGAAAACTCATAAAATGTATTGTTTATTGTAGTATGTGAAATTTGTCATCTGGAAGATCAGTGTACACAGATCCTCTCACTATGTTTTCAATCTCATTTGTTTCCAACTGTACAGTGTTAGAAAACTTTACACCTATGAAGGTGTCCAAGAATATGCCTCCAATTAACAGAATCTGTTTGGAAAAAATCCTGAGCTTTCTTACACATTATCATAAAAACTGAATATCCAGATCATTTTTAATACTCTACACAGGATCTACCTTCAATCTATCACAGCATGAGGGTCTTTTCCAATGACTCAACTGTTCTTATCAGGTGGCCAAAATATCGGGAGTTTCGCTTCTGCGGGGAAGAAGGAGACAACAGAGGATGAGATGGTTGGATGGTATTACTGATTCAATGGACATTAACTTGAGTAAACTCTGAGAGATAGTGAGGGACAGGGAAGCCTGTGGCATGCTGCAATCCATGGGTCCTGAAGAGTCAGATATAACTTAGTGATTGAAAAACAACACACAGGATCTATCAACATTTAAGATATTATTTAAAATAAAAATACATGTGAGAGGAGAGAGGCATTAATATGACAGGACATGGGCGGGTGAGACGGGGGGCGGTTCCTGAGGGTGGTGAAGTTTCTATCTTGAGGACTTCCCATGGTGCATTCTGAATTCTGTCCTAAAACTCTCTCTGAAACTGGAGATGTCCTACAGCAGTAGAGAAAATATGTACTGTTTCAAATGATAGAGTTATCTATTATAAACTTTAGCATTTAGAAACACATAGACAAATTTATAAGATTAAAAAATAAATTCTAAGTAAAATAAATTTCAATAGATTTTAATTTAATTTAATTCTCCACCAATTAAAGGTTAAAAAAAAAAAATCAGAGAAAAAAGTAAATCTCCCATACAGAAGACTGGGCTTCCCAGTGGTAAAGAATCTGCCAGCTTTTGCAGGAGATGCAAAAGACGCAGTATTGATCCCTGGGTCAGGGAAGATTCCCTGGATCAGGAAATGGTAAACTATTCCAGTATTCTTCACCTGGAAAATCCCATGAACAGAATCTGGCAGGCTAAAGTCCATGGGCTCACAAAGAGTCAGACCTGAGTGAGTACACAGCACAGAAGATTAGCACTGGAGGAGACCATTTATAAAGTTCAACATGATGACACTGAAGAGAAAGATGAGGAGAAAAAATCATTTAGGGAAGGACTTTTGTCTAGGGTATTGCTTATTCATAATTTGTCTATAAACCAAAGAGGCAACATTTGAGTTGAATCTGAAGCCTATAGCATTCATAAAAACAGTGGTTTCCTTGGTTGATTGGACCATTTGATTAGTACAGAGAACTAAGTGGTGGAGAAAAATTAATCATAAAAGTTTGAAGCTTTTTATGGTGCAAATGGCTCATTATTTATTCAAATTTTCATTTTTAATAACTGTTATAGTATCAGTTTGGAATATTTTATTTAAAAGAATATAAATATTTATAAAAGTGAGTTATGTAATAATTAGTATGGAAGGTTGTTTAAACTTAAATATTTTGTGATATAAGCTGAAAATAGATGATAGTATAGAGACTATAGAGATATTGTTTATTTTTTCCCAGTATTGTGTATGTTTTAAAAAGCTCAATCACCTTTTTGATCTCTTTATAACATGTCTTTTTTTTAATTTTGTAAAATTTAAATTGAAATACTGTGCTTGTACTTATGCATCAAATCATAAAATAGCAACATTAAGAAATATTCTGAATAAATTGCAGAAAATATTATCTTATTAGCTATAAAGACATTTGATAGTATGAATGTTTACTATGCAAGCTTTTGATAAATATAAAGAAAACACTAACAGACTGTAGTAACAGTGATCATACATTGATTTAAAACAAAAAATTGACTTTATGAATATTAGATTCACTTTCTTCTGAAATATAAAATGTGTACTTAAAATTAATATGATATCTTGCATGTAAATTACCATATTTTAAACAAAAGATATCATTGGGAAGCATTTTAATCTTTGCTATATTTTCCATATAGTACTTTTTAATTCATATTTCAATGTTGACATATTTCAAATAGAGAAAATGGACTGTTGTAATCCTTCGTATGGTGTTTTCATTCAATTAGCTCTATCTTTCTTTTTCTAAGCAAACAAGATGGCAATTTACTCAAAGTCAACCGGTAATAACATATATCAGCCAGAGTCGAACAAACACAGTGCTGCACATGCTACACCTTTTAAAATCAAACAGTTTTAAATAAAAGCAAACATGAACATAAATAGTCTTTCCCTTTGGAATTTGACTGTTGACAGGAAAATGATAAAAACATAAAAACAGTTTGAATTTCTAAGGAAGTTAAATAATTCAGGAAAGTTTTATTAACTGATAGCAAAGAGAACAGGATTTTGGTCTGTGCATTATGCAGCAATGAAAGAATAAAATATATGATATGTGGCTTATTTTTTTAAACTCTTCCTAACCGTATAAAAATTTCACAAGGTAGTTGAAAACCACATTCTTATCAAGCACTCACAAAAATTGAATTCTGTTTAAATATCTGTTTTTCTCTTAAATGTTAGTTGCAAAATTTTCAAATGTGAAAGAAAAAATGTTAAGTACAGAGTTTTAAAAGAAGCTTGTGGTTTATAATTTTAACATATAACAGAAATTACAAGGAAGTAGAGTCTAAAACCACAAATAGATACTTTTATCCATTTTAATATTTTTTGTTTGGAATCTTGGACTGTTAGTTGCATAAAAATATGACTCATATCATAAATAAAAAGATTATCTCTAAAATATTATTGCCAAACATTTGTTTTCCCTTAGCTTAGATAAGCTATAACAAAACTGAAAGAAATATGTAGTTTGATGCTCAATGCTGTGTACCAGCCTAGATGAGAGGGGAATTTGGGAGAGAAAGGATACATGTATGACTAAGTCTCTTTTGCTGTTTACCTGAAAAATAACAAAACATACTTCAAAATAAAATGAAAAATTTTAAAAAGAAGTTGTTATGCAAATGGAAAGTTATAAATGTTCATGAAAGTATTTTTGTACTAAATTTATTAATTATAAAAACAAAATTTCTTAATATTTGATATGATTATTTGATATAATCATGTACCAAATCATGCAGACTTAGAGAATTAATTAAAGATTAAATATTTTAAATAATTTCATTTGCATATTATTGTAGAAATGCAGAATTATATATTCCTGGCTTTGAGTTCTAGATCCTCTATTTACTAGCTATGTGACATTAATAATTTTTTATTCCAAATTTCTTTATTTAAAAAACAGATGTAATAAAATGGCTAGGATAATACTGAAAAATACATTTAGGAGATTTAACATGAGAGAGTTGTAATCAGATGGTCAGCCTTTATTACTCTTTTACTTTTTCCTGCATACTGCACAGTGCCTGTTTATGAGGACACTCAGTGCAGTCTCTGACCAAAAATAAGTAAACTACCCCCCCGCCAAAAAAGAGATTATTTTACAACAATTAAGTAAAATGTATATCCTTCCTCAGGAACCTAGGTGTTTTCATTACAAATATGATCTGTATCATTAATATATTTATAGAACTTTACTTTTGAACTTGCTAAACATTAGGGATAAAAAGTAGAAAACATGAAAAGAGTACTCTCATGAAAGGCAGTGGCACTATAAGTTGGTATAGCTTGTTTGGTGTATAGGACTTGGTACAACTGTTTTGTACCATAAACCTACACTATATAATCAAAGACAAGACACATTTAAAACTTTTGGCATTGTAATTTGCTTCCAGAACCTCAATATCAAAATATAATTCAGAAATGTTAAATGATATAAGCATAATATTATCTCTATGGCATTATTTAATGTGAGAAATCATTGGAGATGATCCTTACATACTTAAAACACAGATAATCTGTCATATAAGGACCTGTGATTGTGATTATTTAATATAGGAAAATGGCATCTGGTCCTATCACTTCATGGGAAATAGCTGGGGAAACAGAGGAAACCGTATCAGAGGTTATTTTGGGGGGCTCCAAAATCACTGCAGATGGTGACTGCAGCTATGAAATTAAAAGATGCTTACTCCTTGGAAGAAAGTGAAAATGAAGTCTCTCAGTCGTGTCCGACCCTTTGCGACCTATGAACTGTAGCCCACCAAGCTCCTCCGTCCATGGGATTCCCCACACAAGAATACTGGAGTGGGTTGCCATTTCCTTCTCCACTGGAAAAAAAGTTATGACCAACCTAGATAGGATATTCAAAAGCAGAGACATTACTTTGCCAACAAAGGTCTGTCTAGTCAAGGCTATGGTTTTTCCAGTGGTCATGTATGAATGTGAGAGTTGGACTGTGAAGAAGGCTGAGCGCCGAAGAATTGATGCTTTTGAAATGTGGTGTTGAAGAAGACTCTGAGAGTCCCTTGGACTGCAAGGAGATCCCACCAGTCCATTCTGAAGGAGATCAGCCCTGGGATTTCTATCAAAGGAATGATGCTAAAGCTGAAACTCCAGTACTTTGGCCACCTCATGCGAGGAGTTGACTCATTGAAAAAGGCTCTAATGCTGAGAGGGATTGGGGGCAGGAGGAGAAGGGGATAACAGAGGATGAGATGGCTGGATAGCATTACCGACTCGATGGATGTGAATTTGAGTGAACTCCAAGAGTTGGTGATGGACAGGGAGGTCTGGCGTGCTGCAATTCATGGGGTCGAAAAGAGTTGGATACGACTGAGTAAGCAACTGGATATAAATAAAAATGCTTTTTTGCTTTCAAGAATGTTGATAATCCACTTTATCTCTCACTCAAATTATCCTTTCCATGGCTGCTTTGGCCATCCATAAAGGAAAGCCTCTTGAGAAACCTATATGCAAGTCAGGAAGCAACAGTGAGAACTGGACATGGAACAACAGACTGGTTCCAAATAGGAAAAGGGGTACACCAAGACTGTATATTGTCACCCTCTTTATTTAACTTATATGCAGAGTACAACATGAGAAATGCTGGGCTGGAAAAATCACAAGCTGAAATTAAGATTGCCGGGAGAAATATCAATAACCACAGATATACAGATGACACTAGCTTTATGGCAGAAAGTGAAGAAGAACTAAAAAGCCTCTTGATGAAAGTGAAAGAGGAGAGTGAAAAAGTTGGCTTAAAGCTCAACATTCAGAAAACGAAGATCATGGCATCTGGTCCCATCACTTCATGGGAAATAGATGGGGAAACAGTGGAAACAGTGCCAGACTTTATTTGGGGGGGCTCCAAAATCATTGCAAATGGTGACTGCAGCCATGAAATTGAAAGACGCTTACTCCTTGGAAGGAAAGTTATGACCAACCTAGAGAGCATATTGAAAAGCAGAGACATTACTTTGCCAACAAAGGTACGTCTACTCAAGGCTATGGTTTTTCCAGTGGTCATGTATGGATGTGGAGTTGGACTGTGAAGAAGGCTGAGCGCCAAAGAATTGATGCTTTTGAACCATGATGTTGGAGAAGACTCTTGAGAGTCCCTTGGACTGCAAGGAGATCCAACCAGTCCATTCTGAAGGAGATCAGACCTGGGATTTCTTTGGAGGGAATGATGCTGAAGCTGAAACTCCAGTACTTTGGCCACCTCATGTGAAGAGTTGACTCATTGGAAAAGACTCTGATGCTGGGAGATATTGGGGGCAGGAAGAGAAGGAGATGACAGAGGATGAGATGGCTGGATCGCATCACGGACTCGATGGACGTGAGTTTGAGTGAACTCCGGGAGTTGGTGATGGATAGGGAGGCCTGGCATGCTGTGATTCAGGGGGTTGCAAAGAGTCGAACACGACTGAGCAACTGAACTGAACTGAAAGGAAAGCAAAGAAAGTTGTTAGAAATGCTGAAGTAATGAATTTTACTGTAGAGTGCATTATTTCTGTTATCAATGTATTTTATTTGGAAGGACTTTCGCACTGAATATTGTCTGTTTGTCAACTTGTTGATACTTACCCAGAATCTACCACCAAGTAGTATAGATTAAAATCCTAGGAAAAAATGTTGTGCATATTTAAAATCTGTGATAAATTTCCCATAACAAAGTTCTTATTCAAAGATATAAACCCAGAGATTTATCTAGATATACTAGAAATATGCATAAGAATGATGAAGAAGAAATTTTAAATAAAAAATCTAAGAGGAAAGGATAATAACTCCAGCTGATAATACAAAAATCTCTGGGTACAGAGATAAATTAATTCATAAATAGTATTTCATTTTAAATTTAAAGAAAAATGAAAAGACAAATTTTTTCTAGTAACTTCAGATTAAAACTTTTAGAAACTCAAAAGATTAAATAACTTGCTTTAGGCTTTTCAGAATTGAAAACTTTGGTTGAATGACACCTGTTGTAAAATACAAATAGCACTTTTAATGGCAAAAAATGTGGGAAATCATGGAATATATTCTTAGCATTCATAAGTGGTTACATTGTGTATGGATGGAGCTGGAATGCTAAACTAAATACAAGTGAAGAAAGCAAAACAGAGATAAGCATATGTTTTATCTTCTGATAAATATTTCATCTTTGATAAATGCTTTCTCACAAATGGAAGAATCATGAACTGGTTAAATATTTATTATTTTTGAACACTTCAGACAAGTTTTATCTTAAAAACTTGGAAGAGACATAATTGATGCTATGTAAGCACAAAACACATAATAATAAAGTAAAAAACTTAAAAAAAATCAATTTAGAAACCATATTTTATGTAGTGGACCCAGATTTTTACCCTGAAGTTCAGTAAATAGAGAGTCTATGATTCTCAGAAAAATTGTACTGACAGTCATATATCTTTCAAGGCAGTACTAACCACGACACTAAGTAGTGTAGTATTTGGAAAGATATACATTAAAAGTGATTGCTTAATGACAACTTTAAAATGAAAAATTTCTTGCCTGATTAAAAGCATGATAATTAATGGTACCCATATTGAACTCTTCTGGAGTTCTTATCCACTTTGAGTTACAAATCAAAATCTAAGAAAATGCTATGCTTGTGTGTGTATCTTCAAGACTAAAGCCAGTTAGTGATATACGATTTATTTAACTATATCTTACCTAAAAGTTGTGAAATTATTTGGGGATTATGTGACACATAGAGTTCTATGTGTGACACCTAAACATACCTTCAGATATGGCCCATGGCCCAGGCCCAAGAACTGAATGATGCCATTGCTACCTTGATGATTAAATATTGACTAGTGACTTAGCAACAAAATCAGTCTTTTTAAGAGAGGTAATTCTGACAATAAATGCTAAAGTGAAATTAGCAAATAGATAAACATTCTTGGCCTCACACACATGAATACACATAGTCTACAAACCCATGCACTGTCACAAGAAGAGGCATTCAATTTCGTACAGACTCTTGAATATTTGTAGCCTTAATATGATTGATATTAGTCTTTAAGATTTACTTCAGTTTTACTAAAACCTAATTGTATTTTATAAAGTCATCATATAGTATCAGTTTCAGGTACTAGAACCAAAATTGTAGATAATGTCAGTTGTGACTTGGAGTAAGTCATATCACAATACAGGTGTCAGTATATGGATATGGAAAAATGTGCTAGGATATGGGATGACTCCAAGGAAATCAACAGAAGCAGAGAGGAAAAATGGCCTCTAGAGATTTTAAAGAGTGTAGAATCTTGAGAGTTTAAATAATCATAGTGTAACTTGGATATTCTAGCTATTCAAGGGGAGAGGTCTTCGTTGTATCTTGCTTTATATTGCCTGATAGCAATATGCATCTGTGGACACGAGGGTGTTGACCATAAATAGGATAAAAAAATGTGGGTCAATCTTACCCTAAACAAGGCAGGGGTTAAGGTGACAAGATTACAATATAGTGCCAGGGTGGGGGCATGTTTTACCATCATAGCTCTCACACATACCCAGTAATAGACTTTTCCAAAGTGACAATCTAATATGCATTTTAAATTGAGTTTGTCTCATTGCATGGTTCCATATCAAAGGGGAAATTTGCATGAAAATGTATCTACATATCATTAAAAACTAGGGAGATTAAATGTAAGTCTTCTGGAATACGGAACAATGAATAACAGTGCAAAGTATGTACTGTTGCCTCTAAAACTAAGCCACATCTCCTAAGCTTAAAGACATGATATAAATATCTTTCCAGCTTACCATCATTAATTTACTTTATAGCCTACTCAAATAAATCTACCATTTTCTCTCAAAAAAGTTTGTCTCATTGCATGGTTCCATATCAAAGGGGAAATTTGCATGAAAATGTATCTACATATCATTAAAAACTAGGGAGATTAAATGTAAGTCTTCTGGAATATGGAACAATGAATAACAGTGCAAAGTATGTACTGTTGCCTCTAAAACTAAGCCACATCTCCTAAGCTTAAAGACATGATATAAATATCTTTCCAGCTTACCATCATTAATTTACTTTATAGCCTACTCAAATAAATCTACCATTTTCTCTCAAAACATTGTTTCATTTTTATTGTTAGTTTGATTTTGTTTCATCTACATCTCAAAAGCCAAATATGAAACACATGTTTATAATTATTATACATTGTATCTTTTCTTCCTTTGTCCAAAATGGAATTTTTTTTAATCTTTGCATTCCTAGCCTTGCAAAGGAGATTCTCTTAAAAAGATATAGACACTAAAATAATGTACTTTTACCTAAATTGCAAAATATATTTCTAAAATTTAGCTAGAAAAAAACTATAGTTGATTTAAAATTAGCTAACTAAATCTAAACTTTTCTGTTTAAATTTTGAAATGTGTACCATATATAGTATACGAATACTTTTCTTTTTTCCATAAGTATTGAACAAAACAGTTGAAACTGCATAAAATCAATAAAACAACAGTAGGAGCTAATTAGTTTGATATGTTTTAAGTAATAGAATACAAAAGGGGTTCCATAATTAACTCC